>LPNX010641667.1:49720-180498 GCA_001517045.1 Pseudotsuga menziesii | reverse complement strand
CATTGGTGTCCTTGTTACCTCCTCCTTAAAGGCAACATGTATCAATGAGGAGTTGACATCATAGTATGTCAATTCCTAACTCAGAAAGAGGTCAAACAATTTCTCAATAGATTTCATGGGATGCTTACAATGACCATTTATCAAGAATGGCCATCACCCAAAAGATCCTTTATGTGGGATATTTGTTGGTTTTCTTTTCACATCACTACATTCATGAGATTAATCTATGCAAGAGTTGTCAAATTCTCACCCCTAAAACCTAAGAACAATCTACTCCTCCATATCCCATTATCATTATTAACATTTTTTGCAACTAAGGGATCAACGTTATGGAATGTCACCCTATATCCAATTGTGACCACAAGTAGATTATTGGCCGTTACCTAATTTATCAAATGGTTTGAGCAATGTTTCTTGGTGTAAGCCACACATATCAAATCTATATTCTAATTCTATTTAATTGGAGGTTTCTTTCACTCCTGCCACGTAATATTGTACCGTACTGCCCCAATGAGTTCCCTCAACATCTGTACTCCTCGGCCTCCAGTTGTACTCCCCAATTCCTCTAGTTTAATGGTTCACTCCGAGCAATCAATCTACTAGCACCATCTTGGTAAAGAGACTGGCTATTCATCATAGCATAAATTCCTTTATACCATGAACTAATTGGCTCTTGGTTGCACTACCTTCTGAATCTACCCATCAAGGAATGTCATTTGAAAGCGAAACCAGGAAACAAGGCAAAATGGGACCTATATTAACTAACTGGTTATCTCCTTCTCAAAGAAAGTAATATATAAGAAAAGAGGTCGAACAATAAAAAATGGTAAATAAAGTTACCAGTATAAATAATATGTATAAAGGCAAGTTATCCATTTGAAATAGGCACCCAGAGATAAAACTGATCATGGCACCAAGGTTTGTAAGAATCGCCCTCAATAAAAATATTCTAACGAATATTTCCTTTCATAAGAAGGCATCGACTCATGTATCAACTCTATGATCGACTGCATGGAGTAGCATAATGAGAATCGGCATCGACTAATCTTTACGCATACTTGGATTGATTAACAGCATTGCCACCTGATCACATCGACTTATACATGAAGTACAAACATCGAGTGTATCAACTCTTGGGATCGACAAACACTTGTGAGCACTGTTGAAAAATGGATGTAGGTTTCTGGATATAACACAAATCATAAATGACACCCTCTGACATTATGCAATATACACCCACCATATCCATATTACTTGCAATTAAAATTAGGGTTTAGAAACCACTTTTATTAAAGTTCAAATTCTAGAAAAATTAAGAAAAAATTAACAGCGACTTATAGAAATAGCTAAACATAAAAAATACGTCATTAATTTTTTACCAAAATTAAAAAATCACTTCCTCTCACATATGGCAAATTAGTATGCATTTAGGAGGTACTCACACCTCTCACACCTGGCGAATTAGTACTAGCTCTTTCTTTGACAATTGGGTTTATATGCTCCAAAGCACTACAGACCTCTCTTCTCCCAAAGTTGTAATGTTGCTTACCAAGGTTACTCTAGATCTTTTACTAATGATAAATGATGCAGGGGAATCACTCGTAAATTGCAACGTGGCCATTCGAAAATTAAGATTCTAAATTTTACAAAAGGGAGTGGGTTTCCCTTAATTGAATATTCTCCATATGTTTAGGTCAGTGGTAATCAATTTAGTGAACTAGTTCTAGAAAGAATCAAGTTAGCTTTGCTGTCAATGGAAGAGTTAAGTTAGAAATAGGATAGAATGCAGTTGAATTCATTTAGGATATCTTGTGAAGCTGTCAGATTGTTAGCATAAATTTAGGAATTAACTTTCTAATTCTATATTTAGTTTCCTTCTCCTTTTGTATATATTCTGAATTAGTCTATTAAAAGGTTGGATTCTTCGAGTAATGGAAGGCTTATTTCCGTATGAGATTGTTGTAATCCCCAAAGTTAATCAATGAGTCTTACAATTCCTGGGGGCTGCTCATGAATTACAAATATAACAATATTAAGCAGATTACGCAGTTTTAGTATTTGGGAAAGCATTATACTTTACTAGAAAAAAAGAGGTGCAACAACAGGTAAAGACTTACACAACTCCTCTTGTAAGTGTTTCTGGAAGGGGTCCCGTAGGGAAAGTAAATATTCCAGGTCCCTCCCTTGAACCTTGAAGCGAGGAAATTCTTAGATATTATAACCTTTAGTCTGAAATCCTGTACACAACATTTTTGGTCTACCAACCCTTGAATTGCTAGTTCCTGAGTTTTATCTGTAAACATAGAAATATTATTATGAACCTGGGTAGGTTTGACCTATTTTTGGGGCTGCAACTTGTGAAAATCACAGGATATCCAATAATAGATTTGATCCTTATGGCCTATTATAGTGCATCTGCAGGTGTAGCATTCCTCTGTTACTGTAAGGGAATTATGATCTAGCCATTTCATCTCCACCGCATCCACAACAAAGAAAAAAAACATGAATAGAAAAAAAACACAATAGATAATCAAGAAAAACACAGAACAAACCTGAAGGTCTAAACATTGATGCCATTCTGAAGGCAGTGGAGACCCAACGTGAAGCTCAATACCAATATTTGTCAGTTTCAATTCCTGTCCACCGACACCAATCTCATCACCATGTTTAGAATTGCCTGAATTCCAATTCCATTTACTCTTCTTAGATGTGTCTTCAAGCATCTTCTTAGATTCAGACAAATTACTTGTAAATATAGTCCTCTTAGCCTAAGTATTCAACACAATAGGTCCATGTTAGAATTGAACTCCCTGTACAGGTGCTTGAAGGATAAAGAAAGAAAACAATTCTTTAGGAGCCCAATCCTTTTCAACCAACAATCATATATAACTCAGTGACTGGAACTTGGTGAGACCTCTGGCCCAATCAATTATCATGACCTTTGATTCGCCAAAAATAGAAAGCTACAGATTTTTTTTTTTTTGAACCATAAAAGCCCCCATAAGGCTAAAAGTTCATGCAATTGCTTTGTTGGATCTCTGAATATCGAAGTGCATGGCACTAATATTACTAATAGAAGGTAGACAACTTACAAAAATTACACTTCATTGCCAAATTTGCAATTTTCCATGACACAATTAAAAATGACTAACATCAATGACTAATTCATATTCTTCTAGCTAGTCATTTTTTATGTCGTGACTAAATTAGTCATTTATTTTAGTCATTTTTAACTCTGTCACTTATTATCTAGTCATATTTGTTAACTGGTGACTAAATTAGTCGTTAATTTTAGTCTTTTATAGTTGAGTCAATCAAAATTGCTCATATTTAGTAGTAAATCACTTGGAAAACCTGTGGTGACTAGAATTTTTAGTCACCTAGTAGCTAATTCCTCATTTTGTACTAGTGCTTAAATCCATTCTCGAACGAACCATCGCACAAAGCAAGATGAATTGGCATATCATGTTATATCCTGCTTTGTGGGCCTATAGAACTGCGGTTAAGACTGCCACCGGTTTCTCTCCATATCAGCTCATACAAGGGGTGGAGTCTGTCTTTCCAGTTGAATGCAAAATCCCTTCATTGAAGCTGGCTGTAGAGATTTTACTAGACACTTCTGCATTGGAGGAATGTTTGGTCCACTTAGAGTAGCTTAATGAGCAGCACTAGGATGCCTTAGTGGCTCTAGAAGTAAATAAGCATTGCGTTAAGGTCCAATATGATAAGTTTATCCGTCCAAGGAGGTTTAGTGAACGTGATTTGGTCCTTTTATGGGATCAAGCTAAAGAACCCTTGGGGGCAGGGAAGTTTAATCCCATGTGGAATGGTCCTTATGTGGTCAAATATGTGTTAGAGAAGGGCACCTATGAGCTAGTGGATTATGAGGGGATAACCTTGGCGGAGCCTAGAAATGGGCTCTATCTTAAAAAATACTATGCATGATCTTCAGTGAGGGCTGATTATTGTATATTATTGTACAAATTTTTGCATAGTTAGGTTTTCTTATGGTGATCGGGTTTGTTGATTAGTTTTAGTTTCTTATGGTAGATGTCGATGGAGTCTTCCGTTTACATAGGATTCGCTGATGGTGCTAGCCGTAACACTCAAAACTTAGCTTCTGCTGCTTGGGTAATTTATACTCCTATAGGTCAGGTATTTTATGTTTATGGCCTTCTTCGAACAATGTTTCTGAATATAGTGTCATTGTCAAGTTATTGCGGGATGCCATTTCACATGGTGTTCTCTGTCTTGAGGTATGTCTTGATTAACAGTTAGTGGTTTCACAGCTTAATGGCTTGTGTCGTATTAGGGATACGATATTATTACAAAGATTCTTATGTGTGAGATTGCTAGAACAATAATTTGAAAACATAACATACATACATGTTTCAAGAATTTTTAATAAAGTTGCTGACTCATATGCTAACTATGTGTTAGATTGGCATTTGTTTCATAGACCATAAGCATATCACAAACATACATTTTTACGCACATGTAAATAAATAAAATCGACCATCATAATTTTTTTTCATTAAACATCCAAAATGTGACGTCATACTACATAAGTGTCATAATACAAAAATGGGGCTTCCGAGCCACCAAAATATAATACATGGTAGTACAAAAATGAAACACTCTCAGGTCTCTAAGCCTGAGGAGGAGGAGGGGGGTTCTGATCATGGTAGCACACCATGACTCTAGCTAGTCATTGAAATAAGCGAACCCATGCCCGTGGTACACCAACCACCTAGCGCTGCATGGCCTCAGGCAAGTCTTCGACTTGCGCCATGGGTACCCTGTGTGTCAAGCGTACAAAGTTTGTGTGGATGCTTTGGAGCATCCACTCCACATCCACACCCATGATGTCATCTCCTCTTCCCCTCCGTCTATGACGAGGGAAACCGTCTAGTCGTTGTGGTCCAACATCTGCATACACATGACAGATTGTCACTATGTGTCGTCACACCAAAAGATGTCTTTTGAGTCAATATATCAAAAAACACAAAAAAAATTATAATTCAAAAAACTTAAAAAGAGGGTTTGGAATTCGTTACCTATGCCACCGTATGCTGCTCCTGGTGGTAGAGGCATGTCCGGATCTCCCTGGAAATATATTCCTGCATAGGGATAGTCATCGATGGCAATGATCTGCCACCTCCATCATGGATAGAAGTCCGTTGGGTAGGGGTTAGCCACCCTACCTCTGCCTAGTCTATGCATAGCATTTTCCCAACGTCATTGGGACGGATCTCAAACTCTGTGTGGAGGAATGTCCACTCTAGGGCTTAGCCCTGGTACATGCTCAGTATGCTGCTGAAACCGAATTTTCTCACGCTGCCCATCTTGCAGTCACTGAGCTGCTGCTTCATGTTACTCAATAGCGCAGTGCTCTAGTCGTACACTGTGGGTCTCATACACTCCACCGCATAGAACATCAATGGCCGCAAGGCCGGCTAGAGTGAAGCTAGACCGTCTATCCTGTCGAGTGCCAATAGTATGGCCTTCATTCCTAGTACCTGGATTGAGTTTGTTAGGATTTGAATCCCAACATTTTATGTGTCCAAAAAATAGTATACTGCAATGTACTCATAAATGGTAAGGCCACCTCTGGGCCTGCGAGAGCGTAGGTTCACCACTTCTCCCCGTCGGGATAATCTAGTAATAAAATATATGTCCTCAATCTCTATAGTGAGGGAAATCCCGTCGATGTGAAAAGACTCTGAGTCTAGATCCCAGTAATCTACTAGCATCTGTAGGAGTCTTGGTTTGTCTTGTATGCTTCCAAGACACCAAAACTTATATAGACCGCATGCACGTAGAGCTTGTTGAGCCATTAAGTCACCTCGAACAGCCTCTTCTACATCTCCATGTTCCCTCTCCCTCCATTCTAGGACCATACTGCACATAAAAAATGTGTTTTAGTCATTGTGGACCTTAAAAATCCTTATGCGCGGCCGCACATGTGACTATTTGCAAAATAGTTGCGTATGTACGCGGTTTTGGGAGGTTTTTCCACCTATGGCCAGCCCTATACGCAGAAAAAACCCCGATATCCGCGTAGGCCAAAACCACTATTTTAGATTGGCCTAAAATTTAAAATTGACCATGGAAATTGAAAAAATTTGCATGAAATAGGAAGAGGAGGACATGAGGAGTTACCTGGAACAAAAGGTGTTGAATTTCACCAGACGAAGCTCCCAGAATTCGCGTTGGAAGTTTTGAGCCCAAATGGGTAAAAATTTCAAATGATATGGAATTTTTGAATTTTTTACTATTTATAGAAATTTTTTGAAAATTTTGAAATTTTTTACCCACTTTCTATAGTTTTGGACCGTTTCTGACCATTTTGGACTGTTTTGGACTAATTTGATGATGTAGGAATCCATTTTGAGCGCCGTTTTGACCATGGTTTTGACCCGTTCATGCCAATTTCAGGTATTATGTCTAAACTAGCATATAGGTTAGGGTTCACATCTGTTTGCACTTTGCATGACCTTATGACCATTTCATTATAACCTTAGGTACGAACCCATTCTATCTTGTCACAGAACCTCCTTGTTGCTTTTAGAAGTGACATGATGTGAATGGTAGAGCTTGACCATACATGGGTGCCCTAGTTAGCTCCTATTTTGCATTTGGTGCCCATGTTGACATTTTTCCCTTAGGGTGTTGGAGTCCTTTGTATAGTATCACCATGACTTTGCGCAAGAGCCTCATACTCCTCTTGATATTTTTGCTGGCCTTTTTCCCCAGGACTCCCTTATGTCAAGTTGTAATTGCATTATCATGAGTTTTGCTTGCCTTATTGAGCCTTATGTTGGCTTCCCTGACTTTGATTATCATCTATATAGCCCGAGCTTGTCTCATGTCTAGCCATGCAGAACCATTTTGCATATCCTTTGCAGCTTGATTCCCCATTTTTACCTAGAGGGGACCTTCCCCTGAGTGTTGTTATCCTACACATGTGTCCTTGCATTGAGCATAGGTATGTTTTGCTGCTTGGAACTAGTTTGTTTTCTCCTTGACACTCATCTCCTCCTAGTCTGTAACTATAAAGCACTTTTATTCTTTTTCAAGATTTTCAAAATATTTGAAAAAGTAAAAAATAAAAATAAAAAAACCAAAAAGCCGGATAGGAAAAGATGTTATCTTTGGCAGAAGTCGAGTCGTATCGCCTTCAAAAAGAGCACTGTATATCACATCCGTTGGTTGGGTTAATAGTTTCACTTTAGGAGCTGTACTCATTTCTCTGAGTTTATCTCCACCGACTGGTTAAGCTTCCAGTCCCTATGGAGCCTCTGTCAATGCCTCCTATGTCGCATAGATGTCCTAGTTTTGTATATTGATTCTATGTTGCCTACATTCAGTCACCATTCACCTTTATTCTCTTATTCGAAGGAAGTTGAAACCTGAGTCAGCAATTCCTTAGTTCTCTTAACTTTACATGTCGACCATTTCCGGTACTGGTATTGGTTCATGCACATTATGATCAAGTCCTTCCACATTATACAAATTTGCTGAGTACCTCATGTTGGATGATGGGGGATGCCTTAATTCCCTCTGTCCAGCGGATTTCATCTCATTGACTTCAGATCATTTATTCTAGGATAGGAATCTAGAGTCATTTTGAGTTCCTTGAGACTTGCAGTCATCAGTGGTAGGTTCTCTCACCATTGACAGTTTTGGGAATACATCAATGTCCCCTGATCGATGGATTTTCTCAAGTGTTCAACCTCAACACATTTATTCACACTTGTTAGTTTGCACTCTAGTACCTTGATTCCCATTTTCATTATCGGTGGGTGATCTCACATCTGTTAATGGTATACATCAATGATTGATAATCAAACGATGGACTACTATGTTCAACCTCGACACCTCTATTCACATAGTAGGACATGTACTCGTAGAATATTGTGTAGAAGACCTTCCAGACTAGTGGCATTTCATATATGCTACCTCCTTGATCGTGCCAGTGTTCATGAGATTTCAGCTCTCGTGACTTGATTCCAGTGTATGTCAAATATCTTCAGCCATTATGGAGATCTTGATCCATTATATATCTTCAGCTTTCATGGAGATCATGATCCTTTGTATATCTTCATCATGGATATTCCGATCCATCTATATTGTACGTGACAATGACCACACATGTCATATTTTGTATCATTCCTATTCATGGCCATTGTACTCTTATGTATCCGGGACTGCTATATGTACTTGCAGTTATGTGCAGAGTTTGATTATTGTATTATACTGTTGGATGGCTGGTTCTTCCACCTAGTTCTTCAACACTCCACTTCTGCAATGGACTTATAATGTATTTCGGCCATCATATCACCCCTTTGACCTCACACATTAGGGGGCATTTGTTACAACTGATTTTACCACACATGGTGGATCACACCTTTATGGCCTTTCCTGTCCCTCTGCAGACTCTTTGGATCCCATGGATCATTTTTGTACCTTTTATGTTTCCAAGATCATCCCTAAAAACATGCATTATTTTCCATACACGACTTTTAAACCTATTATTGTGTATATACGCGGATATGACCCTCAAACTCACGTACATTGGGATGTGTGCAAAAGGCCAAATAGTTTTGGAGTTTTCCTTGATGTGGATCTGATTCACTTGTCTCTTGGCCTTCCATATGCCTTGAGATTGCTCTGATTTGACCTTCCATTACCCCATTGAAGCACTATATAAGGAACCCTTTGGATACATTGAAATGGGAGGAATTGAAGAGCAAGAAAACTATAGTCCATTGTTGCCGGAGCTTATACTTGAGTCTGCATCCATTTGTCCCTTGGAGAACTTTGTGTTCTTCCCAAGCTTGCTATCGAGAGATGGAGGATTGAAGTGGTGGAGGCCCATGTGGAGGACTCAGTCTCTCCAGTTCGCAGACGTGCCGACAGAGGTTGTCACTATTGTAATCTCTAATTTATATTAATAGAAATATCTTTTCCTGTCCAATAATGTGTATTTAAATGAGTATTGAATCCATGGATGTTTTTAAATGCTTATATGTTGTTGATTATATATGCTAGAGTAGGTCTAACACCATTATATAGCATGCTTGTCTTATTTGCTGAATGTTGAGAGATAAAGTTGCTAATACAAGCGAGAGTGGAAAAGCTCAATGGGGATCTACATCAACCATCTGGAATAAGGTATGTTTCGAGATCCTTTAGTGTTAGATGTTTTGTTTCTCTTGCATATGGGAAAGGATTGATTTCTACGGTTACTCTGTCTATTGTGGTACCCCAAGCCATAGGAAGTTTTCTCCGTAACACTGGAAGTTTGACTTCCTTGACTAGTGTAGATTGAACTGGGTCACAAATGACTTCCTTACCTCGGTGGGCTATTAATAAAATTGAAGTTGTTGGACCAGATGCTGGTATTTCGAGTATTGGTCGACAAACTTGTAATTAGAAACAATATGGAAATGTTTCTTTAATGGCACGTAGACTTGACACATGTGATCATGATACATATGTTTATGATCAGGGTGTGCCAGAATGGGGTAATTCCATGAATTCTGAAATTGATTCCCTAGAGAAGAATCAGACATGGGAACTTGTTCCTCGACCGCAAGGAAATCATATCGTGAAGTGTTGATGGGTATATAAGACCAAGTTTACCTTCAACGGTGCTATTGAACACCACAAGGCTCATTTGGTCGCTATGGGCTTCTCTTAGCAAGAAGGCATCGACTATAATGAAACCTTTTCTCCTGTTGCAGAGATGATTTATGTCCAACTGATCCTTTCTCTTGCTTCTAATTTCAGTTGGGAGATTCACCAAATGGATGTGAAAAGTGAATTTATTCATGGATATCTCACTGAATAAATTTATATGAAGCAACCTCCTAGTTTTGTGACAGACTCTGGCCTTGTCTTCCGACTCAAGAAGTCATATGGTTTGAAACAGGAACCTTGTGCTTGGTATGAGAAGATTGGTTGTTTCTTTTCCAATATTAGTTTCAAATGTTGTGAATCTGATCACAACATCTATGTATTACATGTTCATGGTGATACTCGGAAGAAACAACTTGAGTATACCTTTGAATGACCTTGGTATGTTTCATTTCTTTCTTAGCATTCAAGTTTTACAAATGTATGATGGCATATTTCTTTCTTTGTCTAAATATGCCTTGGATCCCTTGAAACAATTCAAGATGGATGAGTGCAAGTCATGTGCTACACTTTATCAGTCAAGAGTGAAGTTTCAAAATATTGTGACTCTCCATGAGTCGACACCACTCTTTATCGATAGTTTGTCAACAACCTTAATTATCTGATGCATAGTCGACTAGACCTCTCCTTTTATTTTAGTGTTGTTTCCAGGTTCATGTAAGATCCTCGTGAAAGTCACTAAAAATACGCAAAGAGAATTGTTCACTATATTAAGGGTATGTAGAAATATGGTATCAAGTATTGTCATAGTACATACCCACTCATCGCATACACTGATTCTTACTAGGGTGGTACACTCATTGGATGCATAAATCAATTCCATATCCAACGAGTACTAACACTGCATACTTTTAATGGACCCCACCCCACGAAAAATGAGAAGTACATTAACAACATGTTACTTTCAAATAAATATTTTAATCCTATATTATCAGTCATCAACACAAATCTTCTTCCCACTAGATAATGTCTCCACATATTCAAGGCATGAATTATGGAAGCTAATTCAAGTTCATGGGTAACATAATTTCATCCAATTTCTTTTAGTTTACAATATGCATAGCACACCACATGATTGTTTTGTGACATAAATGCTTGCAAGCTTTTGTACACACTAGAAAACCTTTTTAAGGATTTGAAATATTCAAAATGGGTGTTGCAGTGAGAATATGTTTCAATTATGAAAACTTTCTTCACACTTTGGTGACAAACTAAATTTCATTCCTTTTATTTTTGTAGGGATGTTACAGGATAATCCAACTTTGAAAATATTTATATAGACCTCCTATAGAAACTAGTAAGGACCATGAAGGATCTTACATTAGCCACATCTTTGGAGTAGTGTAACACACTTTTTTGACCCCAAGATGTAAATGTGATGTAATTATGCAAAGTTTATATGTCATACTTATATGGTCTAGAATACCATGGATATTGTAAATGATGTATATGCTTTTAATACATAAATCTCTAACAACTCTAAGAGAATAATGATGAAAATGAGATGGGGGGATATGATTCCACAAGTGGGAGAATTGAAAGGGGCTAAGGTGTGATAACTTTAATTAATTCGCTTAACCTTTATTTATATTTTTAACCAAATTTCCTTAAACTCAATGTGTCACTTTAATTAATTTTGGGATTAGTTATCCTAAGTGAGATTAAAAATGGAAAAGTGGATACTTTTGGGGAAGCCAGTTGTCAATCCATTAGCATGCATATATTTTGTTAGGAATTCATACTAAAGGTGCCCATTATTCACTCATTCTTTTAGTTGTTCTATCATGGAGAGGGATTCTTGTTTCTATTAGGGAAGAGATATAGTTGGTCATTGAGCCTAACATCAAACCCAAGGAAGAACCCTGATAAACTGGCATATCTTACCTTGATAAATTGGTGCATTTGGGATTGGTGACCTACTATAGAGGTTTCGTATTCAGTTGGATTTCTTTGGACCTTGACACAAATACTTCTTGGACGATTTGTGCTAGAGCACTAGAAGAGGGTGGATACAACTTGAGGGACTACAGAGAAGAGAAGGGGGTTCTATACCTTCTGTTATGTAGGGCGATGGGGAATGAGTGTAGGGGTAGGAGAAATTGTGGAGGGGGTTTATACACCTTTGTGTAGTGTGTGAATGCACTTGGGTTGATTTACTGACTTTCGGTTGGGTGTGATTGTGTTGAATACCAAAAATAAAAATTAACCACTCATGGATTGATAATCGTAGCGCAACGGTGGAATAAATCAATGAAATAAATGGCTTGACAGAGTGCCTATGTCTTGGTGGAATGTTTTTCACTTGTAGTTGGTTGGAGGAAAATTGAAAATATAAGTGCCAAACGTGATTGGATGCCATGGCATATTTTTTATGATATGTATTTGTTCAATTTATGTAAATGAATTGTTTATGTGCATGCAATTTTGGCCATGGTTTGAATGCATTCATGGTAGAATAATCCAATAAAATTAATGGGTAATTAAAATAATTTTCAGTTATATTTACAAGTTTATATTTCCATTGTAAAAATATATGGTTTAGCTATCAAGAGAATGGAAATCCAAATTTTGGATTCACTCGCAAAATTTGTGAGTGGAATTGGATACCCCATGGTCTCTATAGTGTATAAAGGGCTAATGGGTTGAAAATGTGGTATTAGAGATCAAGGTTTTAACATTGGGACCACATGAGATGTATTTGAATTCTATAGGAAAAATTACATCTTGCACATGAAGTGTTTGACAAAATGCATTAAATAAATAATTTGGGGAAAACAATTTTGAATCCTCCATTTTTAAATTCAGGGAATTAATTAACATATAGAATGGTTGATTATGGAATGGTCTAGATGTGGAGAGAATCCATAGTGAAATTTTAATGTTTTAGTTGGTTTTGTGAAAATTGGGGGAAAATTGTACTTTGCAAACAAATTGTTTGATGGAAGTTCTCTAAAAAATTTCAAGGTATTAAATTCCATATGTTGTTATTAGAACAAACATGAGAGCTAGTGATAAAAAATGTAATGGAGGAATTCAGGTTGGAAAAATTTTGGGTAGGAATTGAACCATGATAAAAAAACATTATAATTCTGTTAATTGTTGAAAATTACTAGTTTGTTAATGGATAGAAATTCTAGTCCCATTAGTCGAGGAAAAGTTACATTAGGAGAAAAGGATAGGTGTGAAAATTTGGGTAGACACTTGTTGACAAAAGTATGCCAAGAGAAACTCTATTTTAGCCACATGTTTATAAAAATTTGAAAATTTGAAATTAAGTGTTTATGAAAAATTGAAAACTTCAGGAAATTTTGATGTGGATCCACTAGTGCCACGTGGACTAAGGTATTGTGATGTGTACCAACCACATGGAATTCATGTACAAATGGCAGCACCAAAAGGGATCAATTGTGTGGGTGGAAGCCATGTAGGATAAACATGGATCATTATATGTTGTGGATGGCCCAGATTAAATCATGCATCTTTGATAGTTAGATCATGATCATTCATGCAAAAGTAGATGATAATACCTTATATAAATGGGTATTCACTTGAATGAATTCTATTAAATCATGTACCTTCGATTGTTAGATTACGACCATTTATGCAAAAGGAGATGATCACACCTTATACAAAGGGGTATTCACATGGACGACTGCGATTAAATCATGCATTTTTTATCACTAGATCATGATTTTTCATGTAAAGGGATATGATCATACCTTATACAAAGAAGTATTCATGTGAACGTTTGAGATTAAAACATGCATCTTTGATTGTTAGATTCTGAATGTTCATAGAAAAGGAGATGAACATACCTTATAGAAAGGGGTGTTCACACAAACAAAGGTGATTTAGTCATGCATCTTTGGTTGTTAGATCACGACCCTTCCCACTAGATAAGGTAATCATACTTTATATCGAGGGGTATCATCGCAATTTACCCATATTTAATCATGCAAATTGGATCAATGACTCAAATTTCATTTTCAGAAAAGGGTAAAATAATGTTGTGAATGGGACTAGATGGATCAGGAAATTAAAGGCAATGGTTCCGACATCTAGTTTCTAGGTATTGGAAATGTGATAATGATGCCGTATTATGTTGCCAATTTCCACATCAACCCCTGTCATGTTATTTTACATATCTAAGAATTTGGTGTCTAAGATTAAAAGTGGCATAGGAATAATGTAAAATTGGGTAAAATGATTTATTTTGGAGAGCTGGAACTTTCAGCTCTGAGTTTGGAAATGGAAATGGGAGCAACCATTGGAAAGAGTATAGTAGGAGAATAAATAGTAGAAATTAGTTCTGAAATAAGTGTATCATATCTTCTAAAAAAATGGACAGAAAAAGGGCATGTGGATATAGTATGACAAAAGTTGTCAAATTAATAAATTCTAGAGTTCTTATATATGCATGAAATTTTATTGAATTTTGGAAATAATTTTTAACTAACATATTAGATGTATTAACACATTTCATATACTAATTACAAAATTCTACTACATTTTGCAGGTTACATGGTTACATTAGACTCAATATAGAGAAAATTTGAAAAAAGTAAAATTCAAGAAGTGAAGCTTCCATATAGAATGAAAGAAGAAGCTAGGGGTCATAATATCTATGTGGGAAATGAGGAAATGGAGTATAATAGGAATAGAGCTAAAATTTAACCAATAGATCTAGTGGAAAAGATGAGAATCTTAAGGATGGAATTTTATAGTTTTGGAGTGGACAATAAAAGAATGTTGAGGGATAAAGAGAAACAAAACTAGTTGAATACCTAACTAATTCAGATATTGAATTTACCGCAGAGGCAATGCAGGTTGGATGAAATTAATTCCATGAGAAAATTATAGATAACACTCTAGGGAGAGATCCTATGAAATATACAGACACTCCAATAGTGTTATCAAGAGTCTTAAACGTTATGTCTCACTAGAACATGCAACCTGGAAGTTCTACTCATATGAAGAATCCAGGAGAATCCCATAAATGTATCAAGCCAGACATAAGAAAAGAAGACACATGGAGAAAGAGATCCAAAAGTATATTAGGAATATTAATCCATCCACTTTTGATGGTGAGAAAAATAAGGGAGAGGATTTTGAAGCTTGGTTATTGGTAATGATAAAATATATCTAATTACATAGTCAGTCCTCTAATATGGAAGCAATAATTTCTATTTACAATTTGCAGTAAAGGCTTCCATTTGGTGGGATCAACTAGTCCAAACAAAGCATATTAATGAAAAGAAGATCACATAGAAGCAGTTTAAGAAGTACTTTCAGCAAAAGTATGTATCTCAACATTATTATGAGAAGAATATGGAGGTGTTCTTTGCACTCAAACTTGTAAACATGACTATGGAAGAGTATGAAAGGAAGTTTTTGGAATTGCTCAGGTACGCTGGGTTTCTAAAATATGAGAAGATAAAAATACAAATATTTTTTATTGAACTACCTTCGTTTTATAGACTCTAGACTTTATCTTGATGTACCCAAGACTCTGAAAGAATCAATTCGAAAGGAAAAATGCATGCATGGCTAGAGAAAAGGAAAGGTTGATTTACAGAAGTTTTGAAAAGATAAGAAGAGAGACAAGAAAGATCTAAGTAAAAGGAGATTTAAGACACTATTTTTTGGGAATTAGTCAAGTTCATATCAGTAAATCAATTTAACTTAGTAGGGAACTAGAATGGAAACATATCAAGAAAAAGGAACAAGGAAGCGACTCAAGTGTCAGGTATGTGAAGGAGATAATATGTACAAATATCTTCCTTATAAGGGAGATAGAATTAGAATTGTTCACAAGATTTAAGAAGCAGGTATTGCAGAGGATGTGGCTAGAGACATTCATAGAATCTATGCAGCCTTGGATAATAAATATGTAGAGAACCCATCCAATATGTTTGAGGTTGATATTTACAATCAACCTATTTCCATTTTAATTGATTTAGTTGAAATTCATAGTTATATTTCTCCCAGTATGGTTGAAATATTTTATTTAAAGAAAATTAATCATGATAAATCATGGTTGGTTCATTTGGCTACTAGAACCAAAAGAAGAATCAATGAGATAGTAAAGGGTTGTCCATTAGATATAAATGGACTCCATACATTTGAAAATTTGAATAAATATATCTTGGTTCTTATGTTGTGGTTATTGGGATGGATTGGATAGATCTACACCATGTTATTTTTTATTTCCATGAAAATACTTTCGCTTGTCTGGATGAAGAATGAGAACAAAAGATAGTGAAAGACATTCCAAGGACTTTTTCCATAAGATAGATTTCATATTTATAATTAAAAAGGTGTTTCAGAAAAGGATGTAGTCATCTTTGCAATAGGGGTAAAGGTTTTGGTGTAGTCAATGCTTTCTTACTGAGAGAATCCCTTAGATACAAGGTATCCTTGTGACATTCAACATAGAACTAAATTTGGTCTATAGACCCATCAATAGTTTACAATAGTATTTCCTTGCAGTCAAGGAACAAGTTCTATTAATTCTTGCACATGATCTAGGAACTAGGAATCAAAATCATCAAAGAATAATTAACAAATAATCATGGATTGGTGTTAATCGGAACCGGAATTGGTTTCCTCTCTGTATATTCAATAAAAAATGAATGGTTACAATGACAATGTCAAGCAATAGCTTGAATCCATGAGAAATTCGAATACCTAAGGAGACAATTCGAATTCAGTGAGTGAGTCTGGCTTAACTGACTCTTAGCCATTCAATCACACTCAGTTAACAACTTGAACAAAACCCTAATTGAATCACCAAACCCTAACTGAAGTCAGAGTGCAATAAATGACTAAATCTAAACTAAAGGATATCAAACACATGTCATAGCAATCCAACCATCAAGTGTTAGTGCTCCATGACTTCAATGAACCCCGATGAAGTTAACTGAAGTTGAACTGACCATCAGAAGTTGGTGGAGGTGCCCTGTTGACTCTAGATCATTAAATAATAATAAATAATCATTAAATAATATATTTAATGAGAGGAGGCACCTTAATTGACTGGTTGAACTGATTGTAACCACCAGTTAGCAATTAGGTGCATTAATATCACTCAGATCACCCCCAGAGTGCTCCAGTTAGCCTCCTTGACTGTAGGAGAAGGCTAAGTTAGCCTCCTTGACTGTAGGAAGGCGTGGGTGTGACTGAATGATGGAAATTAATGCTCCACTGATGTCAATTAATGTCAATTATATTTAGGATAGTGGTTTAACTAGGTCAATTTGACCAAAAAGAGTGTGTATGATGGTAAATGTCTCCAACAAGTTCCCAATTTATTCTTCAAAGAATCAATTTCAATACCCATAGAATTTTTTCCCATTGAGGCACTCCTTGAGCATCAACATATGCGTTAGGATCACAAATTTCAAGAAAATGTGCCATCAGGGAAACACTGCCATGTTGTTTCTCACTGCGTGTCCTGATCAATACTAGAGTCTCCAACATTCGGTCCAACAAATTCAATTGGCTTAGCATCCTAGTGAGGTAGGAAAGTTGACGATTATTTAGGTCAGTGATTGTCAGTTGAATGCAGGATCGGTGTGTCAACATACTCAGTCAAGGTAGACTAAATTCCATTCGAATCAGGAGTAGGATTCATTGGTCTAGTTGAGGCTTGAAAGAAGGGTACAATGGATTTATATTCTTCATTAATATCAAAAGAATCAGTTTGCAATAGAATAGAAGAGGAATTCAACAAATTTTTACCTAAAATATTCTCATAAAATATCACATTTATGCTCAAAATGATCGATTGTTAGACCGGGTGAAACAATCAATAGGCATGCGATTCATCTAAACAACCCATCATGATGCAAGCATGACTCTTTGCATCCAATTTATTCTTATAGTTATCATTGATATTATGCACCCAATAAACACATTTAAAGGTTCTGAGGTGTCTGATAGAGGGTTTTCTTCCATTCCACTTCTCCACTAGAGTTAAGTTTTTGGTAGCTCTACTTAGTACAAGGTTTAGGAGATAGATTGAATGATAAACAACTTTTTCCCAAAATCTAGTCGGAAGTTATTTGGTCTGTAGTAGGAACATAGCCATTTATACCAAATATGACTCCATTCTATTGAGGGGTGTGAGGGATATATATCTACTAAGAAATTCTATTTTTCAAGAGATATTATTCAAACGGTTAACTAACATATATTCTTCACCATTTTTTTGATATCAAATATTTGATGGGCCAACCACATTTCTTTTCAACCAATGCCTTAAATCCATTGAATCTTTGAAAGACATAACTCTTATTATTCAAGAAATATACCCAAACAAATCTAGATAAATCACCAATAAAGGCCAAAAATATACTCGGCACCTGTTAATGAAGGTTTATTCATGATACATAGATAGTTTTGAATAGGTTCCACTTGCTCCTGTCCTTTCCATGTTTTCTCAAAATCAAAGGGTACTTTTTTTTTATGTTGGCCAAGCACTCATCCTCTACAAACTCCATCAGGTGGAACAATATTTTAGAGACCAGTAAACATATTATTTGTTACCATAATATTCAAATTTCAAAAGTTTAGATGTCCAAGTCATTATGTCAAATTCTGTTTCTGTCATTAATATGAGAAATAAGTGTTTTTGGTCCAGTTGGTCCAATTGGTTTGGGAGAATCACATAATTCATAAATTCAATATTTGGGATCTATATATCCTAAAAAACCAATTGCTCCCCCAAAACCTAAGATCCTTTATTATGAACAATCTGACCAAAACTCAATAGCCTTCTTAGTCTAAGTAAGTTGAGAAATAAACAACAAATTTGAGCTCAGGGTAGGCACATGATATACATTGGATATTTGACCATGTTGACATTTAACATCACTGCTTTTAACAACTATGAGAGCATAATCATATGATACATAAATATTTTGTTTTGAATCTCTACTCAAGGAAGATAACAGAGAAGCATCATTATCCATATGATGAGTACAACTAGAATTGACTATCCATTATGTCTGAGTTGTACATGCATGCAATTCCTGGGAAGTGCTAAAGGAAATGGTAAGGTTTTCAATAGGTCAATTGATCGATTAACCAATCAATGAAAATTTTCAATATGCTTAACCCTTCCCTCCAGTTCCTTAATCTTCTTTCAACAGTTTTGCTTGACATGTCCCACCTTTCCATAAGTGACAGATTTTTATCTTTTAATTCTTCTTCAGCGATGTTGACTTGTTGGTATTTCCTTTGGTAGGTTAGTCAATACATTATATTTTATGATCTAATAAACCATGTTATTTATGATTTTGCTTGACTTTGATTTTGATCAACTGAGCCTAGTGTTTACTACCATGATTCCCTTCTTCAAGCAACTTTTGTTGGTATTTAATCAACAAATCACAAAAAACATCAAAGGTTATGTCCTTAACATATTTCTTGCGTGACATCCAATTGGCACAAAATGAAGAGAATAACACATCATAGGGTGTCCTAAAATTCATTAGGACCGGTTAAATGAGCTATCCATCCTTGTTTGGAAAACATTGACTACATACACCCTTTTTCCACTGTAGCTCCTTGATGCGATCTAAATAGTCCTCAATCCTTTAAAATGAATGAGGTTCCAAAAATATCATCTCTTTCTCTATATGAATCACTTGAATTTCATTAACCTTGTTGAACAATGAATTCAACTTACTCCAAACGAAATGAGTACAGTCGATCCCACATGTATGAAAGTGAATCTCCCTTGAAATGTAGGTCATTATGACCCCAACAACCTCATACTTATTTTTTAATGATGAACTTATCTTGATCATCCATTGGATCTGGAATAACGACCTTAACAATAATATTTCCATAGTTCCTTGCTTTTCAACAAAGTTTCCATATTTGTACCCATATTGTATAGTTGTGTCCATTTAGAACAATGTGTTCTATCTTGGAATTCATCATTCTGATCAGGTAGATATGATCCAAGTTCAAGAAGAGGTATCAATGGACAAATATTCATCCCATATTTGATCAACCCTCAATCCAACTCAACACGCTTCATGGAAAATAGTATCTGATACCATGTTAGGGAACCTCTTCATATGAACCATATAACATATAAGAAAATAACATAAGGGATTTGTATTTCAGGAAAAGAGGTGGTGTCTAAAGACACCATTACAACACTTAAGCACATTGCATTGTGATTAGAACATCACAATGGATTATTAAAACATAATTTGAACATCAACACAACCCATAGGATCATTCTTTTATAGTATACATATCTAACAAACTCCCATGAAGTGAGGATGTTATAGTCCAAAAATAGGGGTCATTGTTTCTAACCATTTTCATGAAATTTTCCACCTCCCATAGTTTAGTTGATTGTTCTAGTCGATTCAATCATGACCTCATCGACCATTTAGTTGACTACTTAGTTGAACCTCCAACAGTTGAATGCTTTGTTAGTTGACTGATTTCCTTTGACTAGATATCTCTAGAAGATACAAAGGCGTGATGAACCTTCCTAACCTTAGGTTCCAACATGTGTCTCCTTGGGGAGCACCAATACTCTTTGTAAAGAAGGATGGAATGGTTATATTGTGCATTGACTTAAGGATTTTAAAAAAGTCATTGTGAAGAACAAATATCCTCTACCCAAAATTGATGACTTGTTTGATCAGCTAAAAGGATCAATGATTTACTCCAAGATAGATTTGATATTAGGTTATCATTAGTTCAGAATAAAGGATGAAGATATCAACAAAACAAATTTCAGAATTGTAGTGGAGATTTATCTCCAGATATGTGAAAAATAACCTACCGTAAATCAATCGGATCTAAGGGGTATAGTTCATGGTGCAAGCGATGTTCTCGACCTTGACTTACAAACAAGTAATACCAAAATATTTTAATATTTTTTCTCGAACTAATAAAACAAAAGAAAAGGCATACCTTTAAACTGGGCCACTGTAGTCGTTTGAGGTAATGGTCTACAGAGTCTCACGGTCTGGTTCTCTGATCGTATCCACTAATGGTTTTCACATGGGAAGTGGATCAAAGAGGGTACATAACAAGCTCAACATACACAATGGAATAATGTGGCAAAAGTATGGGAATGATTGGCACAGAGTGTAACCAATTGAGGAATATGGCGAAAAAGTTTCAAAAGTGCCTTTGGGGAGACCTTCACAATGTATTTATAGAATGATCCAAGAATTTTCTACCCATGGTATTGACCCATGGTTTTTCATAGTGTATTGTATTTATCCACTGTTTTTTACCCATTATCATTTTAGCATTTTTTGGTCCTTTTTTTGGAGAATGGGGGTTATGTTGCAATAAATTCCTAACTTCCCTGTATTTATGGGGTAAGGAATAATGATGTTTTGGACCAATTTTGATGGAATTTAATTATGAAGGTAAAAATGGAGTCTTAGTTGGCCATGCAGGAGAATATCATGTGTTATTTCATCCATAATCCAAACCAAAACCCGGAGATGCACAACTGCTGCCAAGTACTTCGGGGTCAGCGTGTATCAGCAAGCTGATGGTCCTATATTTTCTAAGGGATTTACTTACTCTTCATAAATTCATCACAAGTTAGTAGTAGGAATAATGAAATCCATAATCACAAGCATTTCTGAGCATTAATGTTACAAAATAATAATAAATTATACCTGTTCGAATCCATGATTGTTTTTTGGGAAGATAATGACTTGATTATAAATAAGAGGAAAAATCATGAAAAAAGGGATAAATAAGATCATTGGGAAAAGGGGGGATTTATAGCACCCAACATATGCACATAATGGTGGCCTTAATGGGACGCTGAATACAAATATTGATATGAATAACTAGTACATAGAAACAATGGCATTCACAACAATAGATGCTCTACTAAATCTGAAGGTGTACAAAAATGTATGGACTCAATGACTGAGAGTCAAAATATATGAGGTACAATAAGTGACATATGATACTGGAGATATACAGAAGTATGGTAATGAGGGAATTTCGAACATTGTCACCAACACAACCCATATATTGCAAGGGACACGAAATTGTATGGGTCCCAAATAGACTCATCAATGTGCTATATTTGGGTGACAACCAAGGTCTTTGACCAAATAATGAAGTAACCAATACCCTGTATGAATCTCAACGGTGAGATAATGTAGCTGAAGTCGAGCATGTGAGACACAACAAACCCAAAAGGCACTAAGGAATCCTTTCAAGTGGTCCAATGAACTCGTTAATGAGGTGGATGAAAGTAGGATACAAGGACCTTTGGGTCTATCCTCTGTAATAGATGTGTTTTTGTTGACAGAGGGAGACTTGCAACTACCAAGATACAATGAGTTTTACTTGATAGAAGCATGAGGGGGACAACAAGAGATATGGCATAATAATGGGTTTGAGACACTGAATGGGGAATAGGGGCATGGGAGTACAAGGGACTCAAAATTAATTTGTTTAGAGTATAACGATAGGGATGACTTGGCAGTAGATGGCACCGACTCATGGGGAGGGACTCATAGTTATGGAACTAGGGAGATGACTGCAATGGGATATACTCAGGGAAAGTAACTGGACAAGTGATATCCATGGGTTACAATGGAGAGTCATTACAAATTACTCTAAACAAAGGTTACCAAATGGAGGAAAGCTTCCATAATGGGATACTCTATGCAATATATGTGGGCATCGAAGGGCACCATTTGGGCCTTCTTCATACTTTAAGGAGATCAAATAAGGGATATACGTATGCTCAACATGATACTGTCTCTTGGATTTTTGTCGAGCCAAAGATGATGAATTATCAATGGTGTTTTCGTGTTTAGATATTCTAAAAACATGAAGAAGACTCAAATGGGTCTCTTTTTCACACAGTACTCTCCTAAGTTCGAAAAAGGATAAAAGTGTACAAAGGAGAGCTCTCCCAACCGAAAGGGGCAAAGAGACTTCCTTTCCATAGGTAGTCCAACCAAGTCGAAAAATGTTAAACCTACATTGATTGGACAATTATTCAAATACTTTTACAAGCATGAACACAATCAAGTTTGCTCGGTGATCTTTTCTTTATGAAAAGGATATAAAAGAGCTTAAATACAACCCATAAGTGATATTTTTCATAATTTATGGTTCCATTGTCCAAAAAACAATAAAAGGATACAAAGGGAATCGTTCCTAGCTAGAAGGTGCTAGGGTGAACCTTTTCTTTAGTTAGTCTACATAGTTCAAAAAAGGGCTCAACTGCTGGTCACTCTATATGCTCATTAATTTCAGTAAACAAGTATTGTGCTCGATATAAATTGTCAACCCATGAAAGTTTTGGTTATATCAAAGGTAACTAAGAAAAATATATGCATAAACACTTTAGTAGTTGATTAATGAAATAAATATCATTCAACCTACCAATTGCTCAGTCTACTCAGCTCCCTATGAAAACCACTCTTAATTATCAATCTAAGAACTCAAAGGATTCCTAATTCCTACAACATCAACCCTACAACAACTGATTTAAGAATGAATTAACTAGAATTTATTTTGCAAGAAGTTAAACCCTAAAATACCAAATTAAAATAAATACAAACCACCACCAAAATATTCAGTTCATGAAAACAACGATATACCTAATTTAAAAAATTCTAGGAAAGATAAATAACAATAATGCATAGGAGCTTAGCGTGACTATAACAACAATACTAGTTAGCACACTTGCATAGGAAACTACTCTACACAGTCGTCTGTTCACACCATACTGTTTCAACAAACCACATGAAACATATAACAATGCAATTATCTAATAACTAATGTTGCAGCAATAAAAAAGTAATGTAAGTTGCAATTCCACACCACACAAAGCTGAAAATATTAAAGGAAACAATAGCTAATGAATTTGGGAACTTCAGGGAGAAGGTGGTCCTTGGCCTTCTAATAGAGATGTCGCTATCGGCTCTCAAAAAATAGTAATAAAGAAAATGTCATTTCTTTCATTAACAATAGATTTCAATTACAAAGTTCTTTACATCTACTGTCCGTTCTATACAAATTAAGCCTAACCTTCTACATCATTTCATCCTCCCATATATACTGAAACAAATCAGTTCGGGTTGATTAATTCCAGAAGCCATGAATATCTCTGATCTTCAGGCTACCGAATATACAATATAGAAAATAGAAACATCTACATAGATTGTTACATTAAAGTAAATCCTGTTTCATAATAAATTATGCATTTTACTGGAAGTAATCCCTTGATTGAATGAGTCTCAGCTAGACATGTGGGAGAATAACCCGTGTTGTTTCAGCCATGATCCAAACCAAACCCTGGAGATGCGCAATTGCTTCCAAGTACTTCGGGGTCTGCATGTATCAGCAAGATGGTGGTCTTGGATTTTCTGAGGGATTTACTTAATCTTCATAAATTCATCACAAGTCAGTATTACGAAGAATGAAATCCATAATCACAAGCATTTCTAAGCATTAATGTAACAAAATAATAATAAATTATACATGTTCGAATCCATGCTTATTCTTTGGTAATGACTTGCTTATAAATAAGAGGCAAAATCAAGGAAAAAAGGGCTAAATAATATTGGGAAAAAAGGGGCATTTATAGCACCCAACATTTGCACATAATGGTGGCCTCAATGGGAGGCTGAATACAAATACTAATATGAAGAACTAGTTCATAGAAACAATGGCATTCTCTTGGAATGAAATATCACAACAACAGATGCTCTGCTAAATATGAAGATGTACATAACTATATGGACTCAATAACTGAGAGTCATCTATGTGGTACAATAAGTGACATCCGATACTTGAGATATACGAATGCATGATATTGAGGGGATTCTAAACATTGTCACCAATGCAACCCGAATATCACAAGGGACATGAAATTGTATGGGTCCCAAATAGACTCACCAATGTGCTAGATTTGGGTGACAATAAGGGTCTTCGACCAAATAATGAAGTAACCAATACCCTGTAAAAATATCAATGGTGAAATAATGTAGCTGAAGTCGATCACGTGAGACACAACTAACCCAAAAGGAATTAATGAATCCTTTCAAGTGGTCCAAGGAACTCATCAATGAGGTGTATGAAACTAGGATACACAGACCTTTGGGTATATCCTTTGGAATAGATGTGTTAATGTCGGCAGAGGGAGACTTGCAACTACCAAGGAAATGAGGTTTCCTTGACAGAAGCACACAACCATAGATATGGAATAATAATAGGATTGAGGCACTGAATGGGGAACATGGCAGGGGAGTGTAGGGGACTCAAAATTCTTTTGTTTAGAGTATAACGATAGGGCTGACCTAGAATTAGATGACACTGACTCATGGGAAGGGACTCATAGTTGGGAACCAGGGAGATGGCTACAATGGGAGATACTTGGGGAACGTAACTAGACAAGTGATATCCAAGGGATCCAATGGAGACTCATCGTAGAGTACTCTAAACAAAGGCGACCAAATGGGGGAAAGATTCCATAATGGGAGACTATATGCAATATATGTGGGCACCGAAGGGCACCATTTGGGTATTCTTCATAGTTTAAGGAGCTCAAAGAAGGGATATAAGTATGCTTAGCATGATATTGTCTTGTGCATTTTTTTCAAGCCCAAGATGGTGAATGATCGATGGTGTTTTCATGTTTAGAGAGTCTGAAAACATGAAGAAGACTCAAATAGGTCTCTTTTTCGTACAATAGTATCATAAGTCTGAAAAAGGATAAAAGTGTACAAAGGAGAACTCTCCCAGCCGAAAGGGGAAAAGAGAATTCTTTTCTGTAGGCAGTCTAACCAGGCCGAAAAATGTTAAACCTATACTAATTAGATGATTATTCAAATACTTTTACGAGCATGAACGAAATCAAGTTTTCTTTATGAGAAGGTTGGAAAAGAGCTTAAATACAACCCATAAGTGAGGTTTTTCATAAGTTATGGTCCCATTGTCCAAAAATAATAAAAGGATACAAAGGGAACCATTCCTAGATAGAAGGTGTTAGGGTGGTCCATTTCTTTAGTTAGTCTACATAGTTCGAAAAAGGGCTCAATGAGGCCACATAAACGCCCTTTCAAATAATTTAACGAGCGAGAAAGGAAGAAAGCATGCTCGACAATATTTTAATTCTTTAAGAAGTCATAAAATATCTTAACAAAAACTCTATAATGGTTAGTAAAGCAAGGTGGAAGTGTTCAATGTTCCAAAAGGGGTGATGTTGTGATCATGGCTGATGGGGAGAAAAATTAATAGTGGAACACAGGTAAGGCCTCCTTGCAAAATAGTGAATGGTGATGAAATAACAGAGAGTTTGCATTATGGATGGAGTGGAGGGATCACGAACATGATAATAAAGAAGGGGATTGAATTTCCTGATGTCACACAAATAGAGGTAATGAGGGATCACATGAGTCTCGTATGAGCGATGGTTTGAGATGATGATCCAGGAGGGAGGCAGTCTAGTAGGTTGTTTCTTCACCCGAGAGATATTTTCACAGTGGTGGTAACTTCCTATCATCATAGAGGATTATCCATATGTTGGGATGGACTACCGGGGAGATCCGGAGATGCCTCGACCTCCTGGATAGGTTTGAGGACTTGATGGTATGTATACATGAATATTTTTGGTTTTAATCATATATGGTTTACTAGCATAGTGGTAGCTATATCATACATGTGGTAGATACTTATGACATAATGTGTGCATGTGAAAACGTGGGAACACACCCTTCAGCAGGATATCGACGATGCAGGGGAAGGGTGGAGGGATTAGATCCACCTGCTGATGGGCAGAGGAGGCGATAGAGTGCTATGTTAGACTCACTGTGGTTGGAAATGGAGCGACTATTGGAGGGGGTCATAAAAAATGGGTCACAGTACCTAGACGATGATCTGATTGTGACATGCTATAGATATATTCCAGAGAGGATCTCTCTGATGAGGAGGATCACGGTTGCTGTTGAGTATGTCAGAGCAGTGACACAGGGGGATGTGCCAATGGAGGAGGAGAGATCAGATGAGGAGGAGGACACTGAGGAGGAAAAATAGTCAGAGGAGGATGAATCAGACTAATAGCTTGTGATGTTTCCCCCCAATAAATTTGATCATGGGGAATTTTGTATGTATGTAAGATCAGATGAGAAATCCTGCAGAGCTTCTCTTTTCTGTACTGATTATGATATTGTGATATGAATGCACGTTGATGCCTATTTTTGTATTTTTACTGGTTTTATGAGTCTCTTGTTATGATGATGACTATGCCTATATGATGTATATGAAATATGTATGCATGACTATATGATGATGCATGATGCAGTTTATTTCCTATATGTGGTGATTGAGGTGCCACTCTAGAACGTCATTAGCCATTTGGTCTGCTACACTATTGATACATCTAGGAACATGCATGAATAAAATGGATTCGAAATGTCTAACTAAGTTTCTAGTGCACATGAACATTTGAAAGAGACATGGATCATGCACCCAGTAGCAGCTATTCAATTGGGAGACAAGAAACTGGGAGTCTAGGAAGACATCAAGGAAACAAATACCCAAGTGAAGGGAAGCAGTCAAGAGACCAACGATACTGTAGTACTTGTCTTGGTTGTTGGTAGAAACACCAACACACATTCCATAGATATGGATAAACTCATGTGACAAGGAATAAATGATCCACGCAATCGAGGTGATGTTATGAGACCATCTACTTGCAGCATCAACAAAACAAACATAGGAGGGAAATGTAGGATCCATCTGGAACAACCAAGGAAACAAATTGTGAGACTTGTGGTAAAAATTATGCAAGAGAAGGAATAAAAACTATGATACAAGGATATTCAGGGTGGTCAACTTAGGTATAGAATCTCTTGAGGTAGATCCCATTGTGGGGATTCTTTAAGAAGGGATTGTCGTAGTTAGCGAGGAGATATGCCCCTTGACGAGACATTGATGGATGGCATAAGGGCCATACCACATGGATTTGAGATTCTCTTTTCTAGTCTTATGATGGACTTTATCGTAGATGAGGATGAGGTACCCCTTGTTAAAGGTGTGTGGGTGGACGTGGGATTCATAATGGGACTTCTACCTGGTCTTAGCCGCTTCTATAATTTGGAGAGCAATGCGACAGTCCTCATCGGTTTGTTCAATAATAAGTAGGCATTTTTCTAACTGTGAAGTATCAGGTAGAAGCTCGATGACAAGGCAGAGTGAGGGAATCTGACATTCAATGGGAGGAACCGACTCCACACCATGGTCTAAATGGAATGGGGGTAAAATTGGTGGCATTTTGAAGGATCTCTTCATCTTCATGGAAGTGGCACCTGGATATATCAGAGGGATATTCCACAGTCGATGAGGCGCAAGGAAGAATAGAAGTGGAGATCATATAGATGGTGTTGTTAGTGTCCAAGGAATAAATTGAAGGGTTGATTTCCTCAAGTACAATGATTTTGGACTCACGGGAGTACTTGCAAAGAGTTTGGATGAGAGACTAGTACTCCAATAGGTTTGGGAAATGATGGGAATAATGACCGTATAGGCCACAAAATGCACACAAGTGGTTTGTTCGTAGAGTTTTTTCTTAATCACAGGGATGGTTGGTACATTTACAACTGGAGTTTCATCGATATCGACTACTGTGCACATGTAGGTGCTAAGGAATGGAAAATCGAGACAATTTTTCACTGCATGGCTGAGGACATTGCATAAATCACAAGTAGGAGGTGGACGTGGTTTTGTTGGGGCTTTGTGTGCCTTTCCCCAGTCTTCAAGGGAGGAGGGGGTGCAGAAGTGGATGTAGAAGTAGTTGGTTGTGTACCAGGAGGTGGGTGTGACACCATCTAAATAGGTTGGACTGGTGTCAACATGATCTGTGGTGTTAGGGGGAGGGTGGGTAGATCAATGGGTTGATCGAGAATAGCCATGACTAGTTTAATCACAATTCAAGAAGGTGAAAAGAGGAAGGGGATTGTGTGTATGGAGAATGAACCATAATAATTCACTGAAGTCCATGGTTGGGGTTGTGACTGAGGTTGCAATGAGGTTAGAATGTTACTAAATGTGATAGTGCACAAATTCAATATGTTAGTCATCGAAGGGGGAGGTTGTAGGGATAAAAAAGTGTCTGTAAAAGGATAAATTGTAAATAGGCCTGGACCAATGGAAGATAGGGAATAGATGGATATGTTGTCGATGGTGGTGTCAATAGTAGGGAGGAAATGCTTCAAAGTGGCAGGTCCTTTAGGATTGTAGTACGTTAATTGGTTGATAGTCATGATCTTCCCATCATGGGGGGAACATCAAGAGTAGTGAGACGATAGAAGCAACGACTCACATTGCATACATGTAACTACATCCAAGGAGTAGTTTGCAATCTAGCTCGATGTTTACAACCTCGATGTAAATCAACCTTGATGGGTGTTCGGATCTTCAGAACACCTTGTGGTTGAGAAATTCGTCCACCGTAAATGAAGGGAGGTGGTTGAGGGTTGAATATCTGAGCTTCTGCCAAATGAAGGTTGACATTATGCAAGGTGATGCACCCTCATCGCTGAATGGCCAAATTCTAAATAGTGACAAGAATTTGGAATGCTACGAATGATGGAATCCGAGGTTCTCTTTGATCCAAGTCGAAAGTGATCAACCTGGAATCAGAGTGGTCGAAGAAACCTAGATAATATAACAAGGATTTGTGTTGTGAAGGACAATTTCTTAGGAATTCCAAAGTGGAAATGGAATAGGGAGACTAGGCCAAGTCATCAACGATATTGTAATTGAGAGCAACTCTAGCAGTGGGGTTGTTCGCAATGCGACACAAAGGGTACTTAGGGACTTTAGCAGTCCTATCCATGGGAGGTATCAACAAATGTAAGGACATATAGAGAGTAGTGGAGGTAGAATCACATAGGGATTAATGGTTTCCATGGTGGAGACATAATGGTTTTGTCGGGTCTGCAGATTTTCATCCGACGACAATGTCATAAGATGATAGAATCCAGGATCAATGGGTTGACATGAAGAAGTGGTTGAATTATTTTTTGGTACTAAGGGTTGCATTGAAACCACTCCTTGATTTGGAAATGGGTTTTGTAGCACCATAGGTGGAGGAACTTGTGGTGTTAGGTTTGGCTATACCGAAGCAACACCATTGGGGTCATGTTGATTTTCGACTTGTAAAACGTGGAAGAATCGAATCATATGGGGGAAATAGTGTCTATAACGGTTGTAAACATCACAAATGGTACATGGGTGGTTAGTCCACAACTAAGGGTTCTTCCCAGGTCTAGGTGGATGTTGGGGGTTCTATGCAAGGGAATTGATTCCATTGTTGTTAGGAGGGTTGGGTTGTTGCCACCCGCTGGAGGTTAGTTGTTTCCCTAGTTCCTACCACTATATCTTCCACCTTTCCCTTGTTGGTTATTGGGGGTGGGTTGATTAGGGAGGTTCTACTCGACGTAGACTTGTCCTTGAGGAACACGAGGAGACGAGGCTGGAGCAGGTGTAGGTGGCACATGTGGTGATTAGTAGGAAGAAGCATCTAGAGGGGATGCAAATCCTACCGTTTGGCCATTACATGCAGGTGTCAGGAATTTCAGTCCATGAACGTGATGAATGAGGGCAGTAGACACATATGAAGGTGTGGCTCTAGACTGATCCACTACGCATGAAAATTCATGGGTGTAGCTATGTTGGGTAACACTAAGAACATTACTGGAGTGATATGACATCGAAGGAGAGGTCGTGTATAGGTGGGGGTGCTGGGTGATAGAGCCAATGACTCCATCAACAGCATGGGATGCCCTAGATCTATCACACTGTGAGGAGACAACACGAGGAGCAACAAGAATGATGGTATAGAGGTAACTTGATTAGGTATAAATAAGGTGAAACTGCTATGATTTGAGGATTGCTTCTTCCTCAGTTTGTGGGCATTCAGATGCAACATCCTTGGTGATAAGGGGAGTAAGGTTTTAAGAAACCAATCGAGGAAAATCCTGTCATCTAACTTTATTTTGCATAAACTACAGTGACTATGCCACTCATGGATGCGATTTGTGATATGGGTAACAGTGTTTTGTCTACAAGATAACATGATTTCCATTCCCTCATTGTAACAGATAGGTAGTTGGAAGTACTAGAGGAACAAAAAGGCTAACGAGGAAAGTTCAAGATAAGTGGCATGGGAAAGCTCAATGTTGAGACTAGCCATGAATGTCATACTAGGACCTAGACTAGATCTAGGAGATCCAACAATGTGGTGGTGCTGTCAGTGGGCATGTAGTTTCCACATGCAAATGGGGATTGGTAGGGATGACTTCTGATAGTAGAAGCAGTCACTGGAGTGGTGTGAATATCCAGAATGGTTATAGAAGGGAAAATTCCCGCATGCATAAATGTAGGTATGGTGTGAACCATGGTGGTTGGAGTGGGGCCACCAGTAGTGGGTAGAGAACCAACAATAGTGTGTGCGGAGGAGAGTGGCCCACTAGGACCAAGACCTGGAGTTCCGGGAGAAGGGATTCCCGGTATGAAAGGTGGAGTGGTCACAAGGTCACTATCAACAATCCCACTATGGAAGGGGTTGGGAGGTTCAAAAACCATGGGTATAGATGGGATAGTGGACAAGGTAGGTTCATATTGGTAAGAATATGAATCTTACTTGGATGCTGTGTATGGATCTGAAGGTGGTGAACGACGCCGAATATGGATCCTATGATGACGATTCAAGGAATCAAACTAAGGGGTATTCCACCTAAGTATATAGGAGTAGTGTGGTGGAGCAATGATGACATGATGGTGTGATATAATATGATGAATACAGGCTCAAGGGTGTCAAACACAAGCTCAAAATTCCAACTACAACCAAGTTTGCAGAAGGAGAGTTGATAAATGGTGGCAGAAAGGCCAAAAAGCAATATCTAAAACCGAACTACAACTGTGTGTCATAGTAGGCGAGTCTATAACAAAGTGGCCAAAAATCCAACAAGAAACACTACCTATGAAGAAAATGACACACTAACCTATGGAACATAAGTGTAAGAAAGATCTTAGATACAAGATGGAATCCCCTCACAAATTATATCCTCCTCTAGGTGGTGAAATCCATAATTAAACAATACAAAATGGAAGAACCAAAGGCTAAGAGAATCCCACTACTGAGAGGGACCGTAGGTAAAAGATCCCTAAAAGGTTGGAACTAGGCTACCTCGTTCATGACACATTCAACATGGTTTCCTAGAACTTCATGCCTTTGGTACTCGACGCTCAATATGGTCCTCGAAATGCATGAGGAAGACTATGAAGGGTTAGCCTTCGGTGCAGAATAGACTGTAGTATTCCACCCTGACTTCTGGAACCCATTCGTTGCGGCTTACCCTCGTAGAGTTGGACCCCCCTTGATAAACTGGTTGTGACCGTGTCAACAAGTACTATAGGATTTTGGTTCCCTAGAAGACAAAAACTATGTCTGATATATAAGTGACAAAGGGGCATTATTTGGATGCCTATCCATAGTGTCCTAACTTAATTACAATATTGTTTTGGTCCTCAAATTAAGTTACAATGTTGGTTGAGTTAAGATAAATTTTAGGCTGGGATTGGGGTCATGAACCAAGCGTTTATTTTAAGTTGTGAGATGTGTGCACAAGTGAAGTGTAATATCTAAATGCCAGCACTCTCATGCCAGAAAAATAAAGAACAGTAATGAAAGTAAATATTTTTCAACACCTAACAACTAATTCTTCTAGATAACAAAATATACACAAGGAAATGAGCACATAAGAAACATCTTATGGTGTAGGAAACACATGGGGGGTCTCAACTACCAATATTGACTAAGATGGGATCACATACAAGGAAAAAAGGACAACCAAAACAAACTGAAGGGGTTGTAGGAAATCAGATATGGAAGGAAACAACCAGGGAAGGGGTAGAACACAGAGAAGGGGTTTGGAAAGGATCTCAAACACCTCAAAGAGTTGGATAAACTATAGGTTTCACATGTCGAAGGAACATGCATAGTCAGGGTCACACATAGCTATAAAAAATTCACAACCAAGACAAAATATTAGCAGAAAAACACAAGTCACACTTACTAATGGTTTTTGTGCGACAAGTCGCACTAAACTAGGTCACATAAGTGATCAGGATTGATTCAAATTCCTAGACAAATGTGATCTGGTGTTTAGGTCTAGGTTGCACTTATCGAGGCAAAAGGAACAACGTAGGTTTCACTTATCGAGAAGAAAGGTGCAACCCGAGTCGAATTTTTTTTTCGGATAGGTGCGATCCGACCGTAATTGGAAGTATTTTAAGGAAAAATTTCTGACTAGGGCCGGGGGGTAGGCACTGTGACATGACTGGTTAGGATCTGTGATGGCTGAGGGTACCCAAGTAGAACAAACTAGTAAAAACACCTGCAAAAATAGAGATCCAAGGGGATTGAGCAAGTGGAGTCGCCAAAACTGTAGTGGAGATTTCTCTCTAGCTACGTGCAAAGGCAACTAAAGTTAGATCAACCAGATCTAAGGGTAGAGTTCATGGTGCAAGGGATGTTCTCGAACTTGACTTATAAACAAGAAATATCAAAATATTTTAAGATTTTATGATTTTTTCTCTAACTAATAAAACAAACAAACAAGCATACCCTTAAAGTGGCCCACTACAGCCATTTGAGGAAATGGTTCACCGGATCTCACGGTTTGGTTCTCTGATCGTCTCCACTAATGGTTATCATAAGGGAAGTGGATCAAAGAGGGTATGGAGGAATATCAACATACACCATGGAATAATGTGGCAAAAGTATGGGAATGATTGACACAGAGTGTAACCAATTGAGGAATATGCCGAAAAAGTTTCAAAAGTGTCTTTGGGGAGAACTTCACAATGTATTTATAGAATGATCAAAGACTTTACTACCCATGGTATTGACCCATGATTTTTCATAGTGTATGGTATTTATCCATGGTTTTTTTATCCACTCTCTTTTTAATGTTTTTTTGTCTTTTTTTGGGAGAATGGGTGTTATGTTGCAATAAATGTCTAACTTCCCTGTATTTACATGTGAAGGAATAATGATGTTTTAGACCAATTTTGATGGAATTTAATTGTGAAGGTCAAAATGGAGGGAATAATGGTGGGATTATGATGTATAATTATGGTTTGGACCATAGAGAGTTGTGTTGACAATTTTTGTTGTTAACAAGAACCTAATATCATCATTATGAGTTTGTAGTATTGCCATTTGGATTAACAAATGCGGAAACAACTTTTATGTGCATAATGAATGGAATATTTAGACAAGATTTGGATAAGTTTGTCATTGTATTCTTAGATGACATTCTTATGTATTCAAACTCAATGAAGGAGCATGATGAACATTTTAGTTGAGTACTATAGGCTTTAATAGAGAATCAAATGTTGAATAAAGTTGTCATTTATGTCAAACTCTTATCTATATGTACATGAAATCGGTCCCCTTATGGCGTAGAGGATACGCATGGCCCTCACGTGAATACACTTTGTTATGTACACTTATGGATCAAAACCCTAAAAAATTCTATAAGGTTTCCCCTAACAATTGTTAAAATAAAAGGTGAAGAAAACCACAGACAATTGTGTTTGGTCCACTTTACCATGAGTTTGGGGTTACATGACACACGGCGGAGAAGGCCCTAAAGACTTCCCAAAGTTTCTCTGAAGCAAGTTGGTGTGAAGCTTGAAGTACCCCTAAAATAATAATTCTTGGTCCACATGACCCCAAAAGTTGTTTTACTTTGGTCCATTAAACCACTTGAAGTGGAAATAATACTCGCAATAAATAATGGTGTATCCACCAAGTATGGTGATGTGGTCAAGCCCGAAGGTACCCTTTGGAGAAGATACCAAGTGATATTGATTTTTGGCTTGAATTTTCATGATAGATCCTTGAGGTGGGGCACTAACCCTTGAGACTCCCTTAAAATATAGATATCCAAAAATTAAGGATGAGTTTAGGGAGAAACTCTAAGAATCTACTAGATCATGATGGAGTGTATAAATAGAAGGAAAAACATTTCATTTCATCATCAATCATGTCTCTCTTTCTATTGCGCATATTTGGAGAAAAAGTGTGAAACTTTTGGAGGAGCAATTGCTGGGCATCTTTGAGGATTGAGGAGAATCATGAAAAAGGACATAACTTTCTCATATGGTTTCGAAATTACAAAATTCTTGGCTCATTGGAAAGATGGTTGAGTGGGATATGTGATGAATCTATATAGATACTCTTTTGGTTTTTATATTGTCTCTTCATCATGTAATCTTTGAAAATATATGATTCATGCTTGTGGGTTTCTCTTGTGACGGCACATGTATTTCATGGATAGAGCTCATCTTTGATCTTGGTATGTGAGACTTTCTCTTGGTATATCCCTTTGAAGTAATTAAATATGGTATGAAGGATATGATGATGATTATGTTGTAAGATATTGATGATTATATTTGGATATATCATGGTATTATGTTTGGCTTTATTTTATGTAAATACTTGAAGATGGAAATGGAATCTTTTGATGATTGTTTCTAGGAATTATTGGGAATTGAACTTGAGATATGAAAAACTTGATGGAGTGATAGAAATAGGGACAGTGATACAAAAACAAGGATAGTGATACAAGAACATGGATAATGATACATGTACAAGGAAAAATATACACGTATAGGTTGCCAGAGACATTGATACAATGATCATTACAGATTGTTTCTTCTATTCATATTAGAGAGTTAGGACATGGAAAGGATAGGAGATTGTAGTATCCTTTAGGTTGGTTCTCGAGAATTGTGAGTTGGTGATCACTGAGGATTGAAATCATCTCTCTAGGTTGGATTTTGTGACCTTAGGGGGTTGTAGCCTCATTTCACTTAGAGCCGATAAACTAGGGGTTTGGATCATTCTTCTAGTTGGTGCTAGAAAATTAGGGAGTTGGAGATTCCTTCTAGTTGGTGCTGGTAAACACATTGAATGTAATCTTCATATTATAATTAACACCATCTCTTATGGTTTTCTCCCCATTTTGGTTTCTACTTTAAATATCTTATGCATTGTGTATGATATTTGTGTGATGGTGAATGATATTGTTAATATTTAATGTTACATGTTAAAAGTGGTAAATTTTTCCCAATGTTGATGTATTTGTAACTTCGGAATGTATTCGCTTGTATATTTTATGTATTGTACCCCGATGTTTATTCCGGGAAGTATCTATAATGTAATTGAGTTATGTCATGCCCCGATGTTCCCATCGAGAGATTCAATAATGTAAACAAGTCATGTCAAGTAATTGTGGGTAACCCTCCTATTGTTCAAGGGTTAAAGTCCCCGCAGTTGTGGGGCCCTAGGGTTATTAGAATCTGCTATAGAAGTCGGCCCTAGTGAGTTATTGTTAAGTAAAAAATTAGTATAAATAGAGAGTGAGCCTCTCTATTTATCACACACTCACTCACACTCAGTTGTAGCACATAATTGAGAGAGAAGAAGTTGTCGGGACAAGAGAGAGAGAGACTACTATTGTCAGGAGATCATCTTACTATTTTTGGGGTTTTACTTTTGGTGCTGATTCTATCTCTGAGGAAGTTACGGGGTTTTCTCCTTTATGGTTTCCCCAAGGAAAAACTTTGTGTTCCTTGTCTCTTATGTTTGATTGTTGTGCTTGTTATTCTCTTAGTTAAAGATCCTAAGATAATGCTAGCTTTAATGTTAAAAATCTAACATGGTATCATATCTAACCTGAGAAGAAGACACTGTGCACTTGTGGAAGCTAGGGCTTCCTATTTTTTGGATATCTCTCCATATATTTTCAGCAAAAGAAGGTTGGGATGACTCTCCTCTTGAGGGAGCATCTTTTTGTCAATGCAGAATCTGATTCTGAGCATTTTCAGTTTTTTACCTAACACTACTGCAAAAAATTAGGGCTTTCCACAGAAGTGGAATTTTTGAGTGAACCCAGGCCTTGATTGATCTCCTCCTCAAAATTGAATTTTAGAGATCAAGATCAAAGTTTTTGGTTGGACAGAACTCTGGAAAAGTCAAACCCTAATTTGCTCCTGAACTAGCACTGTAGAAATTCAGCTCTAGATCCAGTTCCAACATCTTGACTTGGTAAGATCTAAATATTTTGTATTTCCATTTGAGGTTCTCAGTTAAGATGTTTCATCATACCAAGCTTGATGAAAAGCTTAAGGGAGCTGATAACTTCCGATCCTGGAAGTATAGGATCTCCCTGGTCCTAGAAGAATATGAGTTGGACTCTTACATCAATGAAGAGGTTCCAGTTCCAGAGGGAGATGAGGCTAAGGCCTTACACAAAAAGAAATTAGTAATGGCTAAGAGGATTATTGCTGATTCAATCAAGGATCACCTCATACCATAGGTGTCCTCCCTAAAGACACCTAAAGCTATATTTGATGCCCTGACCAAATTGTTTGAAGGAAAGAACATAAATCGAAAGATGACTCTGAGAAACCAATTGAGCAATGTAAAGATCCAGAATGCAGAAACAATATAGTCTTATTTTTCAAGAGTCTCTCAGATCAAGGAACAACTGGAAGCAGTAGATGAAGAAGTGGAGAATGTAGAAATTATGATGACCACATTGAATGGTCTCCCTAGATGATGGGATTATTTTATTCAAGGAATCTGTGCCAGAAAGAAGTTAGACAATTTCAGTAGACTGTGGGAGGAATGCTTACAAGAAGAAGCTCAAATAGAATCTCAAGAAGAAAAGATGGGAAGTGAAGATCAAGCTCTCACAGTACAATCCAAGAAAACTAGAACAAGCCATCACAGAGGTAAGCACTCTCACCAGAAGAGTAACTTTAGAAAGCGTAGAGATATGTCTAATTACATTTTCTATACATGTGATGAAAGAGGACACTTTGCAAGAGATTTTCCTAGAAACAAAAATATCTCTCACAAGAAGAAGGGAAACAAGAGAAGACATCATGCTCATGTTGCAAAGTTGCAGAGGATGATGAGCCTTCCACAAAGAGAATCAGACAAGACAGTGATGATTCTTCAAGTGATGAAGAATATGTTCTGATTTCCCCTCTCATGAGAACTATCACACATGGAAGAAATTATTGGATTATAGACAGTGGTGCTTCCAAACATATGACAAGATTCAAGGAATCCTTTGTGAAACTATCTGAACATGAATCACCTCATAAGGTGAAACTTGGAGATGACTACTAGTATCCAATAAAAAGTAGTGGTGAATCCTCATATAAGCTAGACTCTGGAAAGTCTATAAATATGAAATATTTATTGTTTGTACCAGGACTAAAGAAGAACTTCCTCTACATATCTGCATTGGATGCAAAAGGAATGAGGGTTGCATTTGCAGATAACCAAGTTCTCATGTGGCCAAAGGAAAATACTATTGACGATGCAGTAGTGATCGGGGAATAAGAAGGAGGTCTATACAAATTGAAGGGCCAACTAGAACAAGCATTGGTTCATGAATCAGTAGAACCAAATGAAATTTGGCATAGAAGGCTTGCACATGTGCATTACAGATCAATACCACTTGCAAGCAAATCTGTTGAAGGTCTTCCAGAAATACAGACAAAACATGACAATGTCTGCAAAGGATGTGCAAAAGGGAATAACACAAAGAAGACATTTCCAAGTAGCAAGAGAAAAGAAAAAGGAATATTGGAAATCATCCACTCCGATGTATGCGGTCCAATGTCATCTAGTTCATTAAGGGGGTCTACACACTATGTTTCCTTTATTGATGATTTTTCTAGGAAGACATGGATATACTTTATGAAGAACAAAGATGAAGTATTCAACAAGTTCAAGGAATTCAAAGCCTTGATCAAGAACCAGATAGAAAAGAATATCAAGACCTTTCGATCAGATAATTGCAGAGAATTCACATGAAATGAATTCAAAGAGTTATGCAAAGACTCAGGGATTAAGAAGGAGTTATCCAGTCCATATAATCCACAACAGAATGGCGTTGCAGAAAGGAAGAATAGAATGATCATGGAAGTTGCAAGGGCCATGCTTCATGATCAAGATCTTCCCATGCATCTATGGGTAGAAGCTTCCTGAACAGCTGTGTATGTACAGAACTGTACTCCACATAGAGTACTCGAGAACAAGACACCTGAAGAAGTCTTTTCCGGCAAGAAACTAGAAGTCATCCATCTCATTATATTCGGTTGTCTTTTATACATACACATTCCAAAAGAAAAGAGGACGAAGTTAGATCCTTCAGGAAAGAAGGGTATATTTGTGGAATACTATGAAAGTTCGAAGCCTTACATAATATACTTCCCAGGATTCAAGAAGATCGATGTCAGCAGGGATGTAACATTTGACGAAGATTCAACTTACATCAAATCCATAAAGAGATCTATTGAAGCACCTGAAGAAATAGAAGTACCCAGAATTCATGATACAACCATGAATGAAGAAATTCAAGATGAAGATCGAGAATTAGAAGAACCTCAAGAACCTGTGGATCCACCTCAGGAGAAGAATTCTCACAAGAAGAAACCTACTTGGGTACAAGAAATTATCCACGGTGCAGAAAGATATGAGGCTTCAGAAGAATCCCACAGAGGAAGAAAGAGAACTAGGTCCTGCTCTGGTTATGTATCCCTACTATGTGACATTATTGATAAAGAACCTTCCAACTATGAAGAAGCTGCATAAAGAAAGGAATGGAAGAATGCTATGATCGAGGAATATCAATCGATCATGAAGAATGATGTTTGGGATGTTGTTCCAAGACCAGAAGGGAAGTCAATTGTAACTTCCAAATGGATCTACAAGATCAAGCATGCTGCAGATGGCAGCATAGAGAAATATAAAGCAAGATTCGTGGCTCATGGCTTTTCCTAGAAAGAAGGAATAGACTATGAAGAAACTTTTGCACCCGTATCCAGATACATTTCCATCAGATCAATACTTGCTCTGGCTACAATAATGAATTGGAAGATACACTAGATGGATGTCAAGACTGCCTTCTTGAATGGTGCAGTGGAAGAGGAAGTGTATGTGGAGCAGCCACTCAGTTTTGAGACACATGACATGGAGTCTCATGTGTGTAGACTGAAGAAATCCCTATACGGTTTGAAACAATCACCCAGGACATGGTACGGTAGAATTGACAGCCTCCTATCCAGTTTGGGATTTACCAAGAGTAAAGTAGATCCCAAACTTTACTACAAGGTTGAAGAAGGGAACCCAGTCATACTCCTGCTATATGTAGATGATATGTTTGTAACAGGTATGGATGGGTTGATTGCTGATACAAAGAGGAAGCTTGCTGCCGAGTTTGAAATGAAAGACTTGGGTATGATGCACTATTTTCTAGGCATGGAGGTGTGGCAGAATGTAGATGGAATCTTCCTCGGACAAGGGAAGTATGTAGTATAGATCTTGAAGAGGTTTGGGATGATGGACTGCAAGGCCATAACCACACCTATGGCATTGAACCTTAAGATATTGAGTGATGCTTCATCAGAAGTGGTTGATGCTATGATGTATTGTCAAATGATTGGGTCCTTGATGTACCTGACGAATACGAGACCAGATATTTGCTTTGCTGTGAACACCTTGAGCCAGTTCCTGACAGATCTGAGACATGTTCACTTAATTTCTACAAAGCATATTCTAAGGTACCTGAAGGGTACAGTTGATTATGGGATCAAGTACAAGGTGAATCAAAATATTAACTTGGAGGGTTATGTTGATTCAGATTGGGCAGGAAGTGCCATCAATAGGAAGAGCACTTCATGATGCTGCTTCAGTATGGGATCAGGTGTAGTAGGAAGCAGTCTTGTGTGGCACTGAGTACAGCTGAAGCAGAGTATGTCGCAGCTTGTTCAGCTAGTTACGAGGTAGTATAGATAAGGAAGCTACTGTCTGATTTATTTGATCTCTAGTTGGATGCTACTTGTATATATTGTGATAACCAGAGTTGTGTGAAGTTTTCTGAGAACCCAGTGTTCCATGACAAGTCAAAGCATATCGAGATCAAATATCACTATATCAGGGATATGGTACAAAGAGGAGTAGTGAAGCTCTAGTATGTTGCAACGGGCGAACATATAGTTGATGTGTTGACGAAGCCATTGGCCAGAGTGAAGTTTGAGTACTTCAGGGAGAATCTTGGTGTTCTCCAAATCGAGGCTCCCTCCAAGGGGAAGTGATGAGTCTGTGAGCCATTCTGACATGTTGAGAGGATTGGTTCCTTCCATGGTCATATGTAAGGGCTGATCCATTCTATCATGGTGAGAGGATTGATTCCTTCCATGTCAGATGTGAGTGCTGAGCCATTCTGGCGCGATGTGTTTACACATGGTCAAATATAACTACTGAATGTCATTCTCTGGGAGAATGGAGGCACCTGGTTAGTTACCAGGAATACTCAGTATGGGACTGAGAGCCATTCCTATGTTGTGTGTTCTCACATGGTTGGATATAAGTGCAGAGCCATTCTGGCACGATGTGTTTACACATGGTCATATATAAGTGTTGAATTCCATTCTCTGGGAGAATGGAGGCACCTGGTTAGTTACCAGGAATACTCAGTATGGGACTAAGAACCATTTCTATGCAGTGTGTTCTCACATTGTCAGATATAAGTGTAGAGCCATTTTGATGCGGTGTGTTCTCACATGGTCAGATATAAGTGCAGAGCCATTCTGGTGCAATGTGTTTACACATGGTCAGATATGAGTGTTGGGCCTTTATGACAAGATGGGGTCAGATGTGAGTGCTGGGCATGCCTTTCTAACATGACTGGTCAGATGTAAGTGTTGGGTGGGACATTCTAACTTAGGGTCATATATAAGCACTGAAGAAGACCTACATGGAGGCTAGGCCTACAACCAGCATGAAAAAGGGATGGCTCTGTAGAACTTCCTGTGATGAGATGAATCATGAGATAACACCCGTGATGATGATCCAGATCGAGTGATGATCCAGATCTAGAGATGAAGATAACTTGAATATGAAGATGACTTAAATATGAAGATATCTTGAAGATGAAGATAACTTGAAGGATGAAGATGACTTGAAGATGAAGATGACGAGAAATTGATGATGATCCATATGATACATAGAAGAAGACTTGTGCTGATAAATTGTGTCGAGAGAATACCTTTCTAGTTAAGAGGGAGTGTTGATGTATTTGTAACTTCAGAATGTATTCACTTGTATATTTTATGTATTATACCCCGATGTTTATTTTGGGAAGCATCTGTAATGTAATTGAGTCATGTCATGCCTCGATGTTCCCATCGGGCGATTCAATAATGTAAACAAGTCATGTCAAGTCATTGTGGGTAACCCTCCTATTGTTCAAGGGTTAAAGTCCCTATAGTTGTGGGGTCCTAGGGTTATTAGACTCTCCTAGAGAAGTCAGCCCTAGTGAATTATTGTCAAGTCTGAAATTAGTATAAATAGAGAGTGAGCCTCTCTATTTATCACACACACACTCACACTCAGTTGTAGCTCATAATTGAGAGAGAAGAAGTTGCTGGGACAAGAGAGAGAGAGAGACTACTGTTGTTTGGAGATCATCTTACTGTTTTTGGGGTTTTGGTTTTGGTGTTGATTCTATCTCTGAGGAAGTTGCAGTGTTTTATCCTTTATGGTTTCCCCGAGGAAAAACGTTTTGTTCATTGTCTCTTATGTTTGATTGTTGTGCTTGTTATTCTCTTAGTTAAAGATCCTAAGATAATGCTGATTCACCTCCCTCTCAGTATTGCTACATATTCCAACAATTTGTATCAGAGTAGGTTCCTTTAAGATAGTTTAACCATTGGAAGGTATATCATCATGGAGAAGTATGAAAAATATTCTAAGCTTGGATCACTATTATTTGATGGGTTAAATTATTCTTTTTGGAGCATAAGGATGAATTTATTATTGCATTTGTTGGGACTTGATATTTGGAAAGATGTAGTAAATGGATACACTCCACTAGAGAGAGATCCACCTATAGGTACTACTGAAATAATAATTTTTGAATGCAATTCAAGGGCCATGAGTGCTATTTTGGGAGTCTTAGCATGTTCAAAATTTGTCAAGGTTATGCATTGTACCTTTGTAAAAGAAATATGGGACAAGATCAAAAATTTGTATGAAGGAAATTCCAAAGTAAAAGGAGCCAAGATGCAAACTTATTGAAGACAATTTGAACACCTGAAAATGAAGGAAGATGAAGACATTGCATCTTATTTTCTTTGAGTAGATGAAATTGTGAACACCATGAGGGGTATAGGAAAAATGATTGAAAATTTAGTGATAGTCCATAATATTCTCAGATATCTTCCAATGAGGTTTGACTCTAAGATGTAAGCCCTAGAAGAAAGACAAGATCTAGATACTTTAAGTGTGGATGAATTACATGGAATTATTACAACATACGAAACGAGAATAGAACAAGAAAATTTGACTAGAAGGGAAGTATATTTCAAGGCTTCCAAGAATATAAGGAATACCAAACAAAAATAAAAATCGTGTTCGTGTTCGAGTTCTAGTGACGACTCAGATGATGAAGAAGTAGCAAATTTTATGAGAAAGTTAAAGTGAGGAAGTGACAAGTACAAAGGTAAGCTTCCTTTAAATTTTTTTAATAGTGGTAAAATTGGTCATTTTTCTTCCAAATGTCTTTATGCAAAAAGGTTAGATAGTGATGAAGAAAATGAAAAAAATATCAGAAAAGGAACAAGAAATTTGTTAAAACAAAGAGTCTCTAATCAAAGGAGGATAGTTCCTCATCCGATGAAGAGGATGATAGTGATGTTGACTTAGGAAAAGCTCTCTGCATGGATTTAGAAGAATTTGATAATGATGATCAGGAATAATATGTGGATGGAGAAGTGGATCTTAAGGTAGAATTGATTAGTTCCTTAAGTGAACTAAAGAAATAAAGGAAGAAAAACGAGTTACTAAAAAATGAGTTCGGTGAATTGAAGAAAAAATCTAGAAGAAACTTTGAAGAGAAAAATAATATAATTAAAGATCTAAAAATTCAGTTATCAAAAGCAAAAGTAATTGAAGAAACACTTAGAAGAAGACTAGAAGAAAATGAGAAGATACGTGAAGAGTTGGAAGTAGAAATAATCTCTCTCGGGAAGGAATCACAAAAGAAGGACATTTGACAATTTTTTTTTAATAACAACAAATTATTGGAAGAAATAATCGATAACCAAAAACCATTCCATGATAAATATAGTCTTGGATACAAAACAAAATCATGAGGGTTCAAGATCTATGATGAATAAAGGTAAAGAAAAATAAAGAAGTTATGCAGATGTTGTACAAGGTTCCAAGCCTTAGAAAGAAATGACAAACAAGAGTCCCGAAGAACATCATGCATGGAATCTACCACTATAAATAATAGAGTTTCAAGATTTTAACTTCAAAAGATCTCCAACAACTAGAAGACCTTCTACATCCATGTACCAAAATATTTTCTTTGACATATTTTATTCTTGCAATAATTTTGGGCTTAAGGCTATAAATTGTAGAGCCAATGTAAGGGGTAGAAATAAATGGAATACAAATGGTTATGAGAACTTTATGAATCATGACGAGAAGCCTCATAAGGAATTTGATATAAGTTATAACAAATTTGGAGGTATGAATTTGTTAGGATTTAAACAAGCATACATATAATTAATAATGAGAGAACACAAATCCACATAGAAACACATATAATATAGACACACCATATTTATGTGGAAAAACCAAAACCAAGAAAAAACACCATAATATATCTATTATATGCCTTGATCTAATATGGCCAATTCAGGCCAAGTGAGCTAGCCACCACTCACCTCCAAGCCACATTACAATGGAGCCTCCTCGAGCCTTATAAAGGCTTATTTACATGCAATACCATGGGAAAATACTATGGGCCACCAAATACCATTAAAAAACAATACCATGGGATATAATAAACTATGTTCCCAAACCATGTGCTAGACCTAAAATATCTTTGAATCATTCCCAAGTCAATATTAACCCTAAAAATCCCACCTTTAAATTTGAATTGGAATAAACACCAACCCCCCTCAAATTTTTACTAAGGAATCTCACCTACACCCCATATGACTGAGGTCTATCTCTTGAATTTACTAGTGAGTTACCAGAGGTATGCATGCCCTACTAGGTCTTACAAACATTTTCACTTTGACATGCAAATTGATCCATAATTTTGTTTTCATGTGTCTTCATGGTGATTACACCATCACCATTCGTTGCTTCATCCTCTTGCTTTTCCATGTTCAATTTTTTCCATGCTCCTTTTGTACCTGCATACAACCTTGTCATTGACAACCATATAAATAAGAACCCATCTACTGAATTCCATGGGTCCTCAGCTGCTATAATCACCAGTTCTCTAGGAATTCTCTTCACATATATGGTTCATCAATCTTGGTCCTCGAAACCATCTCACATTCCTCCCTCAATTGAAGACTCAACCTCTCCAATCTACATCAAGTTAGGCTACGAGTAGACTTGCCACCCTTGTACAAACCCAGTGGTTCATTCCACACTTGATGCAACATCTCTTATTTGAGAATAATAGGGATACCTTATGCTTATGCTTCTAGAGCCTCGGGAAATCAACTTTTAACAAAGAATAAAAAATGTTGGGGTGTCAGGTACCACCAAACATGCACCCCATAATTAATTCAAAAAACTAGGTACATCACAATGAGTTATGCGAAACAATGGATATGATACCAATTCTTAGTATTATAAACGAGTATCAATAATAAAATACGCGGGAAAATAATAAGCACAATCCTACCATTAAATATAGACACACAATGTTATGTGGAAAACCCAAAACCGACAAAAACCACCATAATAGATATATTATCTCCCTTGACCTAAACTGACCAAGCCAGACTAATTGAGCTAGCCACCACTCACCTCTAGGAAACTTTACAATGGAGCCTCCTCAAGTCTTATAAAGGATTATTTACATGCATTACCATAGGATAATAGTATGGGCCACCAAATACCATTGGCCACCAATACCATGGAAAACTACCATGTGCTAGACATTAACCAACATTGAATCATTCCCAAGTCAAGGTTAACCGTAACAAAATTATGAAATTAAATGATAAAAATGTAACACCTTTGGACACAACCAAAAAATGAAGAAGTGGAATGGCAATGTCGCCAAAGGAAACTATGCAATTTCTAGAACAAAAGAGAACTTGGGTGAAGAAGCAAAAAAACTTATAGATTGATGAATGCAGACTTGCCTTACAAGATCGGAGTTGTATGATTCAATGGTGTGCTGATAATGGATGTTCAAAGCATATTACAGGTTACAAAAACATATTTGTGTCATTAAGGAAAGAAAATGAGGGATTTCTAATGTTTGACAATAACAACTCAACCAAAATTGTGGGAAAAAGGTACAAATAGTATTGGAAATAAATAATATTTGGAAGAAAATTGTCTACTTATTGAAAACATGAATAATAATATATTTAGTGTTAGTCAAATGTGTGATCAGGGACACACACTCCTATTCAATTAAGAAGAATGTGAAATCTGGAGAAAATGATTAGGTAGACTTGTGGCGACAACAACCAGAACTACAAACAACATATAGATCTTGAATAAAATTGGAAATGATAATTGTTGTTTGGGTAAGGAAGATGAAAGTTGGATTTGGAACAAGATATTGGGTCATATAAACTTCGAAAATATTTTCAAGGTCAACAAGAAGTAGGATGTAAAAGAAATTCCACAAATCAAAAAACCATCTAACACTTTGTGCAAGCATTGTCAACATGGGAAACAAACAAAGGTTGAATTCAAGACAAAGGATCATGCCTCTACCAATCCATTGCAAATTGTTCATATTGATATATGTTGGCCAACAAGGACAAAATGAATGAATGGTGAGAAATACTTCATGTTATACATTTAAGACTATACAAGAATGATATGGGTCTGTTTTCTCAACAAGAAATAAGAAGCATTCAAATGTTTCAGGATATTCAAGGAAATGGTTGAAAATGAAACTGATTTGAAAATAAATACCTTAAGATAAAACAATGGCGATGAGTTCACTTCAAATGATTTCTAGTATTTTTGTGAAGAACATGGAATAAAAAGATAATTTTCAGCAATTGGAACTCCTCAACAAAATGGAGTTGTTGAAAGGAAAAACAAATTATACAAGAAATGGTAGGAATGATGATGAATGAATCCAAGATAGCTGAAGTATTTTGGGTACAAGAAGTATATAAATATGTTCACATATTGAACAAATCACTCCTTAGAAGTAATAGTGATTAAACACCATATGGATTGTGGAAAGGAAGACTAGGCAATGCCAAACATTTTAGGGTGTTTGGAAGCAAATGCTACATAAAAAGGGATGATAATAAAATTGGATAAATTGAATCTCTGTATATGAAGGCATATTTTTTGGGTACTCTTGCAAAAGTAAAGCATACAAGTGTTATAATCTAAGACTCAACAAGATAGTGGAAAAAATCAATGTGAAATTTGATGAAATTAGTCTTCCAACAATAGAGAAGGAAAAAAGAGATTCAAACATCATTGACAAACCTGAAATTCAAGAACCAAAGTTTGAAGCAGAGCAGGAAGAAGGAAAACAATAACAATAAGACCATCCACATGAAGAAAATGAAGAATACAATCAACATAATCTCCAGAATCCCTCCAGGACTCAACAAAATTTTCAAACACCTTTCAAGACACCTAATCGCCGCATTTAGAATAATCATCCCCCATAACTAATCATTGAGGAAAATAGTGCTGGAATAGAAACCAAAAGTAGAATAAAATATCATATGTCAGAACAAGGGAACTTGTCGTTTCTATCTACAATTGAACCAAGCATATTTGAAAAATCCAAAAATTATGAACATTGGATCAAGGCTATGGAAGAAGAACTAGATCAAATAGAGACGAATGAAACATGGGAATTGGTTCCAATACCAAAGGATAAAAACATGATTGGTACAAAATGGGTTTTTAAAAATGAACTCAATGAATATGGACATGTAACTAGAAACAAAACAATACTAGTGTGCAAAGGATATGCCCAAGTAGAAGGAATTGATTGTGATAAAACATTTTCTCTCGTGGCTAGAATGGAAGCAATCAGGATTATCTTGGCTTATGCATGTAGTAAGAGAATTAAATTATATTAGATGGATGTAAAGTCAAATTTTCTAAATGGAGAGTTAGAAGAATAAGTCTACATTGGAAAGCTAGAGGGGTTCCTACTATGAGAAAATGAAGACTATGTATGCAGGTTAAAGAAAGCTATGTATGGAATGAAGAAAGACCCTTGATCTTGGTACTCAATATTGGACAGATACTTACAACAAAAGGGATTCAAGAGGGGAAATGTAGATACTAATCTCTACAAAAATAAGGATCAAGATAGTATGATTGTTATTGAAGTATATGTTGATGAAATCATCTCTAGAAGTGATGATAACAGGTTGAGTCATAATTTTTCCAAGGATATGCAAAGTGAATTTGAAATGTCCTTTCTTGGAGAGTTAAATATATTATTAGCACTCCAAATATATCAAGTAGATGATGACATTTTCATTTCCCAAACCAAGTACATTAGGGAAATGTTGAAGAAATTTAGAATGGAAGATTGCAAACCTATAAGTACTCATATGGTTACTAGATGAAAGTTAATTAAAGATGATGAATATAAAGAAGTGGACAAAAGGTGTTACATATAGATGATTGGTATCCTTCTCTATGTGATAGATTCAAGACTAGATGTTATGTAGGAAATTGGATAAGTTGCAATACTTCAGGAAACTCCAAAAGAAACACATATTTTAGTAGTGAAAAGGATCCGTATATATCTTCAAGGAACAAAAGACTTTGTACTATGGTATCTAAAAGGAAACAATAGTAACATTGGTTCCCTACACAAATGCAAATTGGGCATGAAGCATTGATGATAGAAAAAGCACAAGTGGAGTTTCTTTCTTCTTTGGTGATTTTTTAGTGTCTTGGTTAAGTAAGAAGAAATATTCAATATCTGAATCCACATCAGAAGCATAATATATTGCAACAACATCATGTTGTACTCAAATTGTCTGGATGAAGAAAACTATGGAATACATTCAAGTAACATATGATGAGATTATTCTGATCTTATGTGACAACATAAGTGCTATACGTATTTCAATGAATCCAGTTATGCATCGCAAGATAAAACACATTCCTATCAAGTATCACTTTATATGAGAACAGGTTGCAGAAAAGAATACCAAGATGGAATATATTGGGGCAAAGGAACATATTGCATACATATTTACAAAGCCTCTCCCAAGAGAGACATTTGAGTATCTTTGACAGGGATTGGGAGTAATTTCTTCTCCAAATTGATAAAAAATTATAAAAAGGGAGAGATATTGTCGAGGGGAGTTAATTTTTTCCATTGATGTGAAAGGGGGAGAGAAATATTCAAAGCATGAAGATAGGGGGAGCATGGTCCTAGGGGGAGTATGATGGTTTCCATTAATGACAAAGGACGATATTGTTGAATAAATTTGTCATTGATGTCAAACTATGTATGTATATTTCCTCCAAAGTGGTCACCTTATAGCGCATCAATTACACATGGCCCTCATGGGAAGAAACTTTGTGATGTACACATATGGATCAAAACCATAAAGAAGTCTCTAAGGTTTCCCCTAAGAATTGTTGAAATAAAAGGTGAAGAAACCCATGAAAAATGTTGTTTGGTCCACTTGCCCATGAGTTTGGGGTTACATGAACCCTGGTGGAGAAGGCTCTAAAGAGTCCCCAAAGTTGCTCCAAATAAAGTTGGTGTGAAGGTTGAAGTACCCCTGAAATGATAATGCTTGGTCCACATGACACCAAAAGTTGTGGTACTTTGGCCCATTATACCATTTGAAGTGGAAAGGATTCCCGTAAAAAATAATGGTGTATCCACCAAGTATGATGATGTGGTCAAGCCTTAGGGACCCATTTGAAGAAGATATTGAGTGATATTGAAGTTTTGGCATGAAGTGTCATGATGGATCCTTTAGGTGGGGTACTAACCCTTGATACTCCCTTAAAATATGGATATCCACAAATTAAGGATGAGTTTAAGGAGACACTAAATGAAGCTACTAGATCATGATGAAATGTATAAATAGAAGGAAAAATATTTCATTTCATCATTAATCAAGTATCTCTTTCTATCGTGCGTCTTTGGAGAAAAAGTGAGAAACATTTTGAAGGAGCAATTTTTGGGCATATTTGAGGATTGAGGAGATTCAAGAAAAATTACATAACTTTCTCATACGGTATTAGAATTACAAAATTATTGGCTCGTTGGAAAGATGGATCTGAGCTCTATATGATGAATCTATCTAGAGACTCTTTTTATTTCTATAGTGTCTCTTCATATTGAAATATTAGAAAATTTATGATTCATGCTTGTGGGTTTCTCTTGTGATGACACATGTCTTTCCTGGATAGAGCTCATTTTTATCTTGGTATGTAAGCCTCTCTCTTGGTATATATCTTTGAAGTCATTAAATATGGTATGGAGGCTATGATGATGGTTAATATTGGCAGATTTTGATGGTTATAGTTAGATAGATCATGGTATTATGTATGGCTTGATTTGATGTAAATGATTGAACATGGAAATGAAATATTTTGATGATTGTTTCTTGGCATGATTGGGAATTTAACTTGAGGTATTCAAAACTTGATGTAGTGATAGAAAAAAGGACAATGATATAGAAACAAGGATAGTGATACATGAAAAGGGGCAGTGATTCAAATATAAGGACAAAGATGCAGGTACACATTGTCAGATATAGTGATACAATGATCATTACAGATTGTTTCTTCTATTTTATATCACAGCGGGAGGACGAGGAAAGGATAAGGGATTGTAGTCTACTTTAGGTTGGTTCTTGATAATTATGAGTTGGTGCGAACTTAGGATTGGAATACTCTTTATAGGTTGGATCTTGTGACTGTAGGGGGTTGTAGCCTCCTTTAAGTTGGAGATAATAAACTAGTGGGTTGGATCCTCCTTCTAGTTGGTGATAGAAAATTAAGGAGCTGGAGATTCCTTACAGTTGGTGTTGGTAAACACATTGAATGTAATCTTCATATTATAAACAACATCTTTTGTGGGTTTCTCCCCATTTTGGTTTCCATGTTAATAATCTTGTGCACTTTGTATTATTTTTATATGATGGTGAATGATATTGTTAATGGTTAATGTTACATGTTGAAAGTGGTAAAAAGTGACCAATACTAATTCACCCCCCTCTCGGTATTGCTGAATATTCCAACATGAACTATATTCTAAGTTGAGTAAATGTTCATTTTACCGGGACATGCCATATCTAAGGAAGGGATAACAATATACCCAAGGAATATTGAAGGTATCATGGGATGGATTACATGCTGGAATGTATCTAAGCTAATATTATTGATGGGGTTGGTTGGATATTACAGAATATTATAGAAGGATTCTCAAAAGTAGCACATCCAATTACCTCATTATAAAAGAAAGTGGTTAAATTTGAAGGGATAACAATATACCCAAGGAAGATTGAAGCTATCATGGGATGGCATACACGCTGGAATGTATCTAAGCTAATATTATTGATGGGGTTGGTTGGATATTATAGAATATTATAGAAGGCTTCTCAAAAGTAGCAAATCCAATTACCTCATTACAAAAGAAAGTGGTTAAATTTGAATGGAATCCAAAGTGTGAAGAAAGTTTTGAACAATTAAAGATATTGCTCACTAGTACACCAATTCTCAAAATTGTTATTGCAAATGAATATTTTGTGGCATAAAAATGTTTTGAAAGAAGGAATGGTGGAGTGATTATGCAAAAGGGACATGTGGTTGGCTATGAGTCCATGAAGTTGAAGGAACATGATAAGAATTATGTCACACATGATTTAGTGTTAGCTTCTATAATGCATGCCTTAAAATGTGGAGACATCTCATGGGTAGGAAATTGTAATTAAGGATAGATCATAGTGGTTTGAAATACTTATTTGAAAAACAAACTTTAAATGCAAGGTAGACAATAGGGATGGAATTTATTTGTGAGTTTTATTTTGATATCAAACATATAAAAGGGAAAGAGAACAAAGTTTCAGATGCACTTAGTAGGAGAGTACATGTAATGCATGCTACAACCACTATCATGTGTAAATCCAATTTAAGAGCCATAATTCTTGAGGAAATTATCTCATATGAACATTATCCAAGGATAAAATAAGGGTTGCAGTAGGAAAATGTACAACACAAATATGAAGGATGCAGATTGTAGGGTGATGGAGTTCTTGTGAATAAATATAGACTTCATGTTCCTAATTCTATTGAATGAAGGGAAATAATAATGAATGAGATGCATAAGGTTCCATGTGTTTCAAACCCTAGATGCTAAAATACAATTTCAATAATTAAAATTTAGTACTTTTGAAAAGGAACGAGGAAATATGTTGCTGAGTATATAGTCAAGTACATGGATTGTACAGAGTAAAAGTGGAGCATAGACATCCAACAGGGTTACTATAGTCATTACCAATATCAGAGTGGAAATGGGATGTGGTGACCATTGATTTCATTACTAAATTTATGAGGAAAACAAAGAAGCATTATTTTATTATGGTAGTGGTGGATAAGCTAATGAAGGTTACTTAATTTATTCCAATGAAGTCAAAACATAAGGAAACTAATATAGCATATATTCATGTGAAAAAGATCCATTGTTTTACATTGAGATCCAAAGTTTATTTTAAATTTTTGGAAAGGTTTATTCAAAGGATTTGGAACAAATATAAATATGATTATAACATAACTCTCACAAACCAATGTGAAGATTGAGAGAGTTAATCAATTTATTGAAGATATATTGAGAAGTATGTAATGGATCAACCATTTAAATGGGGATATTATTTGTACTTGGTGTATTTTGAATACAATAATGGGTATTGTGTTTCATAGAAGAAGATTCCATTTGAAGCCTTGTATGGAAGAAAATGCAATACTTCAATCAGCTGGGACAATCTAGTAGACATAAGGGTAATTGGGATAGAATTACTTAGGTAAATGAAAGAGTAGTATGTAAACATCATATAATTTAGAGATGACAAATGATAGAGATACAATTTATGCAAAGAAGGGCATAGTAACAACATAATTCAGAGTTGGTGAATATGTGTATTTGAAAGTCAGGCCGAAGAATACTATCGTGAAAAATCACATAATTTTTTACCCACTTCTATTATGTATCCTATATCATTAAGAAAATTAATCAAGGCGTGTCAACATATTTTTCTCTTTGTCAAAAGATGTTTTTTACTAGATAGAATAGGCCAGATGCTTGGAAACATGATTTTTTATTGAAGAGAGGGTATGTGGGTCAAAGAATGGAAGATGTTTTAGCTGGATACTATAAAATTAAGATAATTTCAAGGAAAATGATGGGTAAGCCAATCGTGTTTCTAGTTAAACATGAGTTAGCTAGTCTAAATTTTTAACTGATGGTGGGTTTGACATAGGTTAAATATATAGAGATTCTATATTTCATTAAATACAAACCATTTCAAAAGTGATTTTTTTTTAATGTCTATGAAATTAATACCAGTGTGGTGTAGTCATGATAATGGTGGCGTTAGATCTACGTGGATGCATTAATTTGAGAAAAAATGAAAACAATTTAGTGGTCGATCAATCTCGTAGGTAGCTTCAAAATTTTCATTGATGGAATGTTTTTAATTTTTTTCCCCTCTGGGTAAGATGCATCCTTTGGAAAAATGACATTTGAATTATCTATTTTTTACCAATACCAACTGATAAAGTTGTGTCTTGGTGTTATTCTCATCGAACTCAGAAAATTTAGTTCATATTGTTGCACTAAAGGTATTCCATGATAACCATATCAAGTCTGCTTTATTGGTTTCTAGTGCAATCGAGTCTATTTCTAGTTTACATGGACATTATATGTCCTTTATTTATTTATTCTGTAGTAAGTGGCTATAAGCGAATCAAATTTGCAGCTAAATTACATTAGGGTGTTGCTTTATTTTTGGATTTCTATGTTCTGTGACCTAGTCTAGCTCATGGAGAATCTATAATTTTGTACTAAACTTTGATTTCAATGTTATCAATACAATATAGCTATTGATGGTGTACATTTTTTCAAAAGATAAAAAAAACATATTGTTTATTCCAATAAAGAACATAAAATACATTCAAAAGGTGTTTCAAGCACTATATCAGTGATAGAGAGTACTAGATCTTCATAATCGTTAATATTTTTATTATATAAAGTCTTCCTTTAGTAGGGTCATCAGTCTGCATATGGCCTAGAAAATAAAGCTTACATAGATATCTAATTGAAGTTGTAATCTTCCCAAAAGAAACTTTGAAATAGAACGTATACCAACATTGAGTATCATTAAACCAAATTAAAATTTTCATTTAGCTAAGAGCTTAGACCCAAGTTGTTGATAATGACCTGTCCATCTAACATTTCTTTAATGGAAACATGCCCCATAGGGGAAAGTAGGCCTTCCTTTTATAAAGACTCTTCTAAAAAATTGTGCTCTTGAAAGATATAAATATTTGAAATCTTTATTTTTGTTTGCGATCAAACCAAAACAAAATTTTCATCCAAATAAGATCTCAAATACTAGTTATTGACAACAACATGCTTATTTAGTATTTATTCAATGACAACCTGCTCCATAGGTGAAAGTAAACCTTCCTTATATAAATCATTTGCCAAAGAATTATTCTTTCAAAATTTGTAAATCATTGAAAATATCACTCTCAGGTTTGTTGTACTAATATTTGAAATGCTCTTATCTAGCATAATATGTCATACTTGTAGTTATTAGATGTAAAACTAATATGTAATATATAACATAGTCAATTTGTTTTCAAAGTTAGGAATAGTACAATGCACACAAAATTTCGTACCATACATGACCTATTATGAAAGTAAGCCTTTATACACTTGAATTTAGATATATGGTTGAAACCCCCTCTCTCATATTCATGGTATTCAATGTATAACATCTACAATAAAACTGTTGGCAATTTTAGTATTTTTACATAGAATTTCTCATCTTATAAAAACACACACACATGTCCCTTATTTGGATATTTTTCAGTGAATGTAGTTGGAAATGGTGTATCCCCTCATTCATCATCATCATGAATTATGATATTTTATTTTTGAGTCTGGAAATATCCTAAACTGTAAAAAAAGTCTGTAAATATCCTAACCTATAAATGTTTTTCAAAGTTGCATAGATTTTTGAAAATGCATGACCATGAACACTAAAATGCACACACATGCCTCATAATGAAGTCAAATTGAGTGGCTCAAATTGGATAATATTTATTTATTCATCATATACCTTTATACAATTCCATATTTTCATCTTCTATCACAAAACTAGTTTTTAAGCAAGAATGATATATTTGCATTAAGAATGTAGTATAGAACAAGGTAATTTTTTTCTTTCAAAGTTAGGTGTCGTAAAATGCATGCAAAAATCCCTACACATGACCTTTTATGAAAGTAAGATTATATACCTGAATTTAGGTATATGGTTTATATAAGGTTAATAATTTTGGGATTTGATGTATAGTGTATGCATTAAATTTGCAAAGTTGACAATTTTAGTATTTTTACATAAAATTGCTCTGTTTAGAAAATTGCATTCGCATGCCTTATAATGAAGTCAAATAGAGTGGTTCAAGTTTGGATATGATTTATTTATTATTTATATACCCTTATACACTTCCACATTTTCAATTCTATCAAAAAATTGATTTCTCAGCAAGAATGATATATTTGCATTAAGTATGCAGTTTAAAATAGAGTCATTTTTTATTATTATCAAAGTTAGGCATAGTAAAATGCATGCAAAACTATGTACACATGACCTTTTATAAAATTAAGATTACATACTTGAATTTAGATACATTTTTGACAAAAACCTCTCTCGGAGTTTTGGGAACCAATGTATAATGTCTGAATTAAACTTGCAAAGTTGACAATTTTGCTACTTTTTACATAAAAATGCTCAACGTATAAAATTACATGCATATGCATCTTATTTGGGTAATTTTTAGTGATTCGAGTTGGAAATGATGTATTTCCTCATTTTACATCATCATGAATTATATTGTTTTAATTTTGAGTATGAAAATATCATAGTCTACAAAAAAAATTCAAAGCTCTTTAGATATTTTTTGAACTTTTGCAGAATTTTTTAAGTTGTAGAATATTTATTTACTCATCCTCTACGCTTATACACTTCCATATTTTTATCTTGTGCAAAAATTAGGTTTTGAGCAAGCATACTTGTAGTTATTCACTATAAATTTAAGTCTACAATATAAGAGAGTCAAAATATTTCAAGTTATCTGTAGGAAAATGCATGTCATATTATGTACATGTAATTTTTTATGAAATTAATATTATATAAATGTAGTTGTATATATTTTTGATAAAATGTATATTATATTTCTGTAATTCAGTGTATAGTGTCTACAATAAACCTACAAATTTGACAATTTTAATATTTTCACAAAAAAATACATAGGTTAGAAAAATGCACGCACATGCTACATATTTGAGTAATTTTTAGTGTTTCTAATTGAAAAATACATAATTATCATAGTATATGTATTATACATACAATTATGCACAATGTATAAGTTTCATGTTCATATTTGAAATTAATGGCTAAGATCGTAAGTTTGTTATGTAAAAATAGAGTGTAAATTTGCAAAAATTGTCTTAGAAAATGCATGCCACGGTCTAAATAGAAGTTGAAATACTTATGAAAACAACCCCCTTCATTATTATGACATTATGTTTTATTTGTATGTAGTAAATTTTTCAAAATTGCAAATTTTTCAGTTTTGAACTTAATTTGCCCAGTTCATTATAATGCATGCACAACCATCATTTTTTAGTGAGCTCAATTTGATATGGTGTTTTGTATTATTTTACCCCTTCCTATACTTTTATTTTTTCAATTTGGGTTAAAATAATTCATGTTGTGCAAAAACACTACAGGCTTCCTCGTAAATGTGAGATACCTACTTAGTTCAATAAAATGCAAGCCTAAGTTCTATACTTAGGTATTATAAGTGGTTTAAATTTGAGAAGATATATTTCTTCCTCCCATATTCTTATACAAGTACATATTTTCGTATTGAGTCATAAAATTATTTTTTATACAAAAACGATATACTAAATGATCATAGTAAATTGATTTGGTACTATGATAGCTTTATATTTTTTTAAGTGTTTCCAAGTGTTATTCTTTCATAATTGACCTCCATAAGACAATTTGTGAGTTAGATATTAACACAAAATTATAAACATTGAATGAGTGACCTCAGCACATATGAGGATTCTTAATGTTAGGTGACATGACAACGATAGATCATATCCTTTTAGGCATGCATTTGTAATGCATGGAAAAACATTTATTAAGTTCTTATATACATAGTTATGATAAATTACAAGTATTTTTGAAATTGAGAAATTTAATCTCTCTTCTAATGCCAATGTTGATTTCTTGATTGATTTTGGAAAGTAAATCATAAATGTATCATTCAAACCAATCATCTTAAGAAAATATTCATTGAAAAAGAGGTCGATGGAAGGAGTTAGATTGGTCTAATGGTCCAATTTTAGAACCACATAACATTGTCATTCAATTCGTGCCTACTGTAGTTAAAAAAGTTTCTATCCATGCTACCCATCTACAACATCAATGATACACGGATCATAAATTCATACCATAAAATTATATTGTGCATATACCTCAAACAAATGCAATCATGCAACAATTGTTGAAAATTAATGTCCTCTATCTAAGCAACGTGTGTCAAACAATAATGCTTTTCGACAACATATGAAACCTTTGTCTCCTATTACGATTGAAGGGAATGGTAATGTACAATAGAGAACTCTTTACCAACAAATTAACTATATTTAATATAATGTGGTCCCAAATGTCCCTCAAAGATCAGTTGTTGAGGTTATTTCCATTACAACTAACTATTATCAATGTATATAAGGTTGTGTTGCTCAACAACCTAGGTAGCTTTTTTCTCCAATTATAATTGAAGTGAATGGTAATGTTAAAGATAGAACTCTTTGCCAAAAACTTAACTCTATTTCATAGAATTTGATCCCAAATTTCCCTCAAAGATTGTATATTATGCTACTTCAATTACATATAACTCTTATCAATGTATAGAAGGTTGTGTTGCTCAACAACGTCCTAGGAAACCTTTTTATCCAATTATAGTTGAAGTGAATGGTAATGTTGAAGATATAAATATTTACCGCAAAATTAACTCCATATTACAGAATGTGGTCCCAAATGTCCCTCAAAGATAAGTTGTTGATGTGATTTCCATTAGAGATTAATCTTATCAATGTATATAAGGTTGTGTTGCTCAATAACCCAAACAACCTTTTTCTCCAATAAAAAATGAAGTGAATGATAATATTCAACATATAAGTTTTTACCATTAAATTAAATATATTTCATATAATGTGGTCCCAAATGTCTCTCAAACATTAACTATTGATGTTGTTTCCATTACAAATAACTATATCAATGTATACACAGTTGAATTGCTTAACAACCAATGAAACCTTTGTCCCTAGTTATAGATGAAGGGAATAAAAATGTAGCATTACCCAATGGGAACAAATTTGAACATTCATCCCATGAGAAGTTGGATGCATCTAGAAGTCACGAAACAATTGAAATAACTACCTTCCAGGAAAAAATGGATAGAAATGAAAATGCAATTGGAAATCATGAAACAACTGAAAGAACTGCATTTGATGACCAAATGGATAGAAAGTGCCTTTAGAAAATCAAATTATGTAGATGTACAAGCTTCAGTAGAAACGCCTAAAGGGTGTTCACTAGATCAAAATACACATGCTACTAGAAGGTCAGGATGAAACCACCTAAGGAAATCCTTATTGGGTCTTAAGAAGTGGTCAAGATGGTATAGTCATAGAATTAATGAGGGGAATAATTTTTTAAAGGAAATTGGTAGATAATTTTGTTATGCCTAAAGTCTGCACTAGATTGCTATAGCTCAGAGCTAGGGAAACTCAATTTAGGATATTTGTTTGGTTTTAGGTGTAGATTAAATAGGTATTTTGTATTGAGTATTTGGGAAGGTTAAAGAAATCATAAAGTAGGTTAAATTCAATACTCCATAGTTTCATCAGGAATTTTTTTTTGATGTTAGAAATTGTATAAACCAACCAAAAACAAGAGGAAAGGTACATGGATACAAATGCACAAATTTAGAACCTATTCAACTCATACATTCATTGGAATATGTTCAAGAATTGCTACACAATATTAAAACAAAAGAGATTGCTCAAATAAAAACTTCAAATTATAGGAAATAAAAATATAAGTTATACATGAATTAGATCTGTAACATGACTAAAAACCATTGCAATGCAAAGATTCTCTTTGCATTCAAACAAGAATAAGTAAGTAGAAAATTATCAGAGCACAACACGTTCTAACCATCAAAACAATAGATCTATGAGCATGAAGTATTGCATAATATGATATCTTGTTCATTGAAGTATTCAGTCTTTACATCAATCTTCAAGAAACTACCTACTTGAACTCCTTCCAATTTGGACTTTTTACTCTTTATAGATACAAAGAGTTCTACAATCATAGACCACGAATTCTATAATTGTGGATCGAAGTTTATCTTCATATAACAAAATTATATTGGGATTTCATAATTAAAGAAATACAAACTAATTTTGCTTCTAGATCCACAAATCTAGGACAATCTTGACCGACTCTATTTTTAGTACTTGATTTGACACTGGGTACATGATTGATCTTCTTTGTCATCACAAAACATTTTGAAGAAGTTATTTGAAACTTAGCTTCCTTGTAGATATTTTGGAGATTTGGAAACTTCAAAACTGTGCAAAATTTCAAGCTATAGGACATTTGGTAGCAAACAAAATAATTCCTGTTTGGAGGTGCTAGCAAAATTTGAAAATTTCGGTAGCGTAGACCACTACAAAATAGGGGAAACTTCTCCTCATTAAGCCTGTGAATTTTAAAGTTTTCCTTTTACAAATTTTCATTCTCTTGATGTAAATGATTTATTTTCTTCCCTTTCTTGACTTTTTTATTCTCTAACAACTGTAAATGCGTAGTCTCACACACCTTTGTTTTATTTCGATGATTCTCTAGTTTTGGATCAGATTCACTGCTATCGAAATATGGAAAATTTAATACATTTTTTTCCTCTATATTCATCTTGACAAGATACACAGGATTCTCTTTCCCTTTCAATTACTGGATTAGTTTTTGTATGAGGAGTATTTGCTAGAAATTCTGGAAAAGTCTTTCGTGTTTCTTCAATAGTAGTCAAAACAATGGCAATAGTCTTCTCTCTTTAATCAAGTGAACTAGTCTCTTTACTAGATGTCAAACTCACATATTGTGATTATTTTTTCCTTTTATAACTTTAAACTACCCCTGGTTCAGGCATCACCTTCATTTTTTCTAATCTTAGAGTTTTTTTCTTTTTTTTCCACAAATATAGGAATTGATTTTGATATTTTTTGCCTCTTAAATTTTATTTCCTTCTTTGGAGGAGAGTATTCAAGGGAAATCATTGTATATTTCTTTAATGAAGGATAAAAAAATGATTTAGCATTCAACTTCAATTTATTTATTGGCCTAGTATGAGGTTTCCTAAGATATTCGTGTGACAAGTTCTTCTTATTCTTCTAAGGTTTCTTAGTTTTCAACTTGCTGATATTACTGCTAGAGGGATATTATGCTTGTGTATTTATAGGTTCATACTCGGGCTCTAATGAATCTTATTCAATCACTAGCTCATAAAATTTATCCCTCTTTCATGTTTTCTAGTATAAAACTTTTTAACATCATTAACTACTTTCTTATTTTCAAAAAAAAATTCTTGTTTCTTTGAAGAAGAGCCTTCTACTTCAATTATAATTCCTTTATTATTTTCTCTGCTTACCCTGGTAGCAGTCTGATCTTCTTGTTTTGTACTCAGAGAACTTCCTCTTACTATTTTGGCGTCTTAGAGGTAGGAATAATTGTTTTTCTGTTCTAAGGTTCATTGTATTCAACTTTAAAATTATAGAAAAATAAAAAGTGTTTCAATGAACTTTGATCTTTATTCAATTCTTCAACTATCAACAACTTAAGCAAGGTTTGATGAAAGGCACTATATTGAGACTTGTTTGGATGATATTGAATCTTATCAGACATCTTAGTTAAACTTTTCAGGAGAAAATGTGGAAAATTCATCCTACTATCTCCATTAAGGTGCAATGAGAACGTCATGTGATAATGAAAGGTAAAGGAAAACCTACCTTAACAGGTTATGTAGAACCGAACTAGTTTAATAATCTCACTCCTTTATTCCCTCATCCAACTCCTAGGAATTCCTCTTTTCCAATTAGGATTTTGATGCTCTTGTTTTACGAAATGGTTGTAGTTTTCCACATGAATGTTATTGCTTTTAAACCAACATTCTTTATCTACAAGGAATTTTCTTGTCGTTGCAATAGATTCCTCTATAACTTGAATAATTAAACTGCCCATTTCTTCTTAATATCCATTAAAAATCTTTGCAAACATTTAAGCCACTCTCTCATGATTCCCTTGTAACCTTTCATAGAAACAAAGCCACCCTACTTCTTTGAATTTGTCTTTGCAAGTAGAATGGTCTTCTAGCAAATTCCCCACTTTTGGTTCAATATAGACAACATGGCCTCCTTTTAGTGAGGCCATCACCCTTTGTAAACAAACTTCTGTGTTTCTCATTCACTTAGAGATAAAATCGGTTAAGTGATTCCTTTGCTAGGTCAATTCTCAAATGATAGAATGAGAAACATTTGTATTTTTAAACAAATATACATCAGAGCCTTTACATTTCGAACAAGAAATGAGATTGTTTTAATTACATTAACAATGCCATCATGAAATAATTTGGGGGAATGTTTCAGAATGACCTATAGAGTGGGAAATAAAATATGATAAAGCATGCCTTTAGCAATCATGAAGCAATTTGCCAACTTGGTTTGAAAAATTGATGTTTTTCTCAATCATTTTAATGATTGGGAATACTTGAAATGACATGTGTTAAATTTTATTTTGAAGCCATCGGGTCTATTTTATACCATGAAATGACACTTCTCCGTACGTTAATGACACGAGATGTGACGTTACACAAAAGGACAATATGGATTGAAGTTACCCTAACCTTATAGATGGATGTGATCCTTGATACATACTCACTGCTTCAACATTACCCATTTTTGAAGATAAACTGACCTTGCACTTGTGGGTTCTCTTATAACAACTCACAAGTTACTCACGGGTCACCATATGTGCAACCCGTGTGTTTTCTCTAAGAAGTTGTAATCATGAATTTCCTTCAGGAAACTTGCAAGTCACTCACAAGTTGCTCCACGTAAACCTATGATTTTCATTAATAATAGTTAAAAAAAACATGATTAGGTCGGGGCAGTTGGGCTTGTTTTGGTAACCTCCCCAACTTCCCCAACCATCCTAAGCCTTGAATTCCTTCTCCCAAACAAGTATAAAAAGAGGGGAAGGGTAGATGATAACAGAAGCAATTTTGAGAGCAAGGTTATGTTGGAGGATTCCATTGGAGAGAGGAGCAAGGAAGACTCAGGTCTTGGTGTCAGAACTGGTGACTCCGCTGGGGAGTCTAGTTTGTTTTAGTGTCTCTTAAATTGAGTTTTATTTCCAGTTTTTGTTCTTTTTGTTTATGTTCGTGGATTGCAACCATTGATTTTTAGTTATTCTTTTTGGATCTTCAGGGTTCTTGGCCTTTTTGTTTTTCTTTTTGAAAAAAATAGGAACCACTCACGGGTTTCCTATACTTACAGTCATGATTTCCTTGTGAACTCGTGGGTTGCATTGACTATAGTCATGAGTGACTTGCAGTTCTGTCAAAGAACAATCGTGTGTTCCTATTGATGGGCATACAAAGCTTTAGGGTTTTCCTTCTTTGAGAATTTTTTGATATCCCAACAACTTTTGGGGATGTGTCCTAGGTGTCCATTGGTTTTTTATTTGTTGCAAGTTTCTGTTAAGTTTTCTTTTGTAAGCTTTCTTTTGGGTATGTTAGGTTGAATGTATGTGTAAGACTTCTTCTAGGTCTCTTCTCTTGGCATCTTTGGTTGGAGTGTGAGTAGTATTTGAGTGTTTGACCTCTGTCAATACTTGTATCTGCTCATTTTTATCTGATTTCTTTAGTACTTATCTTGAACTTTGCTTCTTCCATTATTCTTAGTCTACTTGTTTTTCTTAAACTTGTAGTCTAGTCCAAGTGGTTTTTCATCTAGCTTTGCAGAGCTTTTAGAGTTTATGATTGTGAGATCTAAATGATTTGATTCTTATTCTTATATGTGTTCATATTTCTAACTTACTTAAGTGCATTGAGTTGCATTTGGAATTTTTATTTTTGAAAAATAAAACAAAAAGAAAGCATTTAGTTGCATTGATAATCTTAGATAGACACATTGTACATTTGTTTTTGAATTTTTTCAAAAAAGAAAAGTAAAAATGTCTTTTGTTTTCCAAAGTTCATTTAGTAAATTTTAGTTTTTTGAAAAAGAGAAAAAGGAATTTGAATAGCAATTGTAACTTGAAATATTATAACATTTATGCTTTTGCTTTCAGTTGAGTCATAATATCAAAAGTTTCACCTCCACTACCTTTAGTAAAAATGACCCTAAAAAGAACGCTTATTAATTAAAATTAACTAGCAACATTTTCTTTCTAGGGACTGCAACAACTAGATTAGGCTAAGGTCTTCGAATAGGTAATATACAACTATCCAATATCATTTAAAACTCAGACATAATGACTTGTCTCTTAGGAAATGCAAGTTTATAAAAGGATCAACCGAAATTATCCTCTAACACGGGAGTTAAGCACGAGGTCATGTGAGGACTTAGTTACGGAGATACCCATCTAATAATTAGTTCGAATATACACCAAGAGTGTTGTGCATTTGGGTATTCATCCACTACCACCTTTTGGCCCTGTGTGGTGCCAGTATTGTTTGGATTTTGGGCTTTGCTACCCTTCCCATGCACATCAGTCAAACTTGTGATTGTTCCACCGAAATATTTTTGTAGATTTGGTAACCTTAGTATCTTTCCTTAGGGCTCTTTCACAAGTGTCAGTGGAAGGATATTTCCATTGCACCTAAGGAAGAATTGGGAGGAAACCTCGTACAACAATTTGGGAGGGCGATTTGGTGATTCAAACTCTTATACACATAAAACTTGTAACAGGACCCCAAGTAACTGTTATTTGATATTCACCGTTCTGTTATGGTCCCTCATCATTCCAAACGTTCCTTTGGAAGGTATATATTTTACTTGCCTTGGTTGGTGATACTTAGGAAATTTTTAGTGGTGTGCTCTTTCGATTGCTTGTGATCTAGTCTTACCTCTAGGTGTGTGTGAATAAAATATTTAGCTATGGAGGATCAACCTCCTTGTAGGTCTGAAAGGTTGAAAAACCTTCCTCCAATTTCATCAATGGAGCCTCTAGTGCCACCTCAAAGGCGGATATTGAACACAAGTGGTTCATTCGAATCAACTGGTGTTAGCAAAAGTATAGGGGAAACTGAACTTAGATAAACTCATACTGATAATTTGTCAGTATAAATAAAATATTTGTAACTACAACTCACCTCTTACTGACCTAAGAGATACTGTACTTGTACAAGTTCGTCCGTTTAGTCCACCTGGAATCGGTTTTCCTTTGAGTTTTGTCATTTCTAATTCAGTAGAAGGTTTGAGAAATATGTCCACCCCCACTTCAGCCATGGTAGCCAGTGGAGTCTCTCCTTCACCTATGAGTGCATCGCGACCAAATGTATCTACCACACCAGTGGTATCCTTAAATTTCAACTCATCAACCCTAGTAACTTCGAGTGATTGAGTGGTTAATCCCTTGGAAACTTTGAACATTGTTGGTCCATCTAGTATGGTTGTCACTGGAATACCCAGTGTACCCTTTACATATTCTCCTTTGTTTCAAAATAATCAAAGTGGTCCTAGTGGTTCCACTTCTTTTGTCCAAGGTTTTCTATGGTTTGGGGGACACATCTCTCCATCCTCACCTTATGTAGGTCCTATGCCTACCTATGCAAGTGTCTCATCCAAAATACATAATCCTTTTTCAAGGTTCAACTTTAAAAATTCTGATCAAGTTTCAACTACACCACTCGGAATCTCTCCCTTCTCACTTTTTAGTGGAGGAATTACAACTCTCATATATATGACTCCAGTTTCGCATGGAATCATTCAAAAACAGTATAACACACCTCAAGTTAGCAATCCTTTGGCCTATGGATGTAACCCTTTTTAGAAAATTGATACTTATTCATAGTCGGTGGCTAGGGGAAACCCTAACCAACCTTTTGGGAACTTGGGTGCAGGACCGTCCTCACATCAAAATCCTCAATATTAATCTCTAGTTAGGCCTAGACTACCTTTTCTGGAAACGTTAAAATTTCCAGACCTTTCAAAACTTATGAATGACCCTGTGCACCATGATCTGACTTAGCCACCGGTTCCTATCAAAATTCTTTCTGACATTACCAAGTTCGAAGGAAAACCTGGAGAGGATCCTGGTGACCATGTCACGATGTTTCACTTATGATGTTCCTCTAACTTGCTGAATGATGATTCCATTTGGATGAGGCTCTTTCAAAGAGCTCTAACTAGTGTTGTAGGTAAATGGTATATTGAAATTCCATCTGCCACCTATGATAGTTTTATTGATGTAGCGACTATTTTTCTGAACCACCTTCAACTTCCTGTTTGGTATGATGTCAATACAAATTTTTGTCATTTGTTTAGAAAAATAAGGCCACTTACATATCTAACCATATTTAGGAGTGGAGAAGAAGGAATATGCTCATTAAAGCTAATATTCCTCCCGAATTTCTATTGGAATGGTTTTTGAAATCTCTATTGCCATAAATTTCAAAGGATGTTTCAACTTCGGGAGTGACCTTGGAGGAGGAAGCCATTCTCAGGGCCCATCAACTAGAATTGATCTATGTCCAGTATGGGATTCTCTATGAGATTATACCTGAGGTGCTAAGGTCCAATATGGACTTTGCAAAATCGAAGCTTGGACCACATGTCGATGGCATTGTGGGTTCAGTTGAATTACCAGCTATAGAATCACTGGAAAAACATATACATGAATTATCAGTGAAACAATATGCAGGGAACGAACCTAACACTTCCAATCCATCATCCCATAATGCAAACCTTTACAATGCGCAATGCACCCAGAAGGGAGCTCATCAGTCTGGTGGGAAGAAAAATAAGGGTAAAAATGGTGAGGGAGGTTAGAATAAACAAAAACACACAAATAATGTTGAGGGGGGAAAGAAAGAAAAGAACAAAGTAAATTTTCCTTGCAATATTTTCCAGGAAGATCAATTGACTTATCAATGTCCCCTAATGGATCAAGCACACAAGTTGTTGAAACAACAACCTGCTGTCCTCAAGGACCCATTCCTCACAAGGACAAATGTGACTTTTAGTGATACGAAGAATGCTGTGGGCATGTAGATTGCTCCCTATGTTGATAAGTCGTATATTAACATGGTCTTATCCCACACCTTACTGCATACTAGATCATATGAATTCGAGTCTTCGCAAAAGATAAATAGACTTCTGAAACATCACCCCCACTTTCAATCAAGAAATCGATTAATTCTATGATGAATATATCGAAAGATGTTTTGAAAAAGAAATTTTACAGTCTTAATGTGAGGGATGCTCCAAAATACTTGGTTGTGGTGGACCTGGACAAAACCCCTTTTGCTATGTCATCCTTAGAAGAGCTACACATGTTTCCTTCGTAGCATGATGCACTTTTGGAGGCTATTGGTAATATGGAATCTACAACCTTGATGGATAAATTTAACTATCTGATGGCAAACCACACCTTCCTTACCATGTGGCCTTTTTGATTGAAGAAATCCAGGGCAAAAAAACCATTCAACGAACCGTAATAAATGAAGGGGCATCCACATGTGAAATGTCTATTTCATGTTGGAAAGCTTTGGGATCCCCGAGTTAGTTCTATCTAACACTTTGCTAACCCCGTTTGATGGAATATATTTTCGTTCGCACAATATCTTGCCTTCTTTTGATATAAATCTCGTAGAGAAAATAGTCTCAATAGAAATTAAAGTTGTAGATGCCCCTATGGATTATAACTTACTCTTTGGGAGGAGTTGGAACTGTGATATGTGTGCTATTCCATCCTCCATCTTTTGAGTGCTCGTGTTCCCTCATGAAGGAAAGTTGGAGACTATTGATCAATTGTCATATACATTGAAGGGTCGTACAGATACTTGAGAGTCTAATGTACCTTTTATTGATCAAAAGTTCCCAATGAATGATATTTTAGGAGTTGACATGTACACATCGTTGATGGGCACTTTCGATATTCATGCTCCTATAAACTACCTAGGAACGACTAGTATAGGGAAGAACATTTGTACAATTGTAGATAGGACTAACCCTAGGGTTCTCCCTTCACAAGACAAGCCCAATGTGCCCTTATAAACAATAGAAGTATCCTACCAAGATATATCCTATGCTACTGGTGATTCCATCTTGACTCCTCCCATCTAAGAAGAGTCAGATGAAGCCTACTTTCCTGCATGCGAAAATAATTCAACCTATTCGTATGATTGCTTACATATGGTTTTACCATCTAATGAAGCCATTCTGGAGGCTATGATAGAACCTAGGAAACTTTATAAAGACTTACATCACAATTCATATTTCCTACCGGATTTGAGCAAGATTGAAAACTCTAAGTTCCACGTGAGACTAAATGAAGGTATTGATAAACCTGTAAACCCTTTTCCTAAGGAATGAATTTTTGCTAAGGGGATTATGGAAAATATTTACGCTACCATACCAATAAATATCTCCACCAAACCTGATGTCGTGGAGAATGTTCATATTGTAGCAAATTATTCACCCGAAGAAATTATCATTTATACAACCTTATTCAAGGAGTTACGTGGCGTATTTTCTTGGTCTTACAAGGATATGTCAGGCATCAACCCATCCATTGTAGAGAAAGAGATTAGAACATATACCCTAATGTTAAACTCGATTAGAAAAATATTTGACCTGTGAATCCTCGGAAAGAGACAACCGTCAAGGATGAAGTAGAAAAAATGTTGAATCCTGGTTTCATATACTGTATCTCTCTCACATAATGGGTATCCAACCCCATTCTGGTCGATAAGAAACAAGGGACCATACGTGTTTGTACTGACTTCAGGGATTTGAGCAAGGCATTCCCTAAGGATAACTACCCCACACCATTCATAGATCATGTTATTGATGAATGTGCCAATAGCAAAGTTTTTTCATCTATGGATGATTTCTCAGGATATAACCATATTCAAATTAAACCCTAGGATCGACATAAAACTGCCTTTATCTTCCCATGAGGCACGTCCGTGTATAAGAAAATTCCACTTGGATTGAAGAATGTCAGGGAAACCTTTCAAAGAGCTATGAATTTCACTTTTCATGATATCAAGAATATTCTTGAGCCCTACTTAGATGATCTTCCGGCTCATTCTCATAAAAGAAAAGATCATTTGGATCATATTTGTTTATTTTTTGAAATATGCAGGGATTATAAGATTCGCTTAAATCCCCATAAGTGTGTCTTATGTGTCTATTATGGGTGACTTCTAGGATTCATTGTCTCTAAAAAATGTATAAGGGTCGATCCATTGAAAGTCGGGGTGATTGTTAATATGCCTCCTCCTCAAACGTCCATTAGACAACTACAAATTCTACAAGGAAAGTCCAACTTTCTCAGATAGTTTATTATGAATTATGCCAAGATAACTAAGGGTTTCATGCACTTGCTGAAGCAAGATACCCCTTTCCTATGGGATGAAGTCGTGCAACAATATTTCGAGGCATTAAATAAAGCGCTATTATCAACTCCTCTCTTGCATTCTCTAGATTACATGAAGGAATATATATTGAATATAGCTGCATATAAGTCTACAGTTTGTGTAGTGCTTGTTCAAGAATATGACAACTTCCAAGAAAATGTCTTCTATTACCTTAGTCATTCTTTTGATGGTCCTGAGCTTAGATATTCACACTTAGAGAAACTGGCTTTAGAGGTGGTTTATATCCTTCAGAGGTTGAGACATTACACTTTTCTAAGGACAATTTTTGTAGTTGTGGACATGAATCCATTTCAGTATGTCTTATCCCGATGAATAATCAGGGGGAAGTTTAATAAACGGATTGTCATACTCCAAGATTTTGACTTAGATTTTCAGTACTCCAAATAAAAAAAGTCCCTAGTGTTCACAGAACTTATCTCAGATTTCTTGACTGATGAAAGTGTAGTGGTAGAAGATGATCCATTCCCTGATGCACACATTTTCTCAATATCAACCTCTGAACCTTGGTACAAAGATATCTTAATATCTCTCCAGACTTTGAAATGTCCCACAACCTTCTCACGGGAGGATCAATGCAAGTTAAGATTGAACACTAAAAACTACCTCATTATTATAGATACATTGTATATAAGAGGGGTAGATTCCATCTTACATCGATGTCTTACCCATGAGGAGACAGAGTTCGTCTTGAATGATTCTCATAGTGGAGCATGTGGGGGTCATTTATTTGGGTTAACAATGACCCATAAGATCTTGTGTGCTTTTACTTTCTGGCCTTGCATATTTAAAGATTGCATAGAAACCGTGAAACAATGTCATCTATGCCATTTGTATACCAAAAAGATGCGGTCACATCTTGATCCTCTCTATCCCATCATCATGGTAGGGCCCTTCACCAAGTGGGGTGTGGATTTCATGACCTGCAACCTAGTGTCTTTTGGGGGGCATAAGTACCTCATTGTCATTATAGACTACTTCAATAAGTGGTTAGAGGCAATGCCTACCTTTAAATCCGATGGTGAGATGACAACCTACTTCGTGTTCAATCAAATCATCACTGATTAGTTTGGTATCCTAAAGAAAATTGTCACTGACCATGATAGTCACTTTCAGAACAAGATGATGACAAAATTGACTACTATTCTAGGTTTTAGGAAAGATCACTTGTATTCCTTTTACTTGTAGGCGAATGGGAAAGTAGAAGTTGTTAAAAAAATTGAAAACCATTCTCAAGAGGACTATTAATGTGAGTAGATAAAATTGGCATATCATGTTGTATCCTGTGCTCTGGCCGTACTGAACGAATGTTAAGGAATTCCATAGGGTTTTTCACCCTTCCAACTTGTTCACGGGGTGGAAGCAGACAAACCGATGGAATGGGAAATACCATCTCTAAAGATATCAATTCATGTGCTACCCGATACTTATGATATAGAGGAACGTTTGCTGCATCTGGAACATCTGGATGAACAACATAGAGATGCGCTTACAAAAAATGAAGCACATAAGCAACGGGTAAAGAACCAATATGACAAAGGTTTCAAACCTAGGGTTTTCTCTGAAGGATAACTTGTCTTGGTCTATGACCAGGATAAGGAACCCCTAGGAGCAGGGAATTTCAAATCTATGTGGTTAGGCTCGTATGTTGTGTCCAAGGTCCTATAGAAGGGTGTGTATGAACTAGTTGATTATGATGGTATCTTATGTATTTTCATGTTGTTTTATATGTCTTTGAAGTGTTTCGTAGGATTCGGTGATGGCGCAAGCCATCACACTTGCAACCTGGCTTCAGCTACTTGGGTCATTTATGCACCCAGATGACAACCGTAGTTGCCTTAGGAGGAACTTTCTTAGGTCCTGCAACTAACATTGTAGCTGAATATAGTGTTGTTATTAAGTTTCTTTGGGATGATATATCACATGGTATCACCTTCCTGGAAGTCATAATTGATTCTCAGTTAGTGATATATCAACTCAATAGAGTCTATCATGTGAGACATCCTACTCTATTATGTCAATTTTTGAGGATTAGTTTACTTGAAATAATTTTTGAGCATATTATATATCAACATATTTCAAGAAATCAAAACATAATTACTGATGCATATGCTAATTACATTCTAGACTGGCATTTGTCACACACATTGTAAAAAGAATACACATATAAGCATATAAACACATATAAATAACCTTATATATATACATATATATATGTCAAATAGGTCCATATACAACGAGTTTTGGTTTGAATATCTAGTAAATAAGTACATCAAAATACAAAAATAGGATCATAATCCTAAACATGTTTAAATATATGGAGGCTCCTCAGCCTCGTTAGCTAGAAATGCCTTCGCCACAACTTCCCAGTAGCACAAGACATCCCTGGACACCTTCCATAGTAGGTGTAATCAGGATGGAGGTACACCCACTACATGATCCTGCATGGTAATGGAAATCCGCTCCATCCTCATAGTTGACACATCATGAGTCAGCCTTCCCAACTTTACCTCTACAACATGAAGCATGGCTTCGTTCTCGACTTCGTCTACAGGTTGAATATAGGTACTGGGATTCCTGTCTGGCTGAGTAGGCCGAATATCTGAATCATATAAAATATGAATTAGACTCGAAAAAGATACATATGTATATAATACTTATGGACAAAAACTCATAAAAATTTGAATATTTGAAAAACAAAACTCACCCATATTCCCCCATGCTTGTCCTGGAGGAAGAACCAGATCGGGGTCACCTTGTAAATCCAAACCAAAATAAGGGAACTACTCAAACGAAGGAACCTGTCAGCCCCACCATGCATAGAAGTCATCGCCAAATCCACCTTAGATTTCACCATCACCATGGCAAAGGACCACATATCCCCACCGCGTGAGTCTAAGATCACGTGGAGGTGAAGGAAGGAGTCTCACCCTAGGGCTCAAAGATGTCACTCTCTCTCGAAGAAGGCTACCAAGATCCTAGCATACCCAAATTTCTTCTTCTTCCCCATTTTGCAGTTAGATAGTTAAGTTCTTCATACTCATGACCAGCCCGGAGCACCAGTAAAATACTACACTTTGCAGAAATTCCATCTCTATACACATATGGGTATGTGTGTCCAAATTTAGTGTGGATGTACCTACCACTCAGACAACTGTGCTCACAATAAATTTGTGCAGAAATATTGTTATCTGGGAAATCAGTATTTGTGTCCTCGACTTCTATGTGCCTGGAAGGCAAAATGTATTTACATAATCTTGGATGTTGATGGGATCACCTCCATGCCCGGTGCCACCCATGTTTACTAGTGCCCCTCTATGAGATAAATCGGTGAAAAAATTTATGTCCTCGACAATCAATTCAAGTGTCTCTCCCTGAAGGTCAAACACATATTGCTTGGGATCCCATAATCAAACCAATAACTCTAAAAGTTGAACATGAGATCATATGTTTTCCGTACGAAAAAATTTAACAAACCACATATTCAGAGGACATTTAAAGTCATTGGATCCCATAATGCTACCCTATCCCAGTCTTTGTTCTCTCTTTCCCTCCATTCTAGGACCATTGTGCCTACAAAATCAAGTTTTTTGGCCATTGGATGAGTAAAAATATCCTATCCACATGACTCGTAACTGTGTAGTGGTAATAGTGAGTGTCACTCGTGGGTTCCCCATTGTGCACCCATGATTACATCATCAACTCATGAGTTTACAACAGGCTACCCATGAGTCCCACGTGGTGCCCTTACAAAATTTCCAAAAGACCATAAATTTGCATAAAAACTAAAAATTGAAAGCATGAAATGAAAGATAAAGGAGAGGTGATTTACCTGCAACTTGCGGCTTGAAAATCCTTCCACCGGTTTGAGCACATGAGTTGTTTGAAGATCGAAGGTAAAACTTGCACTATTTGTGTAAAAACCAAATGAATTGTTTTTTGTCCAAGTTTTCACTATTTATAGTAAACTTTCAAAAATTTTACCCATATTAATATAGTTTTGGTCAAATTCTTTTTATTTGGACTAATGTTTATTGTTTTTTACATAAATTTCCAGGTTATCGATGAAATCATAGCATATTTCCTCAGCATATAGATAGGATTTGTCCCTTGCATCTTGCATGTATACCTTATCCCCTTACAAACCCTAGGATCTCCTTTCTTATCCATGGATGGCAATCTGCAACCACTTTTTACCATTCAAACGTCATTGTTCTTCCATGGTTTAGAGCTTACCTCACATGGGTTACCATAGTCAGAACACTTCTTTCCAATTCTAGTACCCATGCCACATATTTCTAGGTTACGTGAGCCTTCATAGTTGCTTTTCACACAAAAATGAACCTCATATTGTATCTTTTGCTAAACTATCCTTGGTTATAAGGCTCCCTTCATATGGAGTTATATTCAAGTCCTAGTCTGACTCCTTAAACATGACTAGATAGTCGAGTTACTTGTTCTTTTAGACTCGTTAAAGGAAATGAAGGATTATTCATAAAGGTATAAGTTTAACCCTTTTTTGGAACCTATGTATTACTTACGAAAAATGAATACTCTATTTTCTTCAAAATCTAGAAGAGTATCTTCAGGTATAGGTTTATCTCTTTTTTGGTCCTGGAGAACTAAACTTACGAAAAAGGAATTTGTTTGAGCTTACTTTTCTCTTTTCCATGCTTTGGACTAAACCATGAAAAATATTCTAATCATTCTTTATTCCATTGTCATGCTCATTAAAACTTCAGTACAAAGCATCGAGTTTAATGTTGTTTGTCCCATTCTCGTAAATAAATGGAACTTTCTGAGTGATCTTTCCTTCTTTCACACTCGTTAAACTAAGGCTACATGCTTGCTTTTGAAGGAGCACCGGTTTGGTGATAGTTTACCCCTTTTTTGGACCTTGCTAATTAATTACAAAAAATGTATACCTTAGTTCTTTAGAAGATAAGATATTTCTCCTTTGGATTGATTTATACTTTTTCGGACTCAGGAGACTCATTTTACGAAAAAGCATCCCCCCTAGAGTCTTCTTTGGAGTTTCCAAACTCTCAAAAATATGAAAACACTAACGAGCATTCACTAATTTAGGCTCATAAAATACATATATCAGTGTCATATCAAGCACTATTCTCTCTTTTATTCAAGTTTTATCAAAAGAGAAGAAAGAATCAAGTTTACTTTCTTGGACTCGTTAAAATTTAACAAGAAATGAAGGAAGTAAATGCACTTTTTTATTATAGGTTGTTGGTAGCAAGTCATCCTTGAACACATCACTAGTTTGAGTCTCTCTATACACATATTTCATTTTCTCACTGAGTCACTTCCTAGTTCATCTATCACTCTGAGTCACTGCTCTTCCACTTGTCCTAAATACATGGGGAATATGTCAATGTCTCCTACATGGAAGATATGTCTAGGTGTTCCATTGAAAGTTTAAATCTGCCTTGGTTCATCTCTGTGTCGTGCTCACTATTCAAGTATCTTTACCCTCTGTCTGTTAATCCCGATCCCTATCATTTTCATCTATGAGATCATCCTATGTACATATTCACTTATCTAGTCTACTAGTTACTCATGTGCCTTGTTGAAGGATTCATTTCCTTCCTCTTCGCAAAATGGGTTTTGATTAGTACCTCCTGTGGAAGAAGACCTAGAGTTTCAAAGATAGTGCCTTAGGATCCACTATTCATATTGGTGGATTCCTCTGCATCGGTTGTCCATACAACTTTCTAATTGGCATTCTGATGGTATCCTTCCAGGTTTGAATTCAGCTCATGTATTCACATGGTAATATTCGTACTGGTTTCTATGTATCTGGACGAAGACCTTAGGTTATAGTGTATATAACCTAAGTTGCACAAGATTGTGCCATGCCTCGTGACAATATTTCCATCTGTTGAAGATATAATATTGTACTCATGTGGATATCATCAACCTTTGTAAGACATACATGGCCTCATTTCCCATATTATATAATGTATATGTATCTTGTAAAGGATTTAGTGTTCCACATTATTGAACATGGCATCCTTAGTGATTATTTTGTAAATGAACTCAATTTCTCTATTTCAGGTACTTATCTGTGACCTTGATTCTGAGTCCTCTGAGTTAAAATATTGTAAAGTATTTCGACCATTGTTACCCTATGACCTCACACATTAGGGGTCATCTGTTATACCATGAAATGACACCTCTCAGTATAAGTAATGACACTAGATGTGTCGTTAAACAAAATGAAAATATGGATTGAAGTGACCCTAACCTTATAGATGGATGTGATCCTTGATACATACTCACTGCTTCTTGAAGATATACTTACCTTTCACTCACGAGTTCTCTTGTAACAACTCGTGTGTTAGTCATGGGTCACCATATGTGCAACCTACATGTTTTCTCTAAGAAGTTGCAATCATGACTTAACTTCAAGAAACTCGCAAGTCACTCACAATTTTCTCCACATAAACCCATGAGTTTCATTAAGAATATTTTAAAAATAAAAAGCATGATTAGGTCGGGGTAGTTGGGCTCGGTTCGGTAACCTACCCAACTTCCCCAACCATCCTAAGCCTCAAATTCCTTCTCCCCAAATAGATATAAAAAGAGGGTAAGGGTAGATGATAGGAGATGCAATTTTGAGATAAAGGTTATGCTAGAGGATTCCATTGGAGAGAGGAACAAGGAGGACTTGGGTCTTGGTGTGCAGAAGAATCTCGTATCACACAGGGTTTTGTAATGTTTCTTGAAATTCATCAATAAAGAGTGTTTTCCTTCCATCATTGTCTTGATACATGCTTTTATTGTTATCAATTATGATCTATATTGTTATTTGTTTTCAAATGCAATTGTTATATGCTCATGTCTCTTTTATATAACAATAGAAGATATTGTGAGGAAATATAAATCTTTGTTGCAGGTGTTGAAGATTAGAAAGCAAGGAGCATTGGAGAGGAAGAGTTCAAGATTTGATCAACCATCTGAAACAAGGTACATATACCATTATCTCTTATTCTCTATTATATGTCTCTAAACCCTATGATCCAGGTGGAGATCAGTGGCCACCCACCTGTTCCACTGGCTCAAAATAATTGTTCATTGTGGAAGTTTCCTAGTTATTTTTCTATGGTTTTTCAGGTCCCAAACTTCTAGGGCCATTTTGAGGCCCTAGATGACATTTTTTGGTGACTCGGATAGAGCTTACCAATGGGCTATCAAGCACCCAAATCGGAGATCGTATGCAATATTTATAATCCCAAGAAGTTGATTGTTCAACTAACCACCTTGGGGCCACAAACTTTATGGTGATTCATCTTCTAGGGTTATGTTTTGGACTTTTGTGGTTCTCTCCTTTATTCTTATTATAAATAGGCCCCTTTGGCCTCATTTTGTATTCAGCTTGGAATGGATGAGAATAGCAGCCACATCTATTCTCAAAGATAGCTGCCAGCATTATAGATTTTGTATTTACATTTTGTTCTATTTATGTCATTTAATAGAATATGTGTTTACTGTATCTCTGTTAACTTTGCAATATGTCGGTGTTTATTATTTTGTATTTTGTTCTTTCATTTCGTTCACACATAAATTCGGATCACCATAGTTTTCTGCAAATCACACTTACTACATTGGTGAACCTTAAGCCCAAGTCATAAGGTAGATATTCCCTTACAACAATCTGCCTTTGATATTTGGTAGCATTATTATGAATAAAAAATGAAACTTTGCAACCAAAATATTTGGCAACATATCTGTAACATCGATTAGAATTGCTACCAAATATTCAAACCTTCAAAATTTATTGAAGCATGCTTGCTATTGAACTCGGAGACATGTAGATGGTCAAACCAGAAACATATCCTATGATAGAGCTATGCCATCTTATAAAATTCTTATCTACTAGAAGCTTATTGAAACAAAGAAATTGGACAAAGAAAATTACATTAAATGAACAGATCATACAAGATCTAGGACAAGTGTTATAGCTGATTTTACCACACCTGGTGAATCACACTTGTATGGCCTTCCCATATCCCTATGCAGACTCTTTGGACCCCATGGACCTTTTTTATACCTTTGATGTTTCCACTATCATCCCTAAAAACATGCTTAAATTGCTATATGTGACTTTTAAACCCTTTCTCATGTATATATGCGGGTTTGACGCCTAAAACCTCGTACATCGGGATGTGTGCAAAAGGCCAAATTCTTTTGGAGTTTTCCTTGACATGGATCCAACTCACTTGTCTCCTAACCTTCCATATGCCTTGAGATCACTTGGATTCGACCCTTCATTGCCCCATTGAAGAGCTATATAAGGAACCCTTTGGATACATTGAAGAATATGTGAGAATTGAGAGCAAAGAAACTATAGTCCATTGTTGCCGGAACTTATGCTTGAGTCTGCATCCCTTTGTCCCTTAGAGCACTTTGGTGTTCTTCCCAAGCTTGCCTTTTGCTTGTGATCTTACTATTGAAAGATGGAGGATTGAGGTGGTGGAGGCCCAAGTGGGGGATTCAGTTTCTCCGTTTCGCAAACATGCCGACAGAGGTTGTATTCATTGTAATCTCTAATTTTATATTAATAGAAATATCTTTTCTTGTCCAATAACGTATGTTTGAATGAATATTTTATCCATGGATGATTTCAAATGATTATACGTTGTTGATTATATATGCTAGAGTAGATCTAACACCAATATATATAGCATGCTTGTCTTGTTTACTGATTGTTGAGGAAGTAATTTATCAATTCAAGCTGGAGTTGGAAATCTCAACGGGGATCTACTTCAACCGTCCGGAATAAGGTACGAGTTTTGATCCTTTAGTGTTAGATATTTGATTTCTCTTGCATATTGGAAAGGATTGATTTCTAGAGTCAAGCTGTCTATTGTGGTACCCCAAGCCATAGGAATTTCTCTCCATAACAGAATTGGTGACTTTGCTGGGGAGTTCCTAGTAGTTATCCTTTGGGGGTTTTTATCGACATTCAATAACTATGAATTTCTCTTATTTCTCTGTTTCTGTGTCGGGTCTGGGGCATGTATGCCTGGTAGTGTTTGATTGGTGTGAAGTTTGTCTCAGCTTGTCTATTTGCCTTTGCTTTTATGCACTTTTCTTCCTGTACGTGAGTTTTTAACTCACAATCACATATATACGTGGTTTTCACTGATATATCCTCGTACATACGTGGGTTTAATGCGAACAATCATGTATGCCCTTAGTTTTGCATTCTAGAGGAAGCTTGATTGTTGTTGGGTGAAATTTGATAATTGCTGAGTCTCCTTTGACACTGCTAGAGTCTGTATACACCTCTGTTTCTGACCAGAGACATTTTTATTTGTTTTAGAGTAAATTTCTTTTTTAAAAATGTTCTTGTCATTGCATTTTTTTATTTTTTGTTTTGGGATTAGTGCATTAGATTTATTTTACCTTAGTACTTTGTGTGAGTGCTATTAGAGTGGATTGCCGAGTTTGGGGGTAGTAGAATCATTCTTTTGCTTTAGTATCTCATTTTTGTTTCAAAAAATCCAAAAATATTTGCTTATTTGCATCGTTATGCATTGAATTTTTGCATTTTGCATGGTACTTGCACTAGGTTTTGCTTTGAAGTATTAGTCAGGATTCATATAGGAACAATTGCACTTATCATTTGAAGAAATTTTTTGCATTTCATGTAGTAGCATACCTTATTTTCATTGGACACAATGCATTTACATAGATTGTTAGGTGTGCATTTTGCTTCATGTCATGTCGTAACACCATTAGTTTCACGACCATCTACCTCTTTTGAGTAATAAAGCCAAATAAAATCAACGCTTTATTAAAATGGATTACACCTTTTTCTTTTATAGGGTTCACCAACCAGATTAGGTTTTAGGGTCTTGGAATAGTTCATTGTCAGTAAATTCTCCAAGACCACTAAAAAACAACATGTATGTGTTTGTCCAGGTGAGAGTGTGAAATTCCTTGGTATAATTGGTGTTTCTCAGGATCCTCCTCTCAAAAGGGAGTTAAGCATGAGGTAGTGTGAGTGGTTATTGATTGGGATGACCCCTAGTCATAACTGAGTAGCACCGGAGATATTTCTAGAATTGTATTTGTATCTGGGGGATCGTTTGAGAGTTTCAGGCTTTGCTACCCTGCCCATATGGTCAATCCTACCTGCGACTGTCCGATTGAGCATTGATTATATTGAGGTGACCTTAGTTTCCTTACCTAGGATATCGAGGGGGTACTTTATAGGGGTTATTCTGCAGGTTTCCCAGCCAGGTTGGGGTCGAAAAACACAGTCGCTTTATGCGTTGAAGCTGAGAGCCACAATAATTGGTTACGTACCTCGCTTGTTGTGTATGGGAGTCTCAAGCCTCTCCTAGGCAAGACATACCTACTTCATTCGGGAGCTCACTTATCCTATCCTTGATTGATTGGGTTTGGCTTTAGATTTTATTGGTGTAGGCTCTGTGCATGCTAGCTTGCTTAGGGTTTGCGTGATTCGAGAGTCTTTTATATTTTTGAGTCATTGTGGATTTAGGTGCAGCTCCTCATCGTTCTCGTCGTTTAGAAGGTCTTCCACCTTCTACATCTCCTCCTCCTTTGGGAGAGAGAAACAGACAGTCTAGGCGGACTACTTCACACATTGATTCACACACGATGGGAGATCGTGAAGATGGTATTCTCGAGCTTTCTTCTCCACTTCGGGTGGATGACATAGATTTTACTCCTACCTATGACCCTTCACCGAATATACTTGTGATTTTTGAGTTAGGTCCTGTAATTTCTGAGATAGGTACTTTCCATGATAGACCTAATATCTGTAGTTATGATCCCCCATTCACACATCGTCGGTATGGAACGCCGGACGACGAGACTCATTATGAACCCATGAGCACTAGTTATGGTATGTTTGGTATTCCCATACATGATTTGGCATTTCATGTCGAATCGGATTTTGAACCTAACACTATGCCTGGGGGCACTCCCATTCCTTACCATGTGGAAAGGTTTGGGACCATAAGTCATATTGCACCTTCCATCCCGGCAGTGGAAGCTACATCACATATTCCTCCTAGAACTAGGGTTAGTGATCATATTAGGATACCAGATCCAAGACAAGTGACTATAGGGAACACCACGTACATAATTTCATAGGTCCCTTCATCCTTGGTTCCTTGTTCTTCGAATGTTATTCCTCTACCTCATTCACATGGTTCTTCGGGCTGGAATGTTGCTACAAGTCATGTCTGTACTACTGCTACTCGCACAGTTGTGTCTCAAGTTCAAGTTCCTCTTGTTGTTTTGGGGGTTCATATCCCTACTTCTGGAGGTCATGTCATTACTTTCGGAGCATACATTCCTACTTATGGAGTGTCTCATGGGACATCTCATTGGATGTCTTATGGACCTTATTATGGGACGCAGTATGGACACAATTATTCACCTTATGCGTACGAGTATCAACAACCCGCTTACTCTCCTAATTATGGATTTGTAGCCCCACATAGTCAAGGTACACCACATTATGGTGCTTCCATGCCACCCTACACGGGTCAAATGGGAGGAGGCCACTATGGCCAAGGCCATGGTGGTTACGGTAATCAAACCTACGTGAACCAAAACTATCCGGGAGCAGTGCATTGACCTACTCATCCTAGGCTCCCTTTCCTCGCAACGCTAAATCTTCTTGACCTGTCGATACTGACGAACGATCCTATATCTCATGACTCGGCTTGGCCGGTTGTCTCTAATAAGATTCCCTCGGACATACCTAAGTTTGAGGGCAAACCAGGAGAGGATCCAAGCGAACATGTTACTACATTTCACCTATGGTGCTCTTCCAATTCCTTACACGAAGATTCAATCCATTTAAGGCTATTTCAACAGACCCTTACAGGGCCTGCCACGAAATGGTATATAGAGTTACCTAGGGGAGCGTTTCCTTTGTTCGATGACCTAGCGATGAATTTTCTCAACCACTTCCAGCTACCAGTGTGTTACAACATTGGTACAAAACTCTTTTCGACATTTCGGTAGGATAAAGCCACACATATCTCGGACCATTAGAGGAAATTTCAACTAAAAATGGGCCTTTTAACTTTTATTCAAATTCCATGTCATCATGTGTTAGCCAATGAAATTGCTTTAAATTTGAAATACCGTATAGGTCTTAAACACTTTTTTAATATAAATTTGGGGATAGGTATCATAAAAAAAACTACTTTTTTTGTTTGTATTTTTGACATATCTCCCTGTGTTTTTACTCAAATTTCGATCAGGAGAGCTCGTTGGATGTAGAATTAAATTCCGCATCCAACGAGTACCCAATTGGCATACTTTTGACGGACCCTGCTTCCCCAAAAACAAGAAATACCTGAAAAATAGAATGATGATGTCATCATTCCATTTTCCAGGTATTTCTTGTTTTTGGGGCAGCGGGGTCCGTCAAAAGTATGCCAAGTGGGTACTCGTTGGATGCGGAATTTAATTCTACATCCAACGAGCTCTCCCGATCGAAATTTGAGTAAAAACACAGGGAGATATGTCAAAAATACAAACAAAAAAGTAGTTTTTTTCTTTTCTTCCTCCAAAATTAATAAATATTATTTTATTATTTTCACTATTATTTTATTAGTTCATTTTAGGAGGCCCATTTTGAGTTGAAATTTCCTCTAATGCATATCCAAGAGTGGCGTAGACAGAAGAGGTTGATTAAAGCCTTCATACTGTCGGAGTTTCTCCTCGAGTGGCTCCTTAAGTCGTTATTGCCTTATATAGCGAAGGATGTTATTACATCCAATGTTTAAAACAAGGAACAAGCCATTTTTAGGGTTTAGGAATTGGACTTGATTTATGCTCAATCCAGTTTGTCACTATGAGATCATTCCCAACGCTCCGCGTTCTAGTTTCGACCCCAAAGTTAAACCTGGACCACATGCCAATGGAATTGTTGGTTGTGCAAGTGCTAAGCCTGTGGATTTGGTTGTGCAATAGTTCATTCAATTGTCGATCAACCAATCTGCTTCAGGACAAGCCACAGCTTTGTCTCAACCCACCCAAATGACGGGTGTGCTTTTGGTGCAATCGTCGAACCAGAAGGGTAACCAACAACCCATAAGGAATAGAAAGAAGGGTAAGAACAATCGTAAGGGTGGGAATAAGAATGAAAATGCTAATACTAATGACAAGAACACCCGAAATGTTGGGGGGGACAAGCAATCTAAACATAAGGTTAAATTTCCTTGCAAGTTATGTAAGGAGGATCACCTTACTTACTTGTGCCCTCGTATCGATGAAGCCTCGAGATTATTAGTGCAGGGTCTAGCTGTGTTGACCAACCCTTTACCTCACAATCAAAACATGAACTTGAGGATCCATGATCATTTTGGTGGTTATCAAGATCTGCCAGAGGCTAGTGGTCATGGTTTCATCAACATGGTGCGTGCTACGAAGGTTGTGACCTGTGCGAAGGACTATGGTTCGTCACAACCCAACCCAGGAAAGGAACCTGATCCACCAGGGAATCCTTTGTGTATTGATAACCCTATGGATAAACCTAAAGCTACACCTTGCATTCATAAGGGAATCCTTAAATGCTCGGGGCACAATCCTAATGCCCGAGCAGCCCAGAACGATTCTGTTGTCAAGGATTTGGGCCACACTCCTTGTGCGATGTCTGCACTAGAAGTAGTTCAGAGTTGTCCTTCGCAAAGGAAGGATTTGCTTTCTTCCCGGTGTGAATGATGATAATTCTTCCTTCGTTATTAAATTTGAAACCATGGGACTGCAGCCTCACTTGCCTTATTATGTGTCTCTTTTGATTCATGTACAATGTCTTAACATGACCATCAAGCGCACTGTGATTGAAGAATGCGCTGCTGCTTCTATGATATCTTTATTGTGTTGGAAGGGTTTAGGTTCCCCTGAGTTGTCTAAATCCAATACCATGTTGACTGCTTTTGATGGGAGATCATTTAGGCCACACGGGATCCTTCCTTCCCTTAAGGTCCATTTGGGAGGGAAGACAGTTGCGATAGAGGTCGTGGTGGTTGATGCGCCCCTTGACTATAATCTCTTGTTGGGTAGGAATTGGATGTACAGTATGTAAGCCATAGTTTCTTCTTTGTTTCGCATTGTATGCTTTCCATTTAATGGGAAGATAGTTACGATTGATCAAATGCCATTCAAGAATCCGTCGGTTACCACATATTCGGGAGCTTCGATCCCGATTGTAGAGCACTCTCAGCCGACAACTGGGAGTGTGGGTGTGGGCATGTATCCATCCCTTATGGGAAGCTTTAGTTGTCCTGCACTTGTCCTTATGACAGGGTCTAGTTCTGGTGAGGCTTCGACATCTATGAGATCGGTGTCTTTTCGCACGAACCATATGGAAGATCCTTATATTTTTACTACACCTAATACTTCGAGTGAGCCCATCATAATGGACGTGCCATTGCCTGCAATTATGGTAGCTTATCAAGCTAATATTGGGTGTGTTGCAGAGCCTAGTCCTTTCTCTTCGCGGACAGAGGAGGAGGACCAGTATGTGCTGCCTGCATGGGAAGTTCAATCTTCTCACATGCATGATTGCCTTGATAGTGTTTTTCCTTCAGATGAATCGATTATTGAGGCCATGTCAAGGGTTGAGCCACCTTGGGAAGAATTGCATCATAGATCTTATTTTCTTCTCGAGCTTGACCGCTTGGAGCGTGAGGAATTTAGGGAGGTTCTTAGTGAGAGAATTGGTAGTCCCATGGTTCGATTAAGCTCTCCTGGTTCGATGGCTAATGGAAAAATGGAAAATATATATCCTACCATTCCTATCAATATCTCTCGTGATCCTAAAAAGATTGAGAATGTCTATATTGGGGCAGAATGTTCCCATGCTGAGATTCAAGAGTACACCAAGTTGTTTAAAGAATTTTGTGATATCTTTGCTTGGTCTTATGATGAAATGCTAGGTATTGACCCTCGCATTGTTGAACATGAGATTAAAACTTATCCCAATGCTAAACCTGTTCGACAATGCTTGCGTGTAGTGAATCCTAGGAAAGAATCCGCGATTAAGGCAGAGATAGAAAAACTATTGAAAGTTGGTTTTATCTACCCCATTCCCTTGATGGAGTGGGTTTCAAATCCTGTTCTAGTGGATAAGAAGCAGGGAGCAATCCATATATGCACTGATTTCTGTGACTTGAATCGTGCCTGTCTTAAAGACAATTTCCCCACACCATTTATTGATCAAATTTTGGATGAGTGTGCGGGTAGTGGGGTTTTTTCCTTTATGGATGGATTTTCCGGATACAATCAGATACAAATTAAACCTGAGGACCAACATAAGACGACTTTTATTTGACCTTGGGGAACCTTTGCATATCGGAAGATGCCTTTTGGCCTTAAGAACGCCGGAGCCACTTTTTAGCGGGCTATGACCTTGATCTTCCATGATCTCAAATCAATTATTGAGGTATTTTTGGATGACCTTGCTGCTCATTCTCATATGAGAATGTGTCATTCCTATCATTTGAGATTAGTGTTCGAAAGGTGCCACCATTATTTGGCCAGGTTAAATCCTCACAAGTGCATCTTTTGCATGAAGTCTGGTCGCTTATTAGGGTTCATTGTCTCCAAGGAGGGTATAAGAGTCGACCCTTTAAAGGTAGAGGAAATACTTCAGTAGTCTCCCCCGAAAAACATTATACATCTTCAATGTTTGCAAGGCATGGAAAACTTCTTATGGATATTCGTTGTCAACTTTGCCAATTTGACTAGAGGCTTTATGCGCCTTTTAAAAAAGGACACCACCTTTTGTTGGGATGAGCGAGCCCATGAGTCCTTTGATGCGCTTAAATGAGCCTTAGCATCGGCCCCGGTGATCAGTCCACCCGACTATAGCCATGACTTTCTACTTTATGTGGTCGCATCCATGGAGAAGATTGGTATGATTTTGGTTCAAGAGGATGAGGAGCTCCAAGAGCATGTCACATACTACCTGAGCTGGAATCTTATTGATGCGGAGGTCCATTATTCCCAAGTTGAGAAGCTTTCCTTAGCTATTGTACATGCGGTTCAACGGTTGAGACATTATATTCTCCTTCGCCAAACCTTGGTTGTAGCCCATGTTAATCCATTTCAATTCATCCTCACTCGAAGGATGATTGGGGGAAAGTATAATAAATGGATTGTCATCTTGCAAGAATTCGATCTCGAGTTTGTTTCGGAAAAATCGAATAAATCGTTAATTTTTGCGGAGCTTATATCAAATTTCCTAAGCGAGGAGGAGGAGATGGTTTGTGAAGATACGTTTTTCGATGAGCACATCTTCTTAATCTCAACTTTGGATCCATGGTATGGAGATATTATCATATATTTACAAACATTGAAGGTCCCTACTCATAGTATCCAAGAATTACCTCATAGTGGATAACACCTTGTACCGCCGTGGGGTAGATTCCATTTTACGTCATTGTTTAACTCATGAGGAGACTGAGCTTGTGCTGAATGATTGCCATGGAGGGGCATGTGGTGGTCATTTATCTGGGCTTTCTACTGCCCAAAAAATCTTGAGAGCGGGTTATTTCTAGCAGTCGATATTTAAAGATTGTGTAGATGTTGTCAAGAAGTGCCACCCTTTCTAGGTGTTTGCACAGAATATGCGCTCACAACCTACCCTGATACATCCCTTCATCACCACCGGTCCCTTCACTAAGTGGGGGCTTGATTTCATGGATTGCAACCCAGTTTCAGCTGGGGGGTATCATCATATCATAGTGGCTGTTGACTACTTCACGAAATGGGCTGAGGCTATGCCTACAGTTAAATCCAATGGTGAGACAGCTGCACACTTCATATTCAATTAGATTATTACTCAGTTCGCTATTCTGAAGGAGCTTGTCACTGACCATGGGACGCACTTTTAGAATCATATGATGGAAGAATTGGCCTAAAAGTTAGGGTACAAGAAATAGAATTCCTCCTCTTACTACCCTCAAGCGAATGGACAGGTTGAAGTAGTGACCAAATCACTCAAATCCATTCTCCAATGAACCATCGCACAAAGCAATATGAATTGGCACATTATGTTGTATCCTGCTTTGTGGGCTTATAGAACCGCTGTTAAGACTGCCACGGGTTTTTCTTCATATCAGCTTGTACATGGAGTGGAGTCAGTATTGTCGATTGAGTGCGAGATTCCTTCTTTTAAGCTAGCCATAGAGCTCTTACCAGACACTTTCCCATTGGAGGAGCATTTGGTCCACTTAGAGCAACTTGATGAGCAACACCGAGATGCCTTGGTGGCTCTAGAAGTGAATAAGCGTTGCGTTAAGGTCCAGTACGATAAGTGTGTCCATCCAAGGAGGTTTAGTGAGGGATATTTGGTCCTTTTGTGGGATCAATCGAAAGAACCCTTGGGGGCAAGAAATTTTAACCCCATGTGGCGTGGTCCTTACGTCATTAAACGTGTTTTAGAGAACGGCGCTTATGAGTTAGTGGATTATGAGGGAAAAACCTTGGCGGAGCCTAGAAATGGGCTCTATATTAAAAAGTACTATGCATGATTTTCAGCCAAGGCTGACTATTGTATATTATTGTACAGTTTTGCATAGGTAGGTCTTTTCTTATGGCGATCAGGTTTGTGATTAGTTTTCATTTCTTTTGGTAGATGTCAATGGAATCTTCCACCTTCATAGGTTTCGTGGATGGTGCAAGCCATCACACTCAACACTCAACCTCTGTTGCTTGGGTGATCTATACTCCTACAGGTCAGGTATTGACTTCAGGAGGCGTATGTTTACAGCCCTCTTCAAACAATGTTGCTGAGTATAATGCCGTTATCGAGCTTCTACAGGATTCCATTTCACATGGTGTTCTCTCTCTTGAGGTACATCTTGATTCGGAGTTAGTAGTGTCACAACTTAATGGTTTGTACCATGTCAGGGATGTGACATTATTAAGAATATTCTTACGTGTGAGATTGTTAGAATGGCAATTTGACGATATAAAATACATACATGTTCCAAGAATTAATAATCAAGTTGCTGACTCATATGTTAACTATGTGTTAGATTGGCATTTGTTTCGTAGACAATAAGCTCATCATGAACATAAATTTTTACACATGTAAATAAATAAATCGATCATTATAAAAGTTTTTTATAAACATCCAAAATGTGGTAATACATAGTGTCATAATACAAAAATGGGGCTCTTGAGCCACCAAAATATAAGTACACGGTAGTACAAAATGTATCACTCCTAGGTAACTAAGCCTGTGGAGGAGGAGAGGGGTTGTGATCATGGAATGTCACCACGGATCTAGCTAGCCGTTGAAATAGCCGCACCCATGCTTGTGGTACACCCACCATCTGGAGCTGCATGGCCTCAGGCAAGTCCTCGACTTGCGCCATGGGTACTCTGTGTGTCAGCCTCACGAAGTTGGTATGAATACTTTGGAGCGTTCGCTCCGCATCCACACTCGTAATGTCATCCCCTCTTCCCCTCTGTCTATGAAGAGGGAAGCCTTCAGGCTATCGTAGTCCTACATCTGCATGTATATGATAGGATGTCACTATGGGTTGTCACCCAAAAACATGTCTTTTGATTCCACATAATCAGAAAACACAAAAAAATTAAATAACTCAAAAATTTTAAAAAGGGTCGAGGTTTGTTACCAATGTCACCGTATGCCGATCCTAGTGGTAGAGGCATGTCAAGGTCTCCCTGAAAATATATCCCTGCATAGGGGTAATCATCGATGGCAACTATCTATCGTTGCCACCATAGAAAGAAATCAGCTGGATAGGGGTTGGACACCCTACCTCCACCCAGTATGTGCATCACATTTGTCCAATGCCGTTGGGATGGATCTCGAACCCCATGTAGAGGAACGTCAACTCTAGGTCTTAATCCCGGAACACGCTCGAAGAAGAATGTGCTTAGTATGTTGTTGAAACAGAAATTTCGCACCCTGCCCATCTTGCAGTCACTGATCTGTTGTTTCATGTTGCTCAACAATGTCGTACTCCAGTCATAAACTATGGGCCTCATGCACTCCATGGCATAGAACATCAATGGCCATGAGGCCTGGTAGAGTGAGGCTAGCCCCACTATCCTGCCCAGTGTCAGTAGAATGGACTTTAGGCTTAGCACCTATATGGAGTTAGTTGGGATTTGACTCCCCACCTTCTCCGTGTCTGGATAATAGTACACTACTATGTACTCATCTATAGTCAGGCCACCTTCGGGCCCGCGAGAGGGTAGGTTCACCACTTCCCCCCATCGAGAAAGTCCAATAATAAAGTATATGTCCTCCACTTCTATGGTGAGGGACATCCCATCTATCTAGAATGACTCTGAGTCTGGATCCCAGTATTCTACTGGCATCTGCAGCAGTCTTCGTTTGGCCCTTAAGCTACCAAGACACCAAAACTTGTAGAGCCCGCATGACCACAAAGCTTGTTGAGCCATTAGATCTTCCCTTACTGCCCCTTCTACATCACCGTGCTCATGTTCTCTCCATTCTAGGACCATCCTGCACATAAAATTTAAGTTTGATCCATTAGAACACTTAAAAAACATTGAACGTTGCCGCTTACGTGACTGTTTGCTAAACAACTGCGTATGTACGCAACTTTGAGGTCTTTTTCCACGTATATCCAGCCCTATACGTAGAAAAATCCTTGATTTCCACATGGGCCGAGGCGCGCATCTTAGATTGGCCTAGAATCCCAAATGAACCATGGAAAAAGATAAAATTTGCATGAAAATGAAAGAGCAGGGCATGGGTAAGTACCTGGAAAAAACGGTAGTGGATTCCGCCGGCTAGATCTCCTGGAATTCGCTGTTGAAGTTCTGAGCTCAATTGGGTAAAAATTTCAAATGTTTTATAATGTTTTGAATTTTTTACTATTTATAGATATTTTTCAAATTTTTACCCCCTTTTCTATAGTTTGGACCATTTCTAATCCTTTTGGACCGTTTTTGGACTGTTTTTGGACTGATTTATGATGTAGGAGACCATTTTGAGCGTCGTTTTGATCGTTACTTTCACATGTTCGTGCCCGTTACAGGTATGATGTTTAAACTGGCATATAGGTTAGGTTTTACTCCCATTTGCATTTTGCACGACCTTTTGACCGTTTCATTAGAGCCTTAGTTGCGAACCCATTCTATTATGTCACAGAACCTTCTCACTGTTTTAGAAGTGGCATGATGTGAATGGTAGAGCTTGACCTTACATGGGTACCCTGGTTAACACCTTATTTGCATTTGGTGCCCATGTTGACATTTTGTCTCTTAGGGTGCGGGAGTCTGTTGTATAGTATTGCCATGACATTTCACAAGAGCCTCATACTCCTCTTGATATTTTGCTAGCCTATTTCCCTCAGGACTCCCTTATATCAAGTTGTAATTGCATTATCATGAGCTTTTCCTGCCTTCTTGAGCCTTACGCCGGCTTCCATGACTTTGAGTTTCAGCCATATAGCGCGAGCCTGTCTCATGTCTAGCCATGCAGAGCCATGTTTTATATCCTCTACAGCTTGATTCCCTATTTTACCAGGAGGGGACTTTCCCCTGAGTGTCTCTATCCTACACATGTATCCTTGCATTGAGCATAGGTATATTCCACTGCTTGGAACTAGTTTGTTTTCCCATATGACACTCGTCTCCTCCTAGTCTGTAAGTATAAAGTAGTTTTATTCTTTTTCAAGCTTTTTAAATATTTGAAAAAGTAAAAAAAAAAATTTAAAATACCAAAAAGTCGGACAAGGAAATATGTTATCTTTGGCAGCTGTCGAGTCGTGTCGCCTTCGAACAAAATACTATATATCACATCCATTAGTTGGGTTTATATTTTGACTTTAGGAGCTGTTCTTGATTATCTGAGTTTATCTCCACCGACTGGTTAAGCTTCCAGTCCCTATAGAGCCTCTGTCGATGCCTCCTGTGTTGCAGAGATGTCCCAATTTTGTATATCGAGTCTCTGCTACCTATATTTAGTCACCATTCACCATTATGATCTTGTTCAAAGGAAGTTGAAACCTGAGTCGTTCATTCCTCAGTTATCTTGACTTTGCATGTTGACCATTCCTGGTACAGTTACTGGTTCATGCACCTTATGATCAAGTCCTTCCACATTATATAGCTTTGCTGAGTACCTCGTGTTGGATGATGGGGGATGCCTTAATGCCCTCCTTCCAGTGGATTTCATCCCATCGAATTTAGATCATTTATTCTAGGATTGGAATCTAGAGTCATTTTTTAGCGCCTTGATACTTGCAGTCATCAATGGCAGGTTCTCTCGCCATCGACAGTTCTTTGGGAATACATCAATGTCCCCTGATCGATGGATTCTCTCAAGTGTTTGACCTCAACACATTTATTCACACTTGTTAGTTTTCACTCTAGTACCTTGATTCCCATTATCATTATCAATGGGTGATCTCGCGTCTATTAACGATATACATCAATGACCGGTAATCAGATGATGGACTACTATGTTCGACCTTGACACCTCTATTCACATAGTAGGACTTGAACTCATAGCGGTTTGTGTAGAATACCTTCTAGATTGGTGGAATCTCATATATGCTACCTCCTTGATCATGCCAATGTTCATGAGATTTCAGCTCTCGTGACTTGATTCCAGGGTATGTCAGACATTTCCAGCCATTATGGAGATCTTGATCTGTTATATATCTTCAACTTTAATGGAGATCATGATCCTTTGTATATCTTCATCATGGAGATTCTGATCTATGTATATTATACGTGGTGATGACCACATATGTCATATTGTATCATGCCTATTCATGGCCATTGTACTCTTATGTATCCGGGATTTCTATATGTATTTGTAGTTATGTGCAGAGTTGTATTATTGTACTATGATGATTGGGTGGCTGGTCTTCCATTGGTTTCTTCATCACTCCACTTCTGGGATGGACTTATAATGTATTTCGGCCATCGTATGACCCCTCTAACCTCACACATTAGAGGGCATCTGTTATAGCTGATTTTACCACACTAGGTGAATCACACTTGTATGGCCTTCCCCTGTCCCTCTGCAGACTCTTTGGACCCCATGGACCTTTTTTATACCTTTTATGTTTCCAAGATCATCCCTAAAAACATGCTTAAATTGCTATACGTGACTTTTAAACTCTTTCTTGCGTATATACATGGGTTTGACCCCTAAAAACACATACATCGGGATGTGTGCAAAAGTCCAAATTCTTTTGGAGTTTTCCTTGACATGGATCCAACTCACTTGTCTCCTAACCTTCCATATGCCTTGAGATCACTTGGATTCGACCCTTCATTGCCCCATTGAAGAGCTATATAAGGAACCCTTTGGATACATTGAAGAATATGTTAGAATTGAGAGCAAAGAAACTATAGTCCATTGTTGGCGGAACTTATGCTTGAGTCTGCATCCCTTTGTCCCCTGGAGCACTTTGGTGTTCTTCCCAAGCTTTCCTTTTTCTTGTGAGCTTTCTATCGAGAGATGGAGGATTTAGGTAGTGGAGGCCCAAGTGGGGGATTCAGTTTCTCCGATTCGCAGACGTGCCGACAGAGGTTGTATTCATTGTAATCTTTGATTTTATATTAATAGAAATATATTTTCCTGTCCAATAATGTATGTTTGAATGAATATTTTATCCATGGATGATTTCAAATGCTTATATGTTGTTGATTATATATGCTAGAGTAGATCTAACACCAATATATATAGCATGCTTGTCTTGTTTATTGATTGTTGAGGAAGTAATTTTTCAATTCAAGTTGGAGTTGGAAAGCTCAACAGGGATCTACTTCAACCGTCTAGAATAAGGTACGAGTTTTGATCCTTTAGTGTTAGATATTTGATTTCTCTTGCATATTGGAAAGGATTGATTTTTGGAGTCAAGCTATCTATTGTGGTACCCCAAGCCATAGGAATTTCTCTCTGTAACAACAAGGTTTACCAATGATAAAATTTGAGAAAAGGATACCCAAAATTGTTTCAAGCTAAGGGATTTTTTAGGTAGTCATACTTAGGTACTAACTAGTACTCTGGGAAATCACTTCAAGATGTAGATGAAAATTACATTATTGTTGGAATTGGGTACTTCCTAAGAAAAAACTTTGGTGAAGAATCTAAAATTTAGGATGTTCTTGAACACCTACAAGGAGTGATTAACAAACTTTGACCAATTGTTATGCAAAAGATTTGTAATTATGCATAGGAACATGGATTCAATATTTATTGAATCAGGCATGATCCATAAGGCTTCTGAAGTAGATTGATAATCATGGTGTATTGAAGGGGGTTAATCCAACTTGAGTTTCCATGGAAATGAAAAAGTGGAGAAAAGAAGCCGAGGATATTGATATGGGTTGGGAGAGAACTGATGGTTTCACATATGGAGTTAGAGTGAACCAAGTAAAGTCATATGCTTCCTTTATGGTTGAGTCATATGAAAAAAGGACTAGAACTAGAGTAATTGAAGTTTCTTTCAAACTTGGTATTGATTCTCGTGGATGTTATGATTGAGGTGGGCAGGTTTGTGAGATATTATTTGAGTTACTAGAAGATACTAGATCGATGTCTTGGAAAATGGGATGGAAAGGAAGAATATAAGTAGGATTTTAGAAAATTTTGTTGATCCTATAATTGAGGGGAACTTAATGAAACAATTAAACATGCTTTCAATGGATGGGATCTTAATGGAAGATGTAAGGGTAGTGAAATAAAATATGTTTGAGTGTCATGATATAGTGTCCTTATGTATTTTAGTATGCAATAATAATGTTTCTCCAATGGGAAATAATTTTTTTCCTTGCTATTTATGCTATAAAAGGATATACACATGGTTATAGAGGAAATCAAAATCCAAGATGGGGATACTATTCATAGTATTTCCGTGAAATATCACCAAACTTGGTCTTAGTAAGATATACAAATTTAGTAGAAGTTTACATTTATGTTATATATTTCCATTACTTTCTTAATCTTACTTTGTTTTAAAACATTGGGAGTTGAATATTTGTTTGGATCAAAGCAAAGGATAGGAAGAAAATATAAATGAGCATATTACAAACATTCAACCAACCTTATCCAGTAGAAAATTAAATATTATCAAGAAGTATCCCATGAATAGAACAAAACAATGAAAAGGTCCATGCTTTCATAATTAATTTTTAATTATAAATGAAAAATAATTATTATTTAACTAATTCTTACCTATTGTGAAACATGTGCTGCCAATTATAGCCGAGTCCTGGATCAATGTCCAATTTTGTATATTGTGCTCACCATGTTGGATTTTAACTATTTTGAATATGTTTCATGAAATTCAAAGAATCGCACAAGATTATGACAAGGTTCATCCAACTACAAGAATTGAGAAGACAAAATTTGTTCAAATTTGGGAGGGGATGGAGACATTTTGGGTTGCATGTAAGCATGGGTAACCATGCCATCATAAAATCCAAGGTACAATGATCTTAACTACGGGAAATTAGATGGACCAACATCAGACAAGATCCTCATTCAACATGAGGGAATTTTAAAGGTTTAATAATCATGTTAGCATATATAATATTTGTAATGTGTCTTTTGATTGATAATAATAACTGGTGATTTTATGATGACATAAGAGTGAAATTTGTTTCTTGTTTTATGCAAATTTAATAGAAAATTAAGTAACTATTCATGTACACTAAAATGTTTCACTTATTGGTGATTGAAATCCTAACATATTAATAAATGTATAAAAATTTGGTGAGGATGTGAAATTGTTATAAATAATTTCACATGTTGCAATCATAAGGAGGTAGAGGGGATGATAATTATGCATATAAGGAAAGGTGTGCCAATTTATATTAAGTTCATAGTATTAGGTGTTTAAGAATGGTGGTATTATTTCATTCACGATAAAATTTTTATCCACTATCATTGTAGGATTGGATTCCTTTCAAGTATGTGGCTTTGGTTGTATTCTTGATGTTTAGGAGATGAGATGGTTCCTTATATACATGTCCAAGGGGCCCATTTGGTTCATATGGATACGGTTGTTCATGCTTATACTTCAAGACCATTAATGAATGAAGTAATGGATAGTAAGCATAGGGAAATGAAAATTTTGAATAGTAACCATGGAGGAGGAAGAGGAGTTGGTAAGGAGTATAAAAACACATTTGAACATGACATAATGTGTCTTGTAAATGAGATGTAAGTACAAATTTTCAAGCTTGTTATGAGTTCATAAGGTACTTTCCAAAACCTTAAAAGAAGAATATTTTCCTTCGAATATTATAAGTCAACTTTGTGTTGGATATGAAAAGTCAAGAAGTCCACTGAATGAGGAAACAACAACACACTTGGCATCCTTCTTCCTTAATGTCAATTTATAGTTAGTAAGATAATTGTTTGACTCATGGGTAAAACAATGTAAGAAATCATTGCTTGCACCACCAATAGTTAGTATGTACTATTTTTAAATGGTATCTAAATCTGATTTCATTTTACAGTTTGAGTGCTCATAATATGTGTTTTTAATTATGATTAATATGTCCTCATAGTATGGTGATCATATTCCAATACCAAGGACAATAAGCAAATATGATGAAGATGCCTATTGTGAGTCACATCGGTTTGGAAAGCGCAAGGTAAAAAATAATGTTTGAATAAAAAAAACATGGATTTCCCTCCATTGGTGAGTGTTATGTTCATTACGTTTATATGTATTAAAAATAAAAATCACAGTATTATATTTCCGCTATTAAATTATGATATTAGTATAATGAATGAATGAGGTGTTATGCAATTATGAATTTGTACATCTAGCTTATTTGTCTAAAGTAGTTCTTTTATTTGCACTTTGACATTATCAATCTTGTTGATTTCAGGAAATGGGTTAGGTTAGATTGATCAAACACAACAAATGAAAGGAGAAGTTGTTGCTGATACATCAATTCTAGATGATGATAATAACAATAGAATTCCAAGTGTTTCATACAAGAGAAAAAATATACTATCACATTGTTGAAACATAACAAATGAATGGGTAATTTGTTGTTGACATAACTATGATGGAAACTGAAAATCACAGTAAAACTGATGTTTCATCCTCAAGAATCGAGGCAAGAAAAATGAGTAAAACACAAGAATTGCATGAAGAAGCTAATAGTGATATGCCAATGATGGAGGTTGTGACTTGCAATAAAGTGGACATTCCGTCATCGATAAATGGTGTAGGGCAGAGTGGTGAAAGACAAGAAATTCAATGGGAAGTAGTTTATTTCAAAAATATGGAATTTGAGAATCCTATAAAAGCTAGTGTCATTATAAGAAGTATGAGACAAACAAAATAAAAAATTTCTAAATGATTGGAATGTAACATTGTATACACAATGGTGAAAGAATCTTATGATGCACAAAATATTCTAATAATTTTCCCATAATGAAAAAATATTTTTACTATGGAAAAATTGATATATGGAATCAAGTACAATTTATCGAGAGTTTCTTTCTACCAAAAAACCCTTTTCAACACTATTTTTTACCGCAATTTCTCCCATGGTTCCGCCTCTAGGAGGAGGCAGAGCTCCTTCCTTTTGAAACGTTGTTCTCAATTCCTCTTTAGTCACCATGCAGGATCCAAATTCATCTCCCTATACAAATTATATCTAAGACAACTTACAATCTGCATAGTTTAAAGTTCATATCACCTATGAAACTACAAAGGCTTTGTGTTTTACAAAGCAGGATGCTAAGCGTAAATGCAAGGGTTGCCTCTAGAAAGAGAATAACATTCCCTTAATGGAGATCACATCTAACAAAATGAGCTCCTATAATCAACACATGAAAGACTATGCCTTGATCTGTAAGTTCATGGGTTTTTGTCCCAATGAGCGTGCGCTGTAAGGATGGATAGCACACAAGTGGAAAACTTGGGGAGAGGTTGATCTCAAGCTAGGGTCAATGGGTTTTTTTACAACCATATTTTGAAACCCAGAAGATCATGAGCAGATCATTAATAAAGGACCTTACTTCTTCAACAATGTTGGGTTATTCAAGAGATACTAGAAGGACATATTTATCCCATGTCGGTAGGATTTCTCAAGAGTTCCAATATAGGTTCATCTCTACTCCTCGTTGAAGGAGTATTGTCACACCCCCGGTTTTGACCCCGTTGCATTAGATGTATATGATGTATATATTGTAATAATCATGGTGCGGAGCTAAAGGCCAAGGCCCCACCATTGATTGGTTATGCTATGTTTTGGATTTAAACTTGTCATCGATGATATATCGGGGCATGCGGCACATATTAAGTTTTAGCATCATGTAAATATGCATCTATAATTAATTAAATGAACCCGACCAGCTACGATCGCGGCAACTAAAATGAGAAAGGGGCATGATTTCCACAAGGATAAGGGTGGGGAATTTGTCAAACCTTGGTCCAATGAGGGTAAATACCCATGTGTCTTCTTTCCTTGCTCTACCCAACCACTTTCATTGAAGAATGGCTGGTGGTGGTTGAGGCAGTTAATTGTTTTGGGAGTGGGGTGGCAGGACTGTCAGTCCTCACCCACACGCACACTCCACCAGCGTTGAACCTCACGATGGACAGGGAACAAAGGGGCCCTTCATTCATTCTCCTCACACATGCAGACATTCCTCTCTCTCCATGCCTGTGCTGAACACTCACGCACTTCCATTTTCGCGTCCTCCATGTAGGCTATTCGTCCTCATGTAGGGACCATATTCTGTCCATTATCCTCACGCACAAGTATTCTTCCATTTTGGACTCTCACAGCGAGCTGGGAGCTACACGCTTCATCCACAATTTTCTATGTTGCAGTAGTCTCCCTTACGTGGTGATTGTCGTGGTTTTCTTTATATTCTGGGATGGGAGTCTGCTCATTTCACGCACAGTTGGAAGTTTGTGTTTTTCTCTTCCTCTGCGTGGTATATATGTGTTTTCTTGGTGCTTTCGTTGCCTAGGACGGGCTATGTTCCCCACGGTTGTTGTGAGATGTGCTCACTGATTACATTTTGAGGCTGTTGCTTTTCCCCATGTTCACTGATACATTTGGGACTGTGTAATACGTTTGGGACTTGTTTTCCCTGTTTAAGCTGTGACAGCTGATTCAATTGCATGTGTGCAATGGTTGGTCTTCAGACCCTATAAGGAGCAGGGATGGGGGCTTATTTTTGCTTGACAAACCTGGTGGATGGAAACCACAAAGACAGAGCTAGAGGGATGGCCTTCTTCTCCATCACCCTTGAATAGCACTGGAAGGGAATGCAGGGTCTGAGGGACTGTGTAGCAGAGAAGGGACAGATTCCTTGTGTTGGGTGTGTTTGGGTGTCTTAGAGGTTAGGCTAGTTCTGGTGTAGGTGTTCTTGGCTCTGTAATGAGCTCACTAGCTTAGCATTAAGCCTTTCCCAGTCCTGGATGTCCTGATAAACCCAACTATGTTGGATTGGCTATGTTTGTGTATACTTGGCTATGTGTCAGCCTCCTAGTTCCCTTAATCCTTGGAGAATCATGCCCAGCTCGGAGGTGGCAGCGCTTCTGAGAGATTAAGGAGCTGAGAGATTAAGGAGCACGCTAGACTATGGTTGGGTGGAACGTTGTAGCGACATAGCTGGTTGTGGAACAACCTCTTCATAAGATAAGTGATATTGTCCATTTTACTTCTGCAACCATAATTTCTGTTAATGTAAATGATGAACATGTTAAATGCATGCATGTCTGAATGCTATTGATTTCCGCTGTGTATGATGATTGATTGCATATGTGCATGTTTTACTTCAATGCATTTCCTCTCAGCATTATGTTTCAGCAATTTAGTGCATACATATGTTCATGGGGCTCTTAGCCCGGATGGTTAACACCATGGTGATCGCATCCTATTCACAGGTCGAAGGCATGGGGACGTGACAGTTAGTGGTATCAGAGCATCAGGTTGGCAACAATGGGCCTCTATGGGCTAAGAAGGAGCAACTGACAGAGGTTGTATCTCATTCTTTCCAGCAGAAATTAGTGGACAACTGGTAAAATTCAAAAGAAAATGGTCTAAGTGTTCAGAGGTCGGGCCACTAGCGGGAAAGGCTTCCGCCGTTGTGGAAGAGTTAGGCGGAAGGACTTCCGATGTAGCGGAAGGGATTAGTGGAAGAGACTTCTGCTATAGCGGAAGAGCTAGCAGAAGCGCGCCCGATGGAGGATGTTTTGGGGGGGTAATTTGAGAAATTCGTCTAAGTGTTGAGCGGTCGGGCCACTAGCAAGAAAGAATTCCACCGTTGTGGAAGAGCTAGGTGGAAGGACTTCCGACGTGGCAGAAGCATGCTGGCGGAACAGTTGAAGAGAACTGCAAAAATTTTTGTACAAGTGTTCCGCATTGGAACAATTAGCAGAAGGGACTTTTGTCGTTGCAGAAACCAAAAGCATTAAGTCTTCCAACGAGAAAGACTGCGGATGCTGATCGGAAGAAAAAAGTGTTCCGCGAGCCTCCGTTGCAGAAGTGAAAGCATTAAGTCTTTCAATGAGAAAGACTGCTGACGCCGATCAGAAGAAGAAAGTGTTCCGCGAGCCACCATTGCGGAAGCGAAAGTATTAAGTCTTCTGACAAGAAAGACTGTCGACGCCAATCGGAAGAAGAAAGTGTTCTGTGAGCCGCTGTTGCGGAAGCGAAAGCACTAAGTCTTCCGACGAGAAAGACTACCGACACCGCAATCGGAAGAAGAAATAGTGGAAGTGGGAGCTGATTCTGCGGAAGAAATAGTGGTTCCGAGAGCTGATTCTACGGAAGAATAATTGGGGAAGAGACCCGATTGAACAAAGGAAAATTTAGTTGTTTTTCAGAGGAATTTTCAATGGTTTTTCAGTGTATTTTCAGGGCTGAATAGTGAGAAAGTGGCAGCGATCTTATGTGCCAGATTGCACGAAAACCAATGATTTACAAAAAAAAAAACCAATGGTGCTGCCCTCGACCCGCCCTGCAGTGGCGCAGGGAAGCCACAAGGGGGCAAGCCCCCTTGACCCCCGTCGTCCCCGTTAGACAGACATTCTTTGATGAAGAAAATCTTGTGTTGGGCTAATTTTTTATTGTATGATTGTTCCAGGAGAAGGTAAGTAATGCTGGTATTATATCAATGTTATGCATCTAACACTTGTGTTGCTAACATGTTTGCAGAATCATAGAAACCTTCTAGGGAAGTACTCCGAGTAGTGCAGTTTGACAAGTACGTGGTGGTTCAGTTATGAGAACCCATGATGGGTATGATGCTCAGGATTCTCATGAGCAAGCAGAAGATGTCATGGGAGAAAATGCCCGTAATAGAAATGATGACATTGAGTCTAATGGAAGGAGATTCCAAGAGACACCGTCAGACGTTACAGCTACCATGAGAAGCTTAATCAAAGCCCAGGAAGAACATCATTAGTTGAATGCTGCTATGTTGCAGATTTTGACAGAATTGCATAGAAAGATAGACTTTGGATGAGGTACAGCAAGACCAAAAGGAAGTAAGAGCAGTACTAGGAGAACGAGAAGAACTTCTAGTGGGACATCTGATTCGGAAGAATCTAGTAGGGATTCAAGCTCTTCTTCTCGTAAAAGAAAGAGAAAGAGACACCATAGGGATCGCACTCGGGATGAATTTAAGAAAGAAAAACCTCCTACATTTGATGGTGAAATAAAGACAGGACAAGAAGCTGAGGCTTGGCTTCTTGGGATAAAGAAGTACTTTCAAGTGCATGACTATTCAAGAAACATGAAGGCAATAGTTGCCATATTCAATCTGAATGGAAGAGCATCCATTTAGTGGGAACACTTCAAGCATGTAAAGAGGATTAGTGAAAGGAGACTTAAGTGGAAGCAGTTCAAGAATTATTTCAAGTAGAAGTATCTCTCTGACAGGTATTATGATGACAAGATTAATGAGTTCCATGAGCCGAGATTGGGACAGCAGACCATGGAAGAATATGCAAATAAGTTTTTGGAGATGTTAAGGTATGTCCGATACATCAGAGATGAAAAGTTGAAGGTCCAGCATTTTCTGAGTGGATTACCTCAGTCTTACAAAGATAGAATCGAGTTTTATGAACCTAGAACTCTTGAAGAAGCAATAAGGAAAGCTAAGTATTTCTATGAGAAAAGCAAAGGTAAACCCGATTACCATAAGGCATGGAAGGACAAGAAAAACGAGAAGTTTGACCAAAGGAAGAAAGGTTTCAAACCTTCTAACTTCAGGAATCAGCAAAAGCAGCCATCCCAAGCTGCAAGTAAACCAGTTGGAGTGACCAGAGAAAAGCCTAAAGATCCACAACAGGATAGAGGGCCACTTCAATGTTGGAAATGTGGAGGACCCCACATGTGCAGGAATTTTCCACTCGAGAATGAGAGTGCGAGGCCAGCTTGTAACCTTCAAGGAGCATAAACAGTGGGTCAAGTAGCAAGGGTAGTCCCTAGGATCTATGTAGCACTAGAGGACCTCCAGGCAGATCACCAGTCAACTGTAGTTGAAGTAGCAAGTAAGATTGTTGAGCAATCTGTTTCTATTTTGATTGACCCTGGTTCTACTCATAGTTACATTACTCCTAAAGTAGTGGAGATTTGTGCTTTTAAGAAAGTGAAGCATAGGAAGTCTTAGTTAGTTCAGCTAGCCACTGGAACTAAGAGAAAGGTCAGTGAAGTGGTAGAGAAATGTCCGTTGGTCATGAATGGATTGGTCACTTGTGTTGATATGAATGTTCTACCGCTTGGTTCCTATGATGTTCTCATTGGAATGGATTGGTTAGAAGCTCACAGGGTGAAGCTTGATTGCTACAATAAGACTTTTGAATGCATGAATGAAGAAGGAAACCCGGTAGTTGTGAAAGGTATCCCAAAGGTAATTTCAGTGAGGTAGGTTTCAACAATGCAGTTAAAGAATTTTTGTAGGAAGGGTTCCCAGTTGTATGCAGCTCAGATTTTGGAGGAAACGAGAGATAAAACTCCTAGGTTGGAGGACTATCAGGTGTTACAGAAATTCAGGGATGTGTTTCCTGATGAGATTCCAGGGCTTCCTCCAAAGAGGGACATTGATTTCACAATTGAACTTGTGCCAGGAGCAACACCAGTGTCCAAGGCACCCTACAAGATGAGTACACTGGAGATGCTAGAATTGAAGATGTAATTGCAAGAGTTGTTGGAAAAGAAGTATATCCGGTCGAGTGTGTCCCCTTGGGGAGCACCAGTTTTGTTTGTAAAGAAGAAAGATGGTACACTTAGGTTATGTATTGATTACAGAAAATTGAACAAGGTTACTGTGAAGAATAAATATCCTTTGCCTAGGATTGATGACCTCTTTGATCAAATGAGAGGAGCAAAGGTATTTTCTAAGATTGACTTGAGGTCTGGTTACCATCAGGTGAGAATCAAGGATGAAGACATTCATAAGACAACCTTCAGGACAAGGTATGGGCATTATGAGTTTGTAGTGGTACCATTTGGTCTCACAAATGCACCAGCCACATTTATGTGCCTTATGAACAGTGTCTTCAATAGATATTTGGACAAGTTTGTTCTTGTTTTCCTTGATGACATTCTTGTTTAATCTAAGAATGAGGAAGAGCATGAAGAGCATTTGAGGTTGACATTGCAATTGCTCAGGGAGCATCAGTTGTATGCAAAACTGAGCAAATGTGATTTCTATAGAGATAGAATTTAGTATTTGGGTCACATTATCTCAGAGGAGGGTATATCTGTGGACCCTGAAAAGGTTGAAGCCATCATGAATTGGCCTACTCCAAGAAATGTGACAGATGTAAGATCTTTTATGGGACTTGCAGCATACTACAGGAGGTTCATTGAGGGATTCTCCAGATTTGCACATGCCATCATTTCTTTGCAAAAGAAGGGGATGAAGTTCGAATGGACATCGAGGTGTGAAGAAAGCTTCCAGCAATTGAAGAGTCTTCTCACTAGAGCACCGGTATTGAAAGTTGCAGATCCAGAAAAGGATTTTGTGGTGTGTAACGATGCATGCGGAAAAGGGCTTGGAGGAGTCCTTATGCAGGACAACCACGTGATATGTTATGAGTCAAGAAAGCTTAAGGAACATGAGAAGAACTATGCCACTCATGATCTAGAGCTTGCAGCCAGAGTACATGCTCTCAAGATGTGGAGGCATTACTTGATGGGTAGGAGATTTGAGCTCGAGACAGACCATTGTGGTCTGAAGTATCTATTTGATCAGCCCACTCTGAATGCTAGGCAAGAAAGATGGCTGGAGTTTCTGTGTGATTTTGATTTTGACATCATGCACATAAAAGGAAAAGAGAATAAGGTAGCTGATGCACTCAGCAGGAAGATGCAGGAAATGCATGTGGCATCTCTTAGTATTTTCCAATCAGATTTGGGGTAGTAGATTGTTGGTCATGTTGCTGGAGATGAATTGTATGAGCAGGTGAAAGAAAAATTGCAATAGAAAAGTCTTGAGAAGAGGTATGAAGGATATAAATTGGAAGAAGACGGACTTCTCACTTACAAAGGTAGAATTTATATCCCAGATGTAGTAGATTTGAGGAGAGTTGTTATGGATGAAATCCATCAAGCTCCGTATTCTGGTCACCCAGGATATCAGAAGACAATTGCTACATCTAGGAAGTAGTACTTTTGGCCAGGAATGAAAAGGGATATGGCTGAGTACATTTCAAGGTGTATGAAATGTCAATAGGTAAAGGTTGAGCATCAACACCTTGCAGGTTTGTTGCATCCTTTGCCAGTTACAGAATGGAAATGGGAAGTTATTTCCATGGATTTTATTACAGGATTACCAATGACTTGGAGACAACACGATTCCATCATGGTTGTGGTAGACAGGTTGACTAAGGCAGCACATTTTATACCGATGAAGTCTACGCATAAGACAGATGACATTGCAAATATCTTCATGAAGGAGATATTTAAATTGCATGGATTGCCAAAGGCAATAGTCTCTAACAGAAATGTCAAGTTCACTTCCAACTTTTGGAAGGGGTTGTTTGCAGATTTAGGTACAAAGCTAAACTTCAGCACTACATACCATCCTCAAACAGATGGTCAGACAGAGAGAGTTAATCAGGTGCTTGAAGATATGCTTCACATGTACGTGATGGACAAACCAACCAAGTGGGAAGATTACTTACAGTTGGTAGAGTTTGCTTATAACAATGGACACCAGGCATCCTTGGGGATGAGTCCGTATGAAGCCTTGTTTGGAAGAAGGTGTAGGACACCAGTGACTTGGGATAATCTAGTGAACAGGATTGTGCTCGGACTGAAATTGCTCAGGGAAATGGAGCAAGAGGTTGTAAAGATCAGGCAGAATCTGAAAGCAGCATAGGATAGATAGAAGAGCTATGCAGATAAGCATAGGGTGAACAGGGAGTTCAGTGTTGGGGATCATGTTTACCTCAGAGTGAGGGCAAGGAAGAGTTCCTTGAAGCTTGGAAGTTGTGCCAAGTTGTCACCTAGATACTGTGGGTCGTTTGAATTGCTTGAGAGAATAGGGCCCGTTGCATATAGACTTGCATTGCTTACTAGCACTAGGGCTCATAATGTTTTTCATGTTTCTTTGCTTAAGAGATATGTACATGATCCTAACCATGTGATAAATTGGGATGTGATTCAGGTGGAACCTGAGGGAGAGTTCCGAATCGAGCCAATGCGCATCCTCGATAGGAAGGTCACAATGCTCCGGAACCGAGCCATAGGGCAGGTAAAGCTGCAATGGGAGCACTACAGACCTGAAGATGCTACATGGGAGCTGGAGGATGCCACGCAATTGGCACATCCATTTTTGTTCAATTTTGCGGAACACTGAGGCGATACCAGTGTAGCATTTTGTTCAATTTTGTAAGCACTGAGGACAGTGCTATTGAAGGGGGAGGGGAATGTCACATCCTCGGTTTTGACCCCGTTGCATTAGATGTATATGATGTATATATTGTAATAATCATGGTGCGGAGCTAAAGGCCAAGGCCCCACCATTGATTGGTTATGCTATGTTTTGGATTTAAACTTGTCATCGATGATATATCAGGGCATGGGACACATATTAAGTTTCAGCATCATGTAAATATGCATCTATAATTAATTAAATGAACCCGACCAGCTACGATCATGGCAACTAAAATGAGAAAGGGGCATGATTTCCACAAGGATAAGGGTGGGGAATTTGCCAAACCTTGGGCCAATGAGGGAAAATACCCATGTGTCTTCTTTCCTTGCTCTACCCAACCACTTTCATTGAAGAATGGCTGCTGGTGGTTGAGGAAGTTAATTTTTTTGGGAGTGGGGTGGCAGGACTGTCAGTCCTCACCCACATGCACACTCCACCAGTGTTGAACCTCACGATGGGCAGGGAACGAAGGGGCCCTTCATTCATTCTCCTCACGCACGCAGACATTCCTCTCTCTCCACGCCCATGCTGAACACTCACGCACTTCCATTTTCGCGTCCTCCCTATAGGCTGTTCGTCCTCATGCAGGGACCATATTCTGTCCATTATCCTCACGCATAGGTATTCTTCCGTTTTGGACTCTCAGAGCGAGCTGGGAGCTGCGCGCTTCATCCACGATTTGTTGTTTTGCAGTGGTCTCCCTTACGTGGTGATTGTTGTGGTTTTCTTTATATTCTGGGATGGGATTTTGCTCATTTCATGCACAGTTGGAAGTTTGTGTTTTTCTCTTCTTCTGCATGGTATATATGTGTTTTCTTGGTGCTTTCGTTGCCCAGGACGGGCTGTGTTCCCCATGGCTGTTGTGAGCTATGCTCACTGATTACATTTCGGGGCTGTTGCTTTTCCCCATGTTCACTGATACATTTGGGACTGTGTAATATGTTTGGGACTCGTTTTCCCTGTTTAAGCTGTGACAGCTGATTCAATTGCGTGTGTGCAATGGTTGGTCTTCGGACCCTGTAAGGAGCAGGGATGGGGGCTTAGTTTTGCTTGACAAAACTGGTGGCTGGAAACCACATAGACAGAGCTAGAGGGCTGGCCTTCTTCTCCATCACCCTTGAATAGCACTGGAAGGGAATGCAGGGCCTGAGGGACTGTGTAGCAGAGAAGGGACTGATTCCTTGTGTTGGGTGTGTTTGGGTGTCTTAGAGGCCAGGCTAGTTCTGGTGTAGGTGTTCTTGGCTCTGTAATGCGCTCACCAGCTTAGCATTAAGCCTTTCCCACTCCTGGATGGCCTAATAAACCCAACTGTGTTGGCTTGGCTATGTTTGTGTATACTTGGCTATGTGTCCTGCTAGTTCCCTTAATCCTTGGAGAATCATGTCCAGCTCGGGGGTGGAAGCACTACTAAGAGATTAAGGAGAACGCTGGCCTATGGTTGGGTGGAACGTTGCAGCGACGTATCTGGTTGCAGAACGGCCTCTTCATAAGATAGGTGATCTTGTCCATTTTACTTCTACAACCATAATTTTTGTTAATGTAAATGATGAACATGTTAAATGCATGCATGTCTGAATGCTATTGATTTCCACTGTGTATGATGATTGATTGCATATGTGCATGTTTTACTTCAATGCATTTCCTCTCAGCATTCTGTTTCAGCAATTTAGTGCATACATATGTTCATGGGGCTCTTATCCCAGATGGTTAACACCATGGCGAGCCGGTCGGAGGCATGGGGATGTGACAAGTACTAGAAAGAGGAAATCCTAGAGGCTATTGGAAACACATTAAATGTTCATATGTTATCTTAGTGGTTAAAATACACCTCTTTTTTCCCATATATGTGTCAATATGAATGTCTTGAATCCTTTTCCGGAATCCATATGCCTCAATTTCCAAGATAAATAATGGATCAAGACCCTCAACTAAGAGCATATCCCCTTCAGATGTGGGAAACATCATGCATATGGGAATATTTCCAAATATTTCCCTTAGGTACTCGCTTCCAAACCCCAAACTATCATTCTCATGCTTCCTTGGATGGTTTTACTACCATAATTAGAAAATCCGAAGGCCATATCAAGACAACCACAATAAGGCAAGCAAAGTCGGCAGGGGGGGTCCAATCAATTTGCATCCCTGGAAGACACTGAATTGGAACCCAATGATATGGTGGACCACCAAGACAACTCCAATATAGAAAACACAATCCCATAATTATATCAAATCAAACACAAGAAGCTCAATTCAACAAATGATCAAACAATGATAGATGGAGAAGCCCTAGTAGCATAAGAAGAGGAGGTAGTAGCAGAAATAAATGATCAAGAGATTTAAAAGATCATAGATTCCAACAAAAAAAGGGATCTTTATGCCATCACCTATAAACAAGTATCCCTCATAAAAAATTATGTCTAAGAAGCAGTAGCCAAAGCATTCATGTCATAGGAAGGTAGAGAAATGTAGGAGAACCAATCAGGAATTCAAACTTCACATTCGTCGCTTGGACCAGCAAGTATTAGAAAGGAATAAAAAAGAGGAAGACACGACAACCAACAAAAAATCCTTTAATTGGGAGAATAGTCGCTAGCTTTAAGTAATCACAAATCTCTTTCTGACTAGTTGTATTCACTCCCCTCCTAATAGTTTCTCAGTGAATATTTTATTTTGGAATATTATATTTTTGTGTGGGAAGAGTAAAAGAAGAAATATTTGATCCAATATCTCTCATGAATCACCCATGATTGTTTTGGTGTAAGAAACCAAGTGTTCAACTGAATCCCTTTGCTCCTTTACTGGATTTTGTTGTAAAGGATGTAAATCAATGGCTTTGGATTTCTGTTAGATCGGTTGGTGGGATCACTATCCTCTATAATTACTCCCTTGTACATTTATCCAATTTCTTATTTACCCCCTGTGCTTTATCGACTTCATATACCTGACCTAGCTCGTAGGCCTTTGGAATTATTACAAATGTTTATGGTCCCTCCACTCCAATTGTCAAAACATGCTTATTATACTCTTTATCCCATATTCTAGAGATATATCAATATTAATATTGGATCCTAGGCCTTGATTTCAACATGAGGGGATCCCTCGTCTTTATGTGTCCAACAATGATTTTGGACCTCTCATAACCTATATGGATTTGGTTGATATCACCCCTAAAAATGGCTTCCATACTTGGAACAATAGAACTGATGGAGCTCATTAGATTGATTCAATATATGATAATTTCATGGTTTCATCCCATTTAACCATATTTGGAATTACTCTAGATTCGCTTATCCTTGTAGGTGCAGGTTTAGACCATTGGCCCATCAATGTAGAACTTTATGATTCCTCTAGTCCTTTGGATAGACCCTTTAGGTTTGAGAAGTTCTGGTTAGACTGCCCATATTTCTTGGATATGCTCACTCAGTGGTGGAGTGAATCCCCCTCCTTCCTAGATTCCAAATTTACCAGCTCCAGCAAAGGTTGAAATTCATCAAGGAAAATATTCAAACCTAGAAGAAGGAAGTTTTCAACAACATTTTTTAGGCTAGGTGATTTCTTGAAGAATAAATGAAGCTCAAGGATTTATAGACAAGGTCCTGCAGAAAGAAAAATAGATTCAAGATAACATCCATCAAATATTCGACTAAGAGGAAACTCTTTGGTTCCAAAAGTATTACATTCTTTGGCTCAAAGAAGGGGAAAATAAATAATTTTTTTCATGACTCCATGCTTCAGCACTAAACTCACAACTAAATTTCCTTCCTTTAAAATGATTAGGGTGTAAATTTCTCTAATCATGAGTAATTTGCATGTATACTTGTTTCTTTCTACTACAACCTCCTATTTGATGATAACTTCAATCATAACCAAACCATGGACAAGATCTTCCAAACCATCCATGCTCTGGTCTTGGAGGAGCAAATCGAGAATCTTATGTGGAAAATCACTCTAGAAGAAGTTCAAGAAGCAATAATGAGTGTGCATATTGGAAAATCCTGAAATTCGGATGATTTTACATTCACTAGTAGAAAATTAGAGATAAATGATGAGGTAACCAAAAATTTGGTCACCACAAAATTTTCAAGGTATAAATGACCAAACTTGAGTGAGCCAACTAAAAATGACTAGAGGAATGGCTAATTGGGTCTTGTGATAAAATATATTACTATATAACAAGCAACTAAACTAAAAATGACCACATAACAATAACATTAAGAATATGAATTAGTCATTTATTTGGTCATTGTTATTTGTGTCACTTTGACAATGGAAAATTGCAATTTTGACAATGAATTTATACAACTTACTAAATTCCAACACCACAGAGGGATTCAGGTTTTTATTAATGTGTGTAACACAAATGTATTGAAAATTAATTATGATTCCTTGGGAAGGATGTAAATCTTAGAAGAAAATTGCTTCTACGCCAAGAACATAAGACTATGCATAAGGTCGTTAATGTAAGCGATGCAAATTTGCTTCATGCATTAATGTTGAGTTATGACACATGAGGGGGTCTACAATTTACTGTCTCTGGATCCATACGCAGTGTTATAATTTAGTAAATTGTAGACCCCCTCATGTTTCATAGATCAACATTAATGCATGAAGCAAATTTGCATCGCTTACATTAATGACCTTATACATAGTCGTATATTCTTGGAGTAGAAGCAAATTGCTTGTAAGCTTTACATCATTCCCAAGGTATCATAATTAATTTTCAATACATCTCTGTTACACACATTAATACAAACCATCCCAAGTACCACAAACCTAAACAAAAACAACCACATAACAATTAGTCATTTATTTGGTCATTTTTACTTGTATCACTCCGAAAATGTAAAATTACAATTTTGACAATGAGTTTGTACAATTTACTAAAGGAGGCCTTTGATTAGGGGGTCTTTGAATCAATCTGCAGTGTTAAAATTTAGTAAATTGTAACAATGTAGATGGATTTTGAGACATGAGTTAGTGTCAAAACATGATGTCATAGGAAAACCTACTAAATTTTTTTGTACTATCACATCTAGTTCGATGTGTTTATCATGTCCATGTCGTATTTCACCATTTTTTCTTTTAGATTATCCCTTTAACATATCTTCCAAGTTGCATCCTGTGCATTATCCAAAGCTAGCTTCTTAGATATTTGTTGTCTTTCCCTCTCAGCATTGTCATATCATGAATTTTGTTTCATTATATTTGGCTTTTCATACTAGTCACATTCATTTTTTGTTTTAAAAAAACCAACGTTGTTTGACCCTCTCGGTAGTCTGTTAAAGTTTCGACAAGTTCATTTATTTTAATGCGTCATCATGATGCTAACTAAAAATTGTCAATTTCACAACCTCCAGCAATTATCCATATGCATCCATTCATAATGAATCTCTGCCCATATGATTTTGGAAAGTTATAAAGTTTCCCTTGGATCTCTTCCCTGTAGAAAATTGCCAATATCCTCCATTTTGAAAAGAAAAAAAGTTCCTCCATTTTTGTAAAATTATTTTAACTATTGTTGGATGTGTAATAGTGGAGTGGGCATTGTTTTTGCAATGTATCCTTTTTTATTCTCATCAATGGTTCTTCCTATACATTTTTTACCCCAACCCGCGATCTACGCCAAAGTTGTCTGTTATCCACTCTACGACATCCTAACGAGACACCAAATTGATCGTAATGTTTCGACCAACGTCATATACATCCCATCAACATATGCCATATTGAACGTTAAAAACCAATATTACTTCACGAATTTATCAATAAATTAAAACTTAAGCATATGTTAATATATAAACATGTTTATATTATAATATTGTAATTTATTAGAACTTAAGCATATGTTGATAGAAACATGTTTATATTATAATATTGTATTCATTTTTCAGAAATAATGGTTTATGTAACATAGAATTTCTCAAATCATTAAAAAATGTTGAATAAACATGTTACCATGGCCGATTAATGGTAGTTATCCAAACAAAACAAATGAAACCCTCATCTGGTCTCCCATTACTACTTGACAATGATTCTAGAGAAAAATATAACCCCATTCCCGACCTTGCAAGGAGTGCATCCGCATGTATTCGGTTTCAAAATTGGAATTCTACATAGATGCACTTTTACTCATCCCTGTACCCATTAACTTGGATACTTATGTTATAATTATAAATGTTTAAACATAAAAACACATCAAATAAAATGTTTGAAAGGTGAAATATAATTGCAAAATCTAGTTGAGTTGATTCTTTTAATTATATTCACTTATTGTAGTTACTAGTGAAAAATATTAAATGAAAAGAAGTCCCATAGCTAAAAGGAAATACCAAAGCTTCTTGTATTAATAAAAAAATTAAACCAAAGTTTCGTGCATCNTCATTTATATATATATATATATATATATATATATAAGAAATTAAAATAAAACATATAGAAAATATTAGTGTTTTTCACAAAATAAAAAACAGAGCAATCCCTTTTTAGGAATCATATGCATTATTCATAGCATTAGAGAAATCCCAGAAGAAAGGGAGAGAGGAGGCCCTTTTTGAGCTTTTGCAGTGATCGTTGGATGTTGAGAAACAGTGTTCTCGAGCTCACCCACACGAAGATTTACAAGTAGGAGTTTGAATTTGAACCTGTCCATGAAGTTTTAATCTTTGGATTTAAACCGATCCATGAAGATTCATTCTGAATTGGGGTTTGAAACATATTGTTGTTTTTCTTCATAGGTTTTTTTAAGTCATGCATCATGGTTTTGATTTATTTGAAAAATGAAAAATTAATTTCAAAATTCAAGTAAAGGGTTTTGATATCTAAACATAGATAAGAGAAAATGATAAATCATATTTCATTTGCTGCAAAGTATTGTTTTCAAATTTCTCATTCTATTTGTGTTGTCTATTTCTGGAATGGAACCCTATGGGTTGAGGAAGCAAGAAAATGTTTGAGGAAATCCTTGAATAATTGATGGGGTATTTAGGATTGTTGCGTCCTTTGACTGTGCAAGCACAACTTACTTAGTCTTTAGAAAAGAAAAGACAAAGAATTCATGCTTGCAACACGATATCAAACTCATACCATCAATGCCAATTCCAAGAGAACTCCAGTTTTCTCCTATAAATACCCTCTTTTACTACTAGTTTTAATTTTATTTGAGCAAGGGAAGCTCAAGATTCATACACTTAGTGTAGTTAGGTTAAAAACATCTCTATTTTTTTTTCAATGGGTGTAGTTAGGTTAAAAACATATCTATTTGTTTTACAATGGGTGTACTATGTATTTCTCCCCTACTATGTTCAAAAGAACCTACCCTAGATCAACCAGACCATAGGGTAGAGTTCATGGTGCGAACGATTTCTCAACTTCGTCTACAATAACAAATAACAACAATAACAAATAACAACAATAACAATATTTTATTACTATTTTTATATATTTGATCTAACTAATAAAAACAATAACATGCATACCTTTCAGTAATGTGGGCCACTACAGTCATATGAGGAAATGGTCCACTGGCTCCACGGCCTGGTTCTCTAGTCATTTCCACTAATGGTTGTCAAAATAGGGGGAATGGATCCAAGTGGGTATGGAGAAAGCTCAACATACACCGTCGAGATGATATGGAAAAATATGGGAATGATGGTGAAAGGTGTAGGAATCTAATGAATGAATGACAAAAAGGTCAAAAGTGTTTTTGGGGAGACCTTCACAATGTATTTATAGGATGATCCAAGGTTTTTTGACCCATGGTTTTTATTGTGCATGGTATTTGTCCATGGTTTTTTACCTATTCTCAGTTTAGGGTTTTTTGGTCCTTTTTGGAGAGAGTGGGGATAAATCACAATAAATGCTCAACTTCCCTTCATTTATGGGGGAAGGAATAATAATGTTTTGGACCATATTTGGTGGAATTTTAGTTGTTAAGGTCAAAATGAAGAAAATAACGGCGGGATAATGATGTATAATTATAGTTTGTACCATAGAGAGCTAGGTGAACAATTTTTGGTGTTAACAATGGGTGTTTGACTGACTCCGCGCAAAATATTGTGAGATAAAATTTTGATCTAATCCAATAAAAAAATTATTTGTTTTATTCTATATGAACATTGTTCATGTTGTGAACAAGGCCAATTTATAAGTTGCGTATGATTTGTGGTATTATGGCTTTATCTTTTACTCTCTATCTAGGTTCTTTTTTTAAATTAAAGTATTAAACCTTGGAAATATTTGTTTTATTTCAGAGGTTAGTTGGTCGTGGATTTTTAATAATGGATTCTTTTATTGAATCAATTTGGTCAACTGATAGAATAGCAAGGGTGAGCATTTGAACCTGCACTCTTTAAGTCATAATAACTCTTCCACCCGTGAAAGACTTTAGGGAATGAATAGGATCGACCCTTAATGACCTATTATATGTGTGTGTGTTTGTTGTTTAGCTTTGATATTCAGTTTTCTCCAATTGTTCTCCATGGAAACTGAACTCTCATGAACTTAGAATTTATGTTGAAAGCGCCAGATAAAAATAAAACCTTCCTCATTTAAGTCTATGGATTTATTTCTTTTATTTGATAGCTTTATAAGGGATCTTTATTTTCATCCATTAAACCCAAAAGTTTAGATCTATTTTATATGGCCATGTGATTCCTTTCAGTTTTAATTTCAATGTCTCTTTATTGCTTTCTATCCAATCGAGCTGAAGTATTTCTAATAGATCAAATATTTTTAAAATGGGTTAAGTCTTTGAATGTGTCTATTGTTAATTAAGTCAATTTTATTGGAGCCTAGTTGATTGATCGTTGGTAACGAAAATCAAGCATAAAATCATAAATAATGACGTCTTATTAGTCCCTTCCTGGGCTAGCAGGGACTCTATGAAAGGCCTTGCCGCCGTTTCAATTTACTAGCACGCAAATAAAAAAGACTTTCAAAATTTTATCCTAAGTTGTAAACTTGGCATTTACTATACATTTAAGAATAATGATTTTGATAAGAAAATATGGATAATGTTTTTATAAGCATCGTTATTTCAACTAATCAGCAAAATATTCTTCTTATTTGGCCTCATATCTGTTCATTTTTCCTACAAAAGCTTATGATATAGTTGAGCTTTCTGCATTCAAATTTATAAAACCAAGTAATGCTAGATAAATTCTAGCGTTACTTCTAACATTTACTATTACACTCCTATGTAGGAAAAGCACACCCTAAAGAAAAAGAACACCCCAGGCTAAGCACCTACCACCCGTCATGGAAACTATTGTTTTTCCATGACACATGTTGTACCTCTTTAGTCCCTTCAGTTTGAGCTTGGATAACACGTTTTGGTTCTCACTTTCTTGTGTGCATCCAAGTGAAGTTATTCATTCATGCCACCTTGCTAATGCATGCAACCGAATTTGCATGTTGCATTAAAAGAGTCATTCGATTATGTGTCTTCTCCTTCTTCATCTCGAATCCCACCTTCAAGAAACGATCAAGAAATATCCTGTGGGAACGCCCATGCAAAAAAGGGGTTCATTACTGGCCTCCAAACCCCATTCAAATTCTATCAATTCCTCATCACCGAACAAGATTTGGATGGTAAATTCATCAAATTCTCAATTTTCAACTCTCCCTAAAAGTCTATAAATATAGATAGAGATTTATTTGATATTATGCTTTGTATACTGAACGTAGCGGGTTCCATTCCCACTTAATAAAACTCCATGTGTCATTGACATGAGCAGCAATAAATTTGATAATAAAGTTTGTAGAGGCAACGCCTTGGGCTCAATTCCCATTGCACGACCTGATTCGACTTATAATAATTTAGTATATAGAATGTCAATCTTTGGGGTTGAAATCTTCGTGGCTTATGGTGGTAATGGAATTTTACTGTTCAAAATCTATTTGCAACTAATTTCTGCTTTGAAATTCTACTCGAGAGCTAATAGGGGTTTCTATTGAAAAAATATTAAAACTTCATACCTTTATTACATTTCATCTTATTATCTCCCAGCCTCTTATTTTTATTGATCAAGTGTAGAGATTATTCTTCCAGATCTGTCGAAGTGCCTAAAGCCCGCGATAACAAAATACACAGTTTCGCAACATAACTCTCAACATCCGAAATTATCAAAATTTCACAACGAATAACTGACCTTATCATCTACAACACGTAGAGTCGGGATACGAATCATGATATGTGGCATGCTCATTGAGTTTGTGGTTGAGATGGTATTGGTGGTAAAAAATAGAAGTCATATATCTACTGCATAAAAGAGAAGATACCATTTGCTTCAATGAAAGAGATGGGAGGAACATTAATGGCAGAATGCTGGAGATTTTCAACAATTATTTTCACATTGCAAGGGCCATGTTCCTCTAAGAGTTCGACACCCTTTTAGACATGGCTATGATCAGGTGGAAAACCATCGGGAAAGCTTTGGAATTTGATCTCCTCAGTAGACTTGGGAAGAGGTTGTGGCTACTAGCGCTTGGAAATAGAAAATAATCCTACAATAAAATATTTTAAGAGTTTATCCCTTTGACAAGAAAGGAAAACTACAACAAGCATTGGAATAAAAAAAAACATTAGGCCATTATTCACACACCATATTTGTGATATGGACTGAAAATGCACAATTCAAAATAAAATAGGGTTCAATGACTTACATGTGAGTTGTTTTGGTGTACTTCTCCCTATTCAGAAACTGCAAGACAACTATGAGCACTTGGTATTTTCTGGATAGAAAAATTGTGCTCCACTTCAAAGATTTGGGAGAACCTGGAAGGACTTATGTAAAAGTTGTTACACAAAAAAAATGCAATTCTACCAGTGACTCAAGGAGCATGAAACCAAAGTTTGTAGACAAAATACTCCCAACAAAGTTTGCTTGATGCTTCTTTCAAAAAATTTCAAGTGTGTCCAGATATTTGTCAGCTACTAGACTCAACATTTTTGCTTCCCAATCTGAACTGTCAAAATAAAAAAAATTCGAGATAGTGCAATAGATGCAAGACATGATGGTAGTTGATCATGATGGAAATTAAAATCTCCTTAACACATTCAAGGTTATGCTCTACAACTAAGGATATAGGATTCCTCCCAAACAATGGGATAACAAGAAGCAGATTAAAGGAGCTCCTTGGATGCACACAAATTTCCTTCCTGCAACAAAGTATCGATTCGTCAATTTCAAGTTTCAGAATCTAGTAGAAACAAGATCATCAATTGACACTATTATCTTCTGGTCCACGCTGCATGACCACTTACCATATTGCATGCATGTACGAAAGCTTGTATGCATGTTGTGGATCACAAGGTTGATACTGACACAATTCCACTTTGAGCTCAACTTCTGAAGCTATTGAAATTCATCTATTATTTCCTTATTGTTGTACTAGTGCTAAGTTTATGTTTCTAATACCACCACCACCGACAATTTTCCCATTTTAATTTATTCCACGTATCCATTTCGATCACAACCATGAGCAACGACATAGAATTGTATGAATTGCACCAATTTGAAGCAATTATTACAAACCATTTTATGATCACACCAATTTCGATTCATGACTACACGATTTGCATAATGCTTGCTCTAAATGATGTTTTGTGTGGTTTAGTGGATGTCATTTGAAATAATTTCATGAATTAAAATGTGAAAGCGTTATGCCATATATAATGAAACCTTTTTCCCAGTCCTGAATCAATGAAAAAACGAAAGCATAATTACATATATATATATCATAATGCACCGAATCACTGAACTCCCAAAGTGATGAATGGATCAGTTGAACTAAATGGATTGATCACAGCTGAAATCATCGAAAATGGGAAAGCATAATTACATATATAAACAAGTGGCTCTCAGTTAAGAGAAGGAACTTGAACTTGCTCGAAGAAATAACCTGAACTTGCTCGAAGAAAGAACCCGAACTTGCTCGAAGAGGAACCTGCTATATAATATATTGTGTGAAAACAAATGAATTGTGCAAAATTATCTTGCATTCCACAATTTTATCATCTATCTAGTACCTCTCCATATTATGTACTATATACTTCTCTATGGTGAACCTCAAGGAACTACAAGAAGTTGTACCCAATTTTTCAAACCTGAGAACTCTAGTTTGAAGGTGTTGGTTCGCCCTTTGCCCAATCAAATCTATGCTTGACCTTGGACAAAATTGCACAGTCGAATCTATGCTTGACCTTGTACAAAATTGCACAGTTGAATCTATGCTTGATCTTGGACGAAGCTGGAGTAACCTCATGTACACACTAGTGTAGACTAATGAAATTGGAACTATAGATTGAAAGAATTCCTTATGCCCACTTCATTTTGGTTGACACCTTTCTTTCATGCATAATGCATAATAAGTACTCCTCAACAACTGTGCATTAAAAACTATGCATCATTCCCTTCTCTCATGGGTTACATTGGATTCAATGGCTAACCTACTCTATGTGCTAATAGGTATAACCTTAAAACATGTGGATGAATTTAATGAGTTTGAAGGCACCTCAAAGATAGCTCCACTTTAAGAACATGCATGGCACATAGAACATTGTAACATCCATGCCACTTGTTTGCCTCTTATCTACATTGCTCATAGAGTGGTAGGCTATAGATCAAGTGGTTAGCCTATTTAAAAGGTAGGTTAGCCTATATTCGGATGAGAATCCACTAAAGTCAATTCACAGAATGTGGACTTTAGGTTTAACAGATAGTCGATGTGACTTTAATTCAACATCAGAGATTTCCTACTCACTCTAGGGTTGATTCCCCAATCTAGGGTTGATTCAACATCACAGATTTCCTACTCACTCTAGGGTTGATTCCCCATTGACGCGTTATCGGTATGGAATGCTGAAAGACACCGAGACTCATTTTGAACCCACCAGCACTAGCTATTGTAGTTATGCTATGTCTGGTTTCCCCACACATGATTTGGCATTTCATGTCGAATCCGATTTCGAGCCTAACACTATGCTTGGGGGCACTCTCATTCCTTACCATGCGGAGAGGTTTGGGAGCACTAGTCATATTGCACCTTCCATCCCAGTGGTGGAAGTTACATCACATATCCCTCCTAGGTCTAGGGTTAGCGATCCGATTAGGATACTAGATCCAGGACAAGTGACAATAGGCAGTAGCATGTACATTATTACTCAGATTCCTTCGTCCTTGGTCCCTCATTCTTCAAATGTACATCCTCCACCTTATTCGCATGGTCCTTCGAGCCGGCACATGGCTACGAGTTAGGTCCATACTGCGGTTACTAGACCAATTGTGTCTCAGGTTTACATATCACCCGTTGCTTCAGGAGGATATGTTCATACTTCTAGAGGTCATGTTACTACTTCCGGGGCATATATCCCTACTTCCGGTATGTATATCCCTACTTCCAGAGCGTATCTTCCTACCTATGGAATGTCTCATGGGGCATCGCATGCAATGAATTATGGACCCTATTATGGGACGCAATATGGACAGGGTTCTTCACCTTATGGAGGTGGGTATCAACAACCTACTTACTATCCTAATTATGGCTTTGTAGCTCCTACTAGTCAAGGTCCACCACACTATGGTGCTTCCACGCCACCCTATACAAGTCATACGGGAGGAGGGCACTATGGCCAAGGCCATGGTGGTAACCAGCCCTATATGAATTGGGGAGCGGTTCATCGACCTCATCATCCTAGGCTCCCTTTCCTTGTGACACTCAATCTTCCTGACTTGTCGAGACTGACGAACGATCATGTGGCTCACGACCCGGCTTGGATGGCTGTCCCTACCAAACTTCCTTCGGACATACCTAAGTTTAAGGGAAAACCGAGAGAGGATCCGAGCGAACACGTTACTATGTTTCACATATGGTTCTCTTCGAATTCCTTACATCAGGACTCAGTCAGTTTGAGACTATTTCAATGCACCCTTATAGGGCTTGCTGCGAAGTGGTATATAGAGTTACCTAGCGGAGCTTTCGCTTTGTTTGACAACCTTGCAATGACTTTTCTTAATCACTTCCAGCTACCAGTACGTTATGACGTTGGTACTGAAATCTTGTCGACATTTTGGCAAAATAAAGCCACACATATCTCTGATCATATTCAAGAGTGGCGTAGACGGAAGAGGTTAATTGAAGCCTTTATACTGCCAGAGTTCCTCCTCGAGTGGTTCCTCAAGTCGTTATTACCATATATAGCGAAGTATGTTTCCACATCCGGAGTGCAGAATGAGGAACAAGCAATTTTTAGGGCATAGGAACTGGACTTGATTTATGCTCAGTCCGGTTTGTTGTATGAGATTATTCCCAATGCTCCTCGTTCTAGTTTCGATCCCAAATTCAAACCTGGACCACATGCCGATGGCATTGTGGGTTGTGCAAGTGCAAAAATTGTGGATTCAGTTGAAAAACAAGTTAGTCAATTGTCAATCAACCAATCTGCTTTGGGACAAGCTACGACTTTGTCTCAACCCACCCAAACAACGAGTGTACTTTCTGTGCAATCGTCAGACCAAAAGGGTAACCAGCAGCCCGGACGGAATAGAAAAAAGGGTAAAAATAATCAAAAGGGTGGGAATAAGAATGAGAATACTAACAGTAATGACAAGAATGGCCGAAATGCTGGGGGGGACAAGCAAGCTAAACGTAGGGTTAAGTTCCCTTGCAAGTTATGTAAGGATGATTACCTCACTTGTGCCCTCGTATTGAAGAAGCTTCGAGATTCTTGGCACATGGCCCAGCTGTGCTAACTAACCCTTTACCGCATAATCAAAATATGAACTTGAAGTCCCATGACCAGTCTGGTGATGATCATGATCTGCCAGAGGGTAGTGGTCATGGGTGCATTAACATGGTCCGTGCTGCGAAAGTTGTGACCCGTGCGAAAGATTATGGTTCGTCACAACCCATCCCAGCAAAGAGCCTGATCCACCAGGGTCCTCTTTGCACATTGAGAAACATATGGATAAACCTAATACTACACCTTGCATTCCTAAGGGAGTCCTTAAGCGTTTAGGGCATAATTCAAATGCCCGAGCCGCCCAGAACTATTCAGTTGTCGAGGATTTGGGTCACACTCCTTGTTCAATGTCTGCATTGGAAGTACTTTAGAGTTGTCCTTCGCAAAGGAAGGTGTTTCTTTCTACCCTTGGTGTGAATGATGATGATTCTTCCTCCATGATCAAACTTGAAACCGTAGGACTTTAGCCTCGCTTGCCATACTATGTGTCTCTTTTGGTTCACGTATAATGTCTTAATATGACCTTCAAGCGCACTGTGATTGATGAGGGCACTACTGCTTCTGTGATGTCTTTATCCTGTTGGAAGGGTCTGGGTTCTCCTGAGCTATCTAAATCATCGACCATGTTAGCTATGTTTGATGGGAGATCTTTTAGACCGCACATCATCCTTCCTTCCCTTAAAGTCTGTTTGGGGGGAAGAACGTTGCGATTGAGTTAGAGGTGGTTGATGTGCCCCTTGACTACAATCTCTTACTGGGTAGGAACTAGATGTACAGTATGCAAGATGTTGCTTCTTCCTTGTTCTGTGTTGTATGCTTTCCACATAACGGGAATATCATAATGATTGATCAAATGAAATTCAAGAATCCGTCTATTATCGCATCTTCAGGAGCTTCGATCCTGATTGTTGATAACTCTCAACCGGCAACTGGGAGTGTGGGTGTAGGCATGTATCCATCCCTCATGGGAAGCTTTAGTTGTCCTGCACTGATGCTGATGATAGGATCTAGTTTCGATGAGGCTTCAACATCTATGACATCGGTGTCTTTTCGCACAAGTCATATGGAAGATCCTTGGATTCTTCCTACACCGAGTACTTCGAGTGAGCCTATCGAGACAAACGTGCTATTGCATGTAACTATGATAGCTTATCAAGATAATCTCAAGTCTGTTTCAGAGCCTAGTCCTTCCTCTTCGCGGACGGAGGAGGAGGACCCTTATGTGCTACCGGCATGGGCAGTACAGTATTCTCATGCACACGACTACCTTGATACGATTTTCCCTTAAGATGAAGTGATTATTGAGGCTATGTCAAGAGTTGAGCCACCATGGGAGGAACATCATCATAGATCATACTTTCTTCCAGAGCTTGACCGTTTGGAGCATGAGGATTTTAGGGTGGTTCTTAGTCAGAGAGTTGGTAGTCCTATGGTTCCATTAAGCTCTCCTGGTCTGATGGCTGATGGAAACATGGAAAATATATCTTCAATGATTCCTATCAACATCTCTCGCAATCCTGGCACAATAGAGAATGTCTATATTGGGGCAGAATGTTCCCATGCTGAGATTCTTGAATACACCAAGCTATTTAAGGAATTCTGTGATATTTTTGCTTGGTCTTATGATGAGATGCCAGGTATTGACCCTCGTATTGTCAAGCACGAGATTAAGACTTACCCCAACACTAAGCCTGTTCAACAACGTCTACATATGGTGAATCCTAAGAAAGCACCCACGATTAAGGAAGAGATAGAGAAGCTGTTGAAAGCTGGTTTCATCTATCCCGTTCCCTTGAGGAAGTGGGTTTCAAACCCCATTTTGGTAGATAAGAAGTAGGGAGAAATCGACATATGTGCTGATTTCCGCGATTTGAATCGTGCCTGTCCTAAGGATAACTTTCCCACACCATTTATAGATCAGATTTTGGATGAGTGTGCGGGTAGCGAGGTGTTCTCCTTCATGGACAACTTTTCTAGATATAATCAGATACAGATTAAACCTGAGGACCAACATAATATTGCATTTATTTGTTCTTGGGGAACATTTGCATATCAAAAAATGCCTTTCGGCCTTAAAAACACCGGAGCTACATTTCAGCGGGAAATGGCCTTGATCTTCCATGATCTCAAGTCAATTATCGAGTTATTTTTGGATGACCTTGATGCTCATTCTCGCATGAGAACGCGTCATCCCTATCACTTGAGATTGGTATTCAAAAGATGCCGGCACTATTCGGTTAGATTAAATCCTCATAAGCGCATCTTTTGCATGAAGTCAGGGCGTTTGTTAGGATTCATCGTTTCTAAAGAGGGTATAAGAGTCGACCCTTTGAAGGTTGAGGCAATACTTCAGTTGTCTCCCCTAAATAACATTCGTCATCTTCAGTGTTTGCAAGGCATGGAAAACTTTTTATGAATATTTGTTGTCAACTTTGCCAATTTGACTAGAGGCTTCATGTGTCTCTTGAAGAAGGACACCTCCTTTTATTGGGATGAGCGAGCCCAGGAGTCCTTTGATGCACTCAAGTGAGCCCTAGCATCGACCCTGGTGATTAGTCCCCCGGATTATAGCCGTGATTTTCTATTATATGTGGCCGCGTCCTTAGAGACGATTGGGATGGTTTTAGTTCAAGAGGATGAGGAGATCCAAGATCATGTCATATATTACTTGAGCCGAAACCTTATTGATGCAGAGATTCATTATTCTCATGTCGAGAAGCTTGCTTTAGCTACCATACATGTGGTTCAGCGGTTGAGACATTATATTCTCCTTCGCCAGACCTTGGTTGTAGCCCATGTCAATCCGTTTCAATTCATCCTCACCTGAAGGATGATTGGGGGAAAATATAATAAATGGATTGTCATTCTGCGAGAATTCGATCTCGAGTTTGTTTCAGCAAAATCGAAGAAGTCTTTAATCTTTGCAGAGCTTATATAGGATTTCCCGAGAGAGTTTGAGGAGTTGGTTTGTGAAGATACGTTTGTCGATGAACACATCTTCTTAATCTCAACATTAGACCCATGGTATGGGGATATCATAATATATTTACAAACACTGAAGACCCCTACTCACCTCTCGCGAGATGAACGATGACGATTACGTCACGTCTCTAAGAACTACCTCATAGTGGACAATACTTTGTACCGCTATGGGGTAGATTCCATTTTACGACATTGTTTAACTCATGAAGAGGATGAGGTAGTGCTGAATGATTGCCATGGAGGGGCGTGTGGTGGTCATCTATTTGGGATTTCTACAGCTCAAAAGATTTTAAGAGTGGGTTATTTCTATCCATCGATCTTTAAGGATTGTGTTAATGTGGTCAAGAGGTGCCACCCTTGCCAGGTGTTTGCACGTAATATGCGCTCAAAACCTACCCCGTTACATCCCATTATCACTGCCAATCCCTTTACTAAGTGGGGGCTCGATTTTATGGATTGCAACCCATCTTCGACTGGGGGGCACCATCATATTATAGTGGTTGTTGATTACTTCATGAAATGGGCTGAGGCTATGCCTATAGTAAAATCCGACGGTGAGACAGCTGCTCACTTTGTGTTCAACCAAATTATTACTCGGTTCGGGATTCCGAAAGATCTTGTCACTGACCATGGATCGCACTTTCAGAACCGTATGATGGAAGAGTTGGCATCCAAGTTAATGTATAAGCAAGAGCATTCCTCTTCTTACTACCCCCAAGTGAATGGACAAGTAGAGGCAGTGAATAAATCACTCAAATCCATTCTCCAATGAACCATTTCACAAAGTAAGAACAATTGGCACATCATGTTATATCCTGATTTGTGGGCATATTGAACCGCTGTTAAGACTGCCACTGGTTTTTCTCCATATCAGCTTGTACATGGAGTGGATTCGATATTGTCAGTTGAATGCGAAATTCCTTCGTTGAAGCTAGCTGTAGAACTCTTAATGGACACTTCCCCATTGGAGGAGCATTTGGTTCACCTTGAGCAACTTGATGAGCAGCATTGGGATGCCTTGGTGGCTCTATAAGTCAATAAACATCGCGTAAAGGTCCAGTACAATAAGTCTGTCCATCCAAGGGCGTTTAGTGAAGGTGACTTGGTCCTTTTGTGGGATCAAATGAAAGAACCCTTAGGGGCAGGGAAATTTAATCCGATGTGGCATGGTCCTTACGTGGTCAAGCCTGTGTTAGAGAAGGGTGCGTATGAGTTAATGGATTACGAAGGAACGGCCTTAGTGGAGCCTAGAAATGGGCTCTATCTCAAGAAATACTATGCATGATCTTCAGCCAAGGCTGCTTATTGTATATTATTGTACAAATTTGCATAATTAGGTCTTTTACTTATCGTGATCAGGTTTGTGATTAGTTTCTGTTTCTTTTGGCAGATGTCAATGGAATCTTCCACCTACATAAGATTCACAGATGGTGCAAGCCGTCACACTCAACACTCAACCTCTGCTGCTTGGGTGATTTATACTCCTATGGGTCAGGTACTGTCTTCAGGAGATGTATGTCTATGGCCATCTTCCAACAATGTTGCTGAATACAACGTCGTTATCGAGCTTCTACGGGATGCCATTTTACATGGCGTTCTGTCTCTTGAGGTACGTCTTGATTCGGAGTTAGTGGTGTCACAGCTCAATGGTTTGTACCATGATAGAGATCCGGCGTTATTGAGAATATTCTTACATGTGAGATTGTTAGAACGACAATTTGACAATATAACATATATACATATTCCAAGAAATAATAATCAAGTTGCTGACTCATATGCTAACTACTTGTTAGATTGGCATTTGTTTCACTCACAATAAATTAATCACAAACACAATTTTTACACATGTAAATAAATAAATCGATCACCATAAAAAATTTTATATATACATCCAAAATGTGGTAATACATAGTGTCATGATACAAAATTGGGGCTTTCAAGCCACCATCATATAATACACGGTAGTACAAAATGTATACACTCCTAGGTGTCTAATCCTGTGGAGGAGGAGGAGGTTGTGATCATGGAAGGTCACTATGGCTCTAGCTAGCCATTGAAATAAACACACCCATGCGTGTCGTACACCCACCACCTGTCGCTGCATAGCCTCAGGCAAGTCTTCGAATCGCGCCATGGGAACTCTATGTGTCAATCTCACAAAATTGGTATGAATGCTCTGGAGCATTCGCTCTGCATCCACACCCATGATATCATCTCCTCTTCCCCTCCGTCTATGAAGAGGGAAGCCTTCTGGCCGCCGTGGTCCCACATCTGCACACAAATGGTAGATGTCACTATGTATTATCACCCAAAAATATGTCTTTTTGATTCCAAATAATCAAGAAAATACAAAAAAATTAAATAACTCAAAATTTTAAAAAAAGAGGGTCGAGATTCGTTACCTATATTGCCATATGCCGATCCTGGTGGTAATGGCATGTCCAGGTCCCCCTGAAAATCTATCCCTGCATAGGGGTAGTCATCAATGGCAACTATCTGTCGTCACCACCACGGAAAGAACTGCACTGGATATGGGTTGGCCACCCTACCACCCCCCAGTCTGTGCATAGCATCTGCCCAACGCCATCGGGTTGGATCTCGAACCCCGTGAAGAGGAACGTCCACTCTGGGGCTCAATCCTAGAACACGCTCGAAGAAAAATGTGCTCAAAATACTGCTGAACCCGAAGTTCTGCACTCTGCCTGCCTTACACTCACTGAGCTGATGTTTCATGTTGCTTAGTAGTGTAGTGCTCTAGTCATAGATCGTGGGTCTCATGCACTCCACTGCATAGAACATCAGAGGCCGCGAGGCCTGGTGGAGTGATGCCAAGCCTGTTATACTGCCCAATGTCAATAATATGGCTTTTAGGCCCAGCACCTTTATGGAGTTGGTAGGGACCTGACTCCCCACCTTCTTTGTGTCTGGATAGTAGTACACCACAATGTAATTTTCGATAGTTAGGCCACCTCCTGACCCACCATGAGAACGAAGGTTCACCACTTTCCCTCGTCTAGAAAGCCCAGTAATTAAATATATGTCCTCCACCTCTATGGTGAGGGACATCCCATCTATATGGAAGAACTCCAAGTCTAGATCCCAGTAATCCACCAGCATTTGTAATAGTCTTGTTTTGGCCCTCAAACCACCAAGACACCAAAACTTGTAGAGTCCGCATTCACGTAGAGCATGTTGATCCATTAAATTGACCCTTACTGCTTCCTCTACTTCACCATGCTCATGCTCTCTCCACTCTAGGACCATCCTGCACAAGAAATTGCAAATTTGACCATTAGTTTATTGAAAAAACCATATGTGTGGCCTCATATGCGACTATTTTCAAAACAGTCGCGTATGTACAGAGGTTTGAGGCCATTTTCCACGTATATCCAGCCCTATATGTGAAAAAAACCTCGATTTCCGTGTGGGCCGCAGCGCTCATTTTGGGTTGGCCTAAAAAGCTTAATTGGCCATGGAAATTCATAAAAATTCTATCAAAATGAAAGAGGAGAGCATGAGTAAATACCTGGAAGAAACGGTAGTGGGTTCCGCCGGCTGGATCTCCTGGAATTCGCTATTGAAAATCAGAGCTCAAATGGGTAAAAGTTTCAAATGATTTATAATATCTTGAATTGTTTACTATTTATAGAAAGTTTTCAAATATTTGAAAATTTTTACCCCCTTTCCTATAGTTTCGACATTTTCTAACCATTTTTGACCATTTTTGACATAATTCATGATGTAGAGGACCTTTTTCAGTGTCGTTTCAGCCGTTGGATTGACCCGTTCATGCCGATCTCAGGTATCATATCTAAACTGGCATATAGGTTAGGTTTCATCACCATTTGCATTTTGCATAACCTTATGACCATCTCATCATGACCTTAGGTACGAACCCACTCTATTATGTCACGGAACCTTCTTGCTGCTTTAGAATTGGCATGATATGAGTGGTAGAGCTTCACCTTACATGGGTACCCTAGTTAGTGCCTTATTTTCATTTGGTTCCCATGCTGACATTTTCTCCTTTAGGGTGTGGGAGTTCGTTGTATAATACTACCATGACATTTCGTAAGAGCCTCATACTCCTCTTGATCTTTTGCTGGCCTATTTCCCTCAGGACTCCCTCATGGCAAGTTGTGAATGCATTATCATGAGCTTTTCCTACCTTATTGAGCTTTATGCTGGATTCCCTGACATTGCATTTCAGCCATATAGCCCGAGCTTGTCTCATGTCTAGACATGTAGAGCCATTTTTTGTATCCTTCGCAGCTTGATTCCCTTTTTATCGGGAGGGGATTTTCCCCCGAGTGTCGATATCCTACACATGTATCCTTGCATTGAGCATAGGTATGTTCCACTGCTTGGAACTAGTTTGTTTTCCCTTATGACACTAGTCTCCTCCTAGATTGTAACTATAAAGCTATTTTATTCTTTTTTCAAGCTTTTTAAATAACTGAAAAAGTCCAAAAAAATCAAAAATCCAAAAAGTCGGACAAGGAAATATGTTATATGTCGAAGCTGTCGAGTCGTGTCGCCTTCAAACATAGCATTGTATATCACATCCATTGGTTGGGTTATAGTTTGACTTTAGGAGTTGTACTCGTTTATCTGAGTTTATCTCCACCGACTGGTTAAGCTTCTAGTCCCTATGGAGCCTCTAATGATGCCTCCTATGTCACAGGGATGTCCTAGTTTGTATATCGAGTCTATGCTGCCTTCATTCAGTCACCATACACCGTTATGCTCTTGTTCAAAGGAAGTTGAATCCTGAGTCAGCCATTCCTTAGTTATATTGACTTTGCATGTCGACCATTCCCAGTACAGTTACTGGTTCATGCACCTTATGATCGAGTCCTTCTACATTATATATCTTTGTTGAGTACCTCGTGTTGGATGATGGGGGATTCCTTAATGCCCTCCTTCCAGCGGATTTCATCCCATCGACTTCAGATCATTTATTCTAGGATTGGAATCTAGAGTCATTTTGAGTGCCTTGAGACTTCCAGTCATCTGTGGTAGGTTCTCTCGCCATCGAAAGTTTTTGGGAATACATCAAGGTCCCCTGATCGATGGATTCTCTCAAGTGTTCGACCTCAACACATTTATTCACACTTGTTAGTTTGCACTCTAGTACCTTGATTCCCATTTTCATTATCGGTGGGTGATCTCACGTCTGTTAACGGCATACATTAATGATCGGTAATCAGATGATGGAATACTATGTTCGACCTTGACACCTCTATTCGCATAGTAGGACATGTACTCATAGCGGTTTGTGTAGAAGACTTTCCAGATTGGTGGCATCTCTTATATGATACCTCCTTGATCGTGCCAGTGTTCATGATATTTCAGCTCTCATGACTTGATTCCAGTATATGTCAGATATTTCCAGCCACTATGGAGATCTTGATCTGTTATATCTTCATCCATTATGAGGATCATGGTCCTTTGTATATTTTCATCATGGAGATTCTGATCTATGTATATTGTACGTGGCGATGACCACATATGTGATATCATGTATCATGCCTATTCATGGCCATTGTACTATTATGTATCTGGGACTACTATATGTACTTGCAGTTATATGCAGAGTTGTATTAGTGTACTATGCTAATTGGGTGACTGGTCTTCCATTTGGGATCCTTCATCACTCCACTTCTGGGATGGAATTATAATGTATTTCGGCCATCGTATGACCCCTCTAACCTCATACATTAGGGGGCATCTGTTATAGCTGATTTCACCACTCCAGGTGAATCACACTTTGTATGGCCTTCCCCTGTCCCGCTGTAGACTCCTTAGACCCCATGGACCATTTTTTGTCCTTTGATGTTTCCTTGATCATCCCTAAAAACATGCGAAAAATGATACACGTGACTTTTAAACCTATAAGTGCGTATATACACGGGTTTGACCACTAAAACCGCGTACATCGAGATGTGTACATAATCCAAATCCTTTTGGAGTTTTCCTTGACATGGATCCTGTTAACACCCAAAAATGGTTAACTACCTCATCTACCCCACTACATGGCTCATTTGTCCATTTGCCTACCATATTTCCCTGAAAATCCCACTAAAAAGCCTCCAAAAGGCCTAAAATGCCTCCAAAAGGCCAAAAAACCCCTTTTTCCTCCAAAAATATCCAAAATTCCTCTAAAAATAGCAAAAATCCCCAAAAGGGAAGAAAAAATATAAAATAATGAGGAAAAGGAGGAAAAAACCCTAAACAAGCTGCCCTAAACCATATGGTTTCCAAAACCATGGGCCAGCACTCCACCACTAAAAAACTATAAATAAGTGGTGGAGACCCCTCATTTCATATCCATTATCACAAGCATCCTGCCTCTGCCGAAATTATTCTCGAAACCCTAGCTTACCATTAAGATATTTTCATCATTGAGAACTCTTTTTGGCCCATTTCCACCACCAGAAAAGGAGAAGAAGCAGCTTGGAGCTCGAAGCCACCGACATCGGACCAGCGCAACGGACTCCGTCAACCTCCTCATTGGAGGTAACATCAATAAAAATCATAATTCATTTCTTTACTGTTTCTGTTTCATGTTATTTGCTTTTTACTGCTTTAGCTTCAAGAACGTAGTTAGATTAATTTTTGTTTCAGTTTATCTTTATTTAATTCATATACATCATTGAACTGCTACTAAGGATTCCAGATTCCTTAGTAGGTGCTCATCAGCACAAGCTAGGGTGAAAACCCTAGCTACAGTTTTTGGCGACTCCGCTGTCTTTTTTATTTTATTTTTCCATACTGTACTTTCGGCTGTCATTTTCGGCCGCCGGAAACCGCACTTTTTTCTTCCGCAGTCGCGGCCCGACCGCGCATTTCAGGCCCTAACCTGCGACTAGCCCACTGCTGACAGCCATTTTCCTGCGTCCTGGACGCGTTTTTGAACTTTCCCAGTTGCGCCCCGACCACGTTTTTTCAGCCCACAGTCGCGATCCGACCGCGCATGTTCATAACACAGGCGCGCTCCAACCACCGCTGTCAGCCCGAATCCCGTGACCTAGACCGCGCCTGTTTCCTCTAAACCCGCGATCTGCGCGCGACTGTTTCCTTCAAACCCGCGGTCCGACCGCGCGAGTCCGCCCCATACCCGCGGTCCGCGAACTGTTTTTTGCTGAAACCCAGCCACTTTGCCTCGATTTTTCCTGCACTTGCACAGCCACCTGTACCACTTGCATCCCTACAGCCATTTTTGTCCCTTGTTTACAGAATTGTTTAGAAATTTTTTTAGCATTTATTTCAAAAAAAAAAAAAAAAGAATTTTTTGCATGGTAAAAGTTTTTGCAGTTTTTCATACATTGTTATTGTTATTGAGTAACTATTCTGGATTCATAACCTCACATGCACACAATCTATCCCCTAATTCAAAGTGAGACCTAAAATCTACTTTAACTCAACCAACACTATAACCTCATTTGAGGAACACAAAAGAATCTTGTAGTTAGGTAGGATCGGGGGGATAGGCTTCCAATAACACCCCTCGGTTATTTACACGTGAGACATAGTTGTTGTCCTTTAGGGAACCAAAATCCCTTAGTATTTTTTGACACGGTCACCACCAGTTTTTCAGAGGGCCTCTCCCTTAGGAGGGTTGAAGTCGTGAGATTGGTTCCAGAAGTCTGAGTGGAATACCGAAATCCATTCAGTAACTGAAGGGATACCTTTTGCAGTTCTCGGAATATCCCTGTATAGGGAATATTGCGGTTAAAGGACCAAGTGGCAGATTCACCTTTCTGGACGTGTCATGAACGGGGTATCTTAGTTGCCATACTTCTAGGTTTGCGTACCTGGTGTCCCTCCCGGTAGGGGGATACTTTAGCCATTTGACTTTCCTACTTATATTGTTTGACTTGGATTTCATCACCTTGCAGAGGATATACTTAGTTAAGTCATAATACCATTAGTTAGGTGTTTGCATGCTCCCTTACCTCCTCTGGGTCTAGTGAGTCCACCGATTTTTCTTTTTAAGGAAACCGACTGCTTATTGGTATTCTGACCACTTTGTTGACACTCCGCCTATTGTAGCACGCAGTTACAGTAGGTGTTTTGAGTTGCTTTTTGGCCTGAGTGCCTTATTTTTCGAGCTCTCCTTCTGCACACACGGTTGCATTAGGATTTTTGAGTTGTTTTTTCGACACCACAACCCACATATTTAAACACCACTTGTCACCATTGACTCTCCGAGAAATTCTCGTCGCCTGAAAGGCGAGCCCCCACAGCACGGTTCACTTGACACCACCCGTCATCACCGTAGATCTTGAGCCTTGTCACTCGACTCCACTCGTCAGCGGCACAGGACCCCGTCACCAGATTCCGAGAACACTCTTTACACTACCCCCACTAGCTCCATGGCTGGCGTGAATCCCAACCCCTCCATTATAGGGACCACCGGTGGTACATCCGCCACTATACCAGTTACTACACCTATCATGGGTATGCCCTCCACAGGAGGCCCGTCTACCATTCCCCTCACCATACCTATTCCTACGGCAGGAATACCCATACCGACTCCATTAGTAACTCCTACCACTGTAGTTCCCCCGCTTGGGGGTAACATCCCTCACATCGCCCCTCCACCTGGGGGCATGGGCCCCAATGTGGTCCAACCCACTACCGTATCACACCCTCCATCCAGTTTACCATATATGGCTAGCCTCAACCTACCTGACCTAGCCAGGTTAACCAATGACCCCATCCGGCACAACCCTGTGTGGCCCCACATGCCTACCAAACTCCCCTCGGACATCCCTAAGTTTGAGGGTAAAGCAGGTGAAGACCCCCAGAACCATATCATGTCTTTCCATCTATGGTGCTCCTCCAATTCCATAGTAGACGACTCCATTCACCTCCGTTTATTACAGCGCACTTTCACTGGCTCAACTGCCAAATGGTATATCGAGCAACCTCACGGAACCCACACCACCTTTACGTCCCTGGCCTCGACCTTCCTCTAGTTTTTCCAGTTGCCTGTTCGCTATGACGCAGGTGTTGAGATCCTTCTCTCATGCAGACAGAACACGGCTACCCACATCACCGACCACATCCATGAATGGCGGCGACGCCGTAGCCTATGCAAAATCAAGCTAGATGACCGGATCTTCCTAGATTGGTTCCTTAAGTCCCTCCTTCCGCTCATTGCTAAGGATGTGGCAGCCGAAAGACCCCAGTCGGAGGAAGAGGCTATCCTTAAAGCCCAGCAGTTTGATCTCATTTACGCCCAGTCGGGTTATCTTTACACCATCATCTCG
>LPNX010641667.1:28151-44208 GCA_001517045.1 Pseudotsuga menziesii | reverse complement strand
GGGCCAGCACTCCACCACTAAAAAACTATAAATAAGTGGTGGAGACCCCTCATTTCATATCCATTATCACAAGCATCCTGCCTCTGCCGAAATTATTCTCGAAACCCTAACTTACCATTAAGCTATTTTCACCATTGAGAACTCTTTTTGGCCCATTTCCACCACCAGAGAAGGAGAAGAAGCAGCTTGGAGCTCGAAGCCACCGACATCGGACCAGCGCAACGGACTCCGTCAACCTCCTCATTGGAGGTAACATCAATAAAAATCATAATTCATTTCTTTACTGTTTCTGTTTCATGTTATTTGCTTTTTACTGCTTTAGCTTCAAGAACGTAGTTAGATTAATTTTTGTTTCAGTTTATCTTTATTTAATTCATATACATCATTGAACTGCTACTAAGGATTCCAGATTCCTTAGTAGGTGCTCATCAGCACAAGCTAGGGTGAAAACCCTAGCTACAGATCCAACTCATTTGACTCCTAGCCTTCCCTATGCCTTGAGATTGCTCGGATTCAACCTTTCATTACCCCTTTGAAAAGCTATATAAGGAACCCCTTGGTACATTGAAGGAAGAAGAAGAGAGAATTGAGAGCAAAGAAACTATAGTCCATTGTTTCCAGAACTTATGCTTGAGTCTGCATCCCTTTGTCCCTTGGAGCACTAGTGTGTTCTTCCCAAGCTTGCCTTTTTCTTGTGAGCTTGCTATCGAGAGATGGAGGATTGAGGTGGTGGAGGCCCAAGTGGGGGATTCAGTTTCTCCGGTTCACAGATGTGCCGTCAGAGGTTGTATCTTGTAATCTTTGATTTATATTAATAGAAATATCTTTTCCTGTCCAATAATGTGTGTTTGAATGAATATTTTATCCATGAGATTATGTCAAATGCTTGTACATTATTGATTATATATTCTAGAATAGATCTAACACCATGATACATAGAATGCTTGTATTGTTTACTTCTTGTTGAGGAATTAATCTATCAATTCAAGCTGAAGATTGGAAAGCTCAATGGAGATCTACTTCAATCGTTCGGAATAAGGTATGAGGTCTGATCCTTTAGTAGTAGACATTTAATTTCTATTACATATTAGAAAGGATTGATTTCTGGAGTCAAGCTGTCTGTTGTGGTACCCCAAGCCATAGGAATTTCTCTCCGTAACAAGGGGTTTCTAGAGAGAGAGAGAGATTTACGATTAGGTGTTAGGGGTTTATATAGATGGATAGAAAGTGGGGTTAAGTTAGAGTGAGTGAGAGAGAGTGTGTTAGAGATTTAGAGATAGAGATTGGGATTTTTGGGTTTAGAGAGAGAGAGAGAGAGTAATTAGGGGTTAGGGGTTTAAAAATGTATAGAGAGAGAGAGATATTGGTGGTTATGTTTTTAGAGAAAGAGAGAGATTAGGGGTTTCAGGATTTGAGGTAAATAGATATAGAGATAAATTTTAGGTTATTGGTTTGTAGAGAGAGAGATTTTGGGTTACCAATTTAGAGAGAGCGGTTGGGATTAGTGATTTAGTGAGATCGAGGTTAGGGGTTAGTGCTTTATAGAGAGAGATAGAGTGAGACAAAGACCTAGGGGGTTTGGGTATGAGAGAGAGAGAGAGAGAGATTTTATGGTTTACGGGTTATAGAGAGAGAATAAGGTGTTTATCACAAGAGAGAATGAGAGATTAGTGGTTAGGTATTTGGAGAGAGAGAGAGAGAGAGAGAGAGAGAGAGAGAGAGAGAAAGATGAATCAAATGAGAGAGATTAGGGTTAGGGAGTTAGCTTGAGAGAGAGGCAGTATGGATGGTAGTAGTTTAGAGAGAGAGAGAGAGAGAGAGATTTACAGTTATGTACATATATATATAGAGAGAGAGAGAGAGAGAGAAAGAGAGAGAGGGATAGAGAGAGATTGGGGATTAGGAGATCAGAGAGATAGAGTTGGACATTGTGGTTAGAGGTTTAGAGATAGAGATATTAGGGTTGAGGTTTGTGGATTAGAGAGAGAAATATATTTAGGGTTTTGGGTTTGGAGAGAGAAATATGTGTGGTTATGGGTTTAGAGGGATAGAGAGAGAGAAAGAGTGAGAAATTAGGGGTCAAGGGTTTAGAGATAGAGAGAGAGTGTGTGAGAGAGACATTGGAGGTTATGTGCTTAGAGAGAGAGAGACATTAGGGATTAGAGGTTTAGAGAGAGAGAGAGAGAGAGAGAGAGAGAGAGAGATTGGGTGTTAGGTGTTATGGGTTTAGAGACATGGAGATAGAATTGGGGTTAAGGGTTTAAATAAAGAGAGAGAGAGAGTGGGGGAGAGAGAGGGGGGAAAGAGAGCGAGATTGATAGGTAGGGATTTAGAGAGTTAGAGAGACAGAGTTTGGGATTTAGGTGCTTAGAGAGAGAGAGAAATTTTGTGTTAGGGATTTAGAGAGAGAGAGAGATTGTGTGTTATGGGTTTAGAGAGAGAGACAAAGAGAGAGATAGGGGATATAATTTAAGAGATAGAGGGATTAGGGGTTAGGGTTTAGAGAGAGAGAGAGAGAGAGAGAGAGAGAGAGAGAGAGAGAGATTTGGGTTTAGGGGTTTAGAGAGAGATACAAAGATTGGGGGTTAAGGATTCAAAGAGAGAGAAGTATTGAGGTTTAAGGCTAAGGGATTTAGATAGGGAGAGATGAATTGGAGGTTAGTTGTTTATATAGATAGATAGATAGATATATAGAGAGAGAGAGAAAGAGAGGGGGATAGGGGTTTAGATAGAGAGAGATATTGGGGGTTAGGGAATAGGGGTTTATATAGAGATAAAGAGAATTGGGGTTAAGGGTTTAGTGATTGCGAGGGAGAGACATTATGGGATAGGGTTTAGTGAAAGATAGATAGAGAGAGATATTGTGTGTTAGAAATTCAAAAACAGATAGACAAATATAGAGATGTTGGGGGTTAGGGGTTTAGAGAGAGAGAAAGAGAGAGAGAGATATTGGAGGTTCTGAGTTCAAAGAGAGAAATATATAGAGAGAATGGGGGTTAGTGGTTTAGAGGGAGAGAGAGAGAGATTTGAGGTTAGGGGTTGAGAGAGAGAGAGACTTGGGGTTAGGGGTTAGGGGTTAGGGTTTAGATATATAGATTGACAGAGACAAAGATTAGGTGTTAGGGTTTCAGAGAGAGAGAGACTTTGGGTTAGGGGTTTAGAGAGAGAGAAGGGGTTAGGTGTTAAGAGAGAGAGAGAGAGAGAGAGAGAGAGCAAGAGAGTTTGTGTGTGTGTGAGAGAGAGAATGGATGTTAGTGGATTAGAGAGAGGGAGAGATTGCAGGTTATGGGTTTAGAGAGAGAGAGAGAGTTAGGGGTTTAGAAAGAGAGTGAGTGAGAGAGGGACACAGATATAGGGAGAGAGATAAAAATATAGACATCGGGGGTTAGGAATTTAGAGAGAGAGAAAGAGATTGGAGGTTTGGGGTTAGAGAGAGATACTGGAGGTTTGGGGCTTAGATAGAGAAAGATTGACAGTTATCGGTTTGGAGAGAGAGAGAGAGGGAGAAATTGGAGGTTACGATTTTCATAGAAAAATAGATAGATAGATTGAGAGAGAAAGAGAGGTTTTCATTTCAAGCAGTTTAGAGAGAGAGAGAAAGGAGGTTATGGTTTTAGAGAGAGGTACAATCGAATTTCAGTATTTAGGAAAAGAGAGAGAGAGAGAGAGAGAGAGAGAGAGAGAGAGTAGGGTTAAGGTACTTAGTTAGAGAGAGAGAGAGAAACCCTACAGGTTAGGGGTTTGCACACACACAACGTGATTGAGGAATAAGGGTTTAGAGAGAGAAATAATTATTAGGGTTATGGTTTTAGCAAGAGAAATAAAGAGTGAGATAGATTGGGGGTTATAGGTTTAGAGAAAGAGAGAGATGGGCTCAAGGTTAGGGTTGGTGAGAGAAGGAGAGAGAGATTGGGGGTTAGGAGTTTAGATAGTGGGAGACGGATTAGGGATTCATTGTTATTAATTTAGGTAGATATGGAGGGAGAATGGAAATTATGATCCTAGGGAGAGAGATTGGGGTAGGGGTTTAGAGAGAGAAAAAAAGAGTGCTATGGGGTTATATATTTAGAGAAAGAGAGAGCCTATGGGGAGAGAGATTGAAGGTTAGGGATTTACATAGATAAACAGGAAAACATATCTTGGTGGATAGAGGTTTAGAGAGAGAGAGAGAGAGATAAAGATATTAGGAGTTTGGTATTTAGAGAAACAAAGAGATGAGTTGAGAATTAGATATTTAGAGTAAGAGAGAGAGATTTAGGGATATGGGTTTAGAGAAGATATATATTGGAGGTTGGGGGTTAGAGAAAGAGACATTGGGGGTTAGGGGATTAGAGAGAAATAAAAAGAAAAATATTTGGGGTTATGGGTTTAGAGAGAGAGAGAGAGAGAGGGAATGATGGGGTGAAAAACAAGAGAGATTGTAGGTTAGGGGTTTAGAGTGACAGAGATTGGGGATGGGGATTTAGAGACAAAAGAGAGATATTGTGGGTGAGGCATTTAGGGGTTTAGAAAGAGAGAGAGAGGGTGAGATATTGGAAGTTAGTAGTTTAAAGAGAGAAAGATAGATAGAATTTGGTGGTTAGGGGTTTAGAGAGAGAGAGATTAGGGTTAGGGGTTTAGATAGAGAGAGTGAGAAATATTGGTGAAAGGGGTTTAGAGAGAGAGAGAGATTTGAGGTTAGGTATTTAGAGGGAGAAATAGAGATTGGGGGTCAAATGTTTATATATATATATATAGATAGATAGATAGATAGATTAATTGATTAAGAGAGGTAGAATGGTGATTAGGGAATTAGAGAGAGAAATTTGGGGTTTAAAGAGAGAGAGAAGGAGACAGATTGTAGTATAGGGATTTATAAAGAGAGACATTGGGGCTTAGGAGTTTAGAGAAAGTGAGAGAGAAAGTGCAAGATTGGTGGTTAGGGTCTAGAAGCAAATAAGGAGAATGCGAGTCATATTCACGGTTACGTGCTTAGAGAGAGAGATTGGTGGCTAAGGGTTTCGATAGAGAGAGCAAGAGAGGAATAGAGAAGGAAAGAGTGGGGTTTACGGCTTGAGAAAGAGAGAGACATTAGGGATTAGAGTCTTAGATAGAGATAGATATATTGGTGGCTAGGGGATAGGGGTTTAGATAGACAGAGAGAGAATGGGATTTAATGGTATAAAGAGATATATAGGGGGTTTGTTGTTTAAAGGGAAAGAAATTGGTAGTTGGGTTTAGAGAGAAAGAGAGAGAGAGAGAGAAAATGGAGGTTAGGGGTTTAGAGAGAGAGAGAGAGAGAGAGAGAGAGAGAGAAAATGTGGGTTAGGGGTATAAAGAGAGAGAGAGAGAGAGAGAAATTGGGGTTATGGATTTAGAGAGAGATAAATAGAAATAAAGAGGTTGTGAGGTAACAACTTAGACATAGAGAGAGTTATATGTTTGGGGCTAGGATTTAGTGGCTTATATAAATAGGTAGAGAGATTAGGGAGTTTAGAGAGAGAGAGAGAGAGAGAGAGATGAGGGGTTTAGATAGATAGATAGAGAGAGAGAGACTAGGGTTTATGGGTTAGTGGTTTATATAGAAAGAGGGAGAGATATCGGGGGTTAGGTTTTTAGAGAGAGATTGGTAAGTAGGGGCTTGTAGAGAGATAAATAGAGATAAAGAGATTGTGAGTTAATGGTTTAGAGAAAGATATTGAGAGAGAGGGTTTTATGGGATTAGAGAGAGAGAAAGAGAAAGTGAGAGATATGGGATTAGGGGTTTAGTGAGAGAGAGAGATTACAACTCAATTGTTTAAATATGTAGAAATAGAGAAGAGAGATATAGGGGGTTAGGCATTTAAAGAGAGAGAGAGGGAGATATTGTAGTCTAAGACATTACAGAAAGAGAGAGAGATTAGGGGTTAGGATTTTAGAGAGATAGAGAGAGATATCGAGGTTATGGGTTTAGACAGATAGATTCAAGGTTTGAGGATATGAGAGAGAGAGAGAGAGAGAGAGAGAGAGAGAGAGATTGGAGGTTAGTGTTTGGGAGAGAGAAAGAGAGATTCATGGCTATGGGGTTTGAGAGATAGATATATTGGTGGTTAGAGGCTTAGAGAGATAGAGATAGTGTGAGACTAGGGGTTAAGGGTTTAGATATAGAGAGATAAAGAAAGAGAGATATAAAGAAAGAGAGTGGTTATGAGGGATTTATAGAGAGAGAGAGAGAACAAGGGGTTAATGGTTTAGAGAGAGAGAGATACGTGATTAAATATATATATATATATAGGGAGATAGATAGAGAGATTGGAAGTAAAAAGTTTTGATAGAGAGAGATATAGGGTTAGGGATTTAGAGGGTGAGAGAGAGAGAATGAGGATTATGGGTTTAGAGAGAGAGATATTTGGGGTTAGGGGTTATAGAGAGAGGATTTTGGGCTTATCAGTTTAGATTGATGCATAGATAGAGAGAGAGAGATTGGTGGTTAGTCATTTAGAGGGAGAGAGAGAGAGAAGTTAGGGGTTTAGATTTATAAAGAGACATGTTGGGGTTAGTGGTTTAGAGAGAGAGAGTGAGATATTGTAGGTTATGGGTTTCAAGGTATAGAAGTTAGGGGTTTAGATAGATATGGTTAGTGGTTTAGAGAGAGTGAGTAAGAGAGATTGTAGATTATGGTTTTAGAAATAGAGAGATTGGAAGTAACATTTTTTTTTTTGAGAGAGAGAGAGAGAGGTAGGGGGTTATGGGTTTAGAGGGTGAGGAAGTGAGAGAGACAATGAGGATTATTGGTTTAGAGAGAGATATATATTGGGATTTATGTTTTTATATAGATATATAAATGGAGATAGATATTGGTGGTTAGGGGTTATAGAGAGAGGGTTTTGGGCTTACGGGTTTTTATCGTTACATAGAGAGAGAGAGAGAGAGAGAGAGAGAGAGAGAGAGAGAGAGAGAGAGGAGGTTAGGTATTTACGGAGAGAGAGATTTAGTTTTAGGGGTTTATATATATACTATCTCTATGTATACATATATATACATACATACATACATACATATATGTATATATGTATATATATATATATATAAAGAGAGAGAGAGAGAGAGAGAGAGAGAGAGAAATATTGGACATTAGGTGTTTAGAAAGTGAGAGGGAGATTAGGGGTTAGGTTTTAGGTTTTAGAGATTTAGATAGATTGTTAGGATTATTAGTCTTCCCTTGCCCAATTTAGTCATATGTCTAAATCAGGAGTCATGTCTAAATCGGGATTCCATCCAGTCTATTTTTAGTCACTAGCACCATTGGGTCCACTTGGCCTAATTGGGGCACATGTTTTAGTTACTAAAGTGTGGGGAACACTAATTGAGGCCTACTACCTTTGATTTCACTTCCATGAATAATTTTAGAAGCCTCCTAGACCAATACCTACAATTTAGGCGCCTATGGGAGTGTTCATACCAACCAAGGTTAGTTGAGCTAAGTTGGTGACTAGTCAAGCTAAGTTAGGAGTTAGTTAGATTCATTTCTAGTCCTCTACATTCAGTTAGCGCTAGGTTTCCATGGATGCATGCAGGAGAGCTGCATTTATCACCTACCTCAGTCAGTTAGTCTCAGTCAACACTGAATTAGACACTTGAGTTGTGTTTTAGAACTTTGATGAACTTCGATGATGGTTTAGACAAGGTCAGTTAACGATTGAGTCCTTCGATAATGACTTAGGCAAGGTCTTAGTTACCTACAGTCAAGTAGAGTGTAATCAATTCAAATTTCCTCATGTGGATTCGAATTAATTATGGCTATTTAGACATTGTACTTCATTGTAATTATTATCTAATTACTTTTTGATTAATGAAAGCATTCACAGTTGCAAGCCATTTTTTCACTGTTTCATTCTTCAATTACTGAGTAAATTGTGTGATCTATTTTGTGAGTTGTGTTTTTGTCTACAAATCTATGTTCTCAATTTGAATGGTATCAAAGCCTCTGTGGACAAGGCACCTCCCCTCCTCAGATCTCCAGCTGGATCATTTTTTTTAGCAAAATTGCTCGTTCTAGTACTGCACCAGAAGCGGAGAATTTACCACTTAATATCCCAAGTTAGGAAATTGTTGATCAAGCTTGCTTGATCAACTATGTTGGGTGTGAAGGAAATTCCAAAAGTGCAGACTGTCAACTTTACTTTGTATGTTTGATTGTGTGATAGGTTATCAACTCTTCTCACAGCATTCACTACAAGCAGCCCTTTCTTCTCATTGCATTCGCTGCAGTAGCTCAGTCCTCCCTACTACATTCAAAATGGTTCATCCCATAGAGCCTCTCACTCCCTTCAACTATCACCAGTGGAAGGAAGACATGGAGGTACTTCTCCACTCAAAAGAGCTCTTCAGACGAATATAATAAGTAGAGGCAATGCCAATTCTGAATCATGACAAAGAAAAGTACTTGAACATGCTTGAGAAAGCTCATGGATACTTATTCTCATCAGTCTCTTGAGATCTTCGATTCCACATCCAAGGATTGAAGACTCCCAAGGATATTTGGGACAAGATTGCTTCCTTATTTGATAAGCAGGATGAGATGAGGGTCCATCAGCTAGGAAATGAACTAATCTCTCTTAATACATCCAAATTTGAATCAATGAATGAATTTTTCACAAAATTCAAGAATCTGATATACCAGTTGAAGCAATGCAAGGTGGAGAAGGAGGATGATCATCTCATTCTTTCCATTCTCACAAAACGCAGTGCATACTACTCAGTATTTGTGTCAACTTTTGAATTAGTGAGGATCACTACTCCAAATTGGAAGATTCCCACTCTTGATTCTTTAAATGCATCTCTCACTTATAAGCATGATAAGTTGATCCAAATGGGGATCATTTGATCTTCCAGATATCAAGCACTGGTTGCAGGAGGACATAAGGGAGTGAATGATAAAGGAAAGCAAAGAGATAAGTCTCCTATGAAGAAAGAGCAGTCAAATGAGCCTTCATGTTCGAAGAGAAACAAGAAGAATGGCAAAGGCAAGGTCCTCTGCTCTTACTGTGAAAGGGAATTTCATTCAGAAAGCTCCTGTATGAGAAGACAACTTGATGAAATGGCTCTTCTTTTGAAGATACATAACATTTATGCACCTACTAGTACAATGAAGGATGATTCCGAAGAAGAAGATGAAGAATACCAAAGGAAAGGCCATGCACTGAAGGCTTGCTGCTCATTAGCACATGTCTTCCTCATTGATTCTAGAGCTTCCAACCATATGGCTACATCCAGAGAATCATTCTATTATTTTTAGTCCCTTGATGGTCCTAGTATTCAGATGGGTAATAACAGTAGAGTCCAAACAAGAGGGAAGGGATCTATCAAGATTGAACATGGAAGATTCAAAGATGTCCTATTTGTTCCCTCCCTAGCTTCAAACCTGTTATCTGTCTACAAGATGACCCACACTGGCTCTCCAAAGCGAGTGATATTTGGTCTTGACTCACTAGAGATCACAGAGATCTCTACTGGGATCGTCATAGCAAAAGTTGTTGCAAATAATGCCTCAAAAGATTATGAGTTCTCACATTTCATGCCTCCTTCAGAACCAGTGCACTCTCACCAGCCACTTGCAAAGGAAGGTAAAATCATTTCATCTGCTTCTTTTGCAACTTCTACCAGTATTGCAGATCCATCTTTTTCAGTTTATGAGATTGAGATTTAGGGTGATTTAGATCTAGATTCAGCCCCTACTTCCAAACTGGAAGATAGGAAGATGATTGGAAACCCATCTGACACTCAGAAAGGAAAGACCCTTGCGATATGCCATGAAATATTACCTCCTTTTGAGAGATGCAATAGACTCCATGTAAGATGCTACATGGAAAGGGCTCAGTCTCACTACATTCAGAAGAATAGATGTGATCATACACCTCTTCATCTAGAAAGAGACAAAGGTTACATTCCTCCTTCCTTCCATCATCAATTTTGGAGAAGAAGGAGAAGTCTACATGCCAGGCCCCAGAATACCTGTGCACAGCACACCATGCATGCTACTTCACTACCTCATAGAGATGAGGATTGAAGCAACATATTTTCAAGTTTTTCAAACTTGAATCCTGATTCTACTTGCTTAGATAGAGGGGGGGATTTTTTCCCATTTGGTTTTTTCCCCAGCTCCTTATATTAAGGAGTTACTTTATTTTACCTGATGTAATGGGTGACCTATGGTCTTAGTTACCAGGGCCCATAGATTGTCCAAGTTAGCATTAAGGGGGGGTGTTAGGGTTATTAATCCTCCCTTGTCTAATTTGGTCATATGTCTAAATCAAGAGCCATGTCTAAATCAAGAGTGGATTATTAATCCTCCCTTGTCCAATTTGGTCATATGTCTAAATCAGGAGTCCATCTAGTCTATTTTTAGTCACTAGCACCATTGGGTGCACTTGGCCTAATTGGGGCACATGTTTCAGTTACTAAAGTGTGGGGAACAATAATTGAGGCCTACTTCCACTAATTACACTTGCATGCATCAGTTTAGGAGCCTCCTAAACCAATCCCTACAATTTAGGATCCAATGGGAGTGCTGATACCAACCAAGATCAGTTGAGTTGAGTTGGTGACTAGTCAAGCTAAGTTAGGAGTCAGTTACATTCGGTTCTAGTCCTCTACATTCAGTTAGAGCTAGGTTTACATGGCTGCATGTAGGAGAGGCACATTTCTCACCTACCTCAGTTAGTTAGTCTCAGTCAACACTGAATTAGACACTTGAGTTGTGTTTTAGAACTCCGATGAACTTCGGTGATGGTTTAGACAAGGTCAGTTAACCATTGAGTCCTCCGATAATGATTTAGACAAGGTCTTAGTTACCTACAGTCAAGTAGCATGTAATCAATTCGAATTTCCTCAAGTGGATTCGAATTGCTTCTGGCTATTTAGCCGTTGTACTTCATTGTAATTATTATCTAATTACATTTTTATTGATGAAAGCATTCATAGTTGCAAGCCATTTTTGCACCATTTCATTCTTCAATTGTTGAGTAAATTGTGTGATCTATTTTGTGAGTTGCGTGTTTGTCTACAGATCTATGTGCTCAATTTATATAGATAGTGAGAGATAATGGGGGTTGTTCCTAGATAGATAAATACAGAGAGAGAAAGAGAGAGGGATTAGGGGTTTTGGGTTTAGGGAGAGAGAACTGGAAAGATATAAACTAGGGTCTAGGGTTTTAGAGAGAGTGAATGGGGGTTAAGGGTTTAAAGATAGACTTGAGTTTATAGGTTAATTTCAAGAGAGAGAGGTAGGGAGAGAGAGAGATAGAGTGGGAGGGGGTTAGGGATTTAGAGAGAGTTAGATTTATGGTTAGGGGTAGAGAAAGAGAGGGGGGGAGAGATATTGGTGGTTAGGGGTTTTAAGAGAGAGAGATAGACGTCGGGTTAGGGGTTTAGAGATGAGAAAGATGGAGAGATATTGAGATTTATTTGTTTAGAGACATAAATAGAGAAATGATAAAGAGGGAGAGATATTGGGATTTATTAGTTTAGAGACATAAATAGAGATATTGAGGGTTAGGGGTTTAGAGAGAGAAAGATAGAGAGAAATATTGAAATTTATGGGTAGATAAAGAGAGATATAATAGGGGTTAGGGATTTTGATAGAGGGAGAAATAGAAAGAGTTAATTTAAGAGTTAAGGGGTTTAGAGAGAGAGACAAGGAAAGAGGTTAGAAGTTATGGGTTAGGCATTTAGAGAGAGAGAGAGAGAGATAAATACAAATATTGTGGGTTAGGCATTTAGAGAGAGAGAGAGAGAGACAGAGAGATAAAGACAAATATTGGTGGTTATGGGTTTAGAGAGGGAAAGAGAGAGAGAGTGGGGGCTAGGGATTTAGAGAGAGAGGAATCAATAGTTAATTGTTTAGACAAACAAAAAGATAGATATTTATTGTTAGGTATTTAGAGAGGTGAATAGGTATTGTGGGTTAGGGGATAGTGGATTAGAGAGAGAGAAACAAAGAGAGAGACATAGAGAGATATATTGGGGGTTAGGGATATATATATATATATAGAGAGAGAGAGAGAGAGAGAGAGAGAGAGAGAGAGAGTTATGGATTTAGAGAGAGTGAAAGAGACAATGAGAGAGATTGGGGTTAACCATTTAGAGAGAGGGTCATGGGTTTAGAGAGATACAAAGAAAGAGAGAGATAGGGTGTTAAGGGCTTAGAGAGAGAGAGATATTGGGGCTCAATTGTTTAGATACATAACAATAGAGAGGAAGAGTGAGGCAGGGGGTAAAGGGTTTAGAGAGAGGGAAAGATATAGAAAAAGATATGGGGTTAATGGTTTAGAGAGAGATGAGTCGAGGTTAGGGGTTTAGAGAGAGAGAGAGAGATATTCGGGGTTAGGGGTTTAGAGGGAGAGAGAGATATTGGGGTCAGATGTTTAGAGAGAGAGAGAGAGAGAGATAGATTGGTGGTTATGGGTTTAAAAAGATAAATAGATAGAGAGATATTAGAGTTAGAGAGAGAAATTTTGGAGATCAGGGGTTTATAGAGGCATTTAGAAATAGGGGAAGAGAGAGAAATTTCAGGTTAGGGGTTTAGAGAGAGAGAGAGAGAGAGAGAGAGAGAATATAGGTTAAGAATTTTGAGGGAGAAAGAGATAGATAGATATTTTAGGGTTTGAGGTTCAAAGAGAAAGATAATTTGCATTAGAGAGAGAGAGGGAGAGAGAGATTATTCAAGTTAGGGTCTTAGACAGGGAGAGAGATATATATATTGGGATTTATATATATAGAGAGAGAGATGTTGGGTTAGTGTGTGTGTGTGTGTGTGTGTGTGTGTGTGTGTGTGTGTGAGAGAGAGAGAGAGAGAGATTGGTGGTTAGATATTTTTAGAGAGAAATGGGTTTAGTTGCTTAGAGAGAGATACATATTGGGGGTTAGGTGTTTAGAGAGAGAGAGAGATGTTGGAAATTAGAAATTAAGAGAGAGAGAGAAACCATGTATTAGACATTTGGAATGGGAGAGAGTGGAGAATTAGGGGTTAAGTGTTTAGAGAGAGAAAGAGATTGGGGGAATATGGTTTTAGAGAGAGGGAAATTTGGGTATCTGGTTTGAGAGAGAGAGAGAGAGAGAGATTGGGTGGTAGCGGTTTAGAAAGAGAGACATTGGAGGTTATGAGTTTAGAGAGACAGGGAGATTAGGGAGTGGGTTTAGAGAAAGAGAGAGAGAATGGGTTAGGTGTTCAAAGAGAGAGAGAGAGAGAGAGAGAGAGAGAGTTTGGATGTTAGTGGATTAGAGAGAGGAAGAGATTGCATGTTAGGGGCTTAGAGAGAGAGAGAATTAGGGGTTTAAAAAGAGAGTGAGTGACAAAGAGAAAAAGAGAGAGGGAAAGAGATAGAAATATAGAAATTGGGCATTAGGCATTTAGAGAGAGAGAAAGAGAGAGATATTGGAAGTTTGGGGCTTAGATGGAGAGAAATTGATAGTTATGGGTTTGAAGAGAGCAAGAGAGGGAGATATTGGAGGTTAATTAACGAGAGAGAGAGAAAAAGATAGGTAGGTGGTTAGGAGTGAGTGAGAAAGAGGGAGATTTGGGTTTACTATTTAGAGAGCTATATAGATTGGGGTTTTGGGGTTTAGGGGTTTAGAGAGAGATGTTGGAAATTAGGAATTGAGAGAGAGAGAGAGTGGACAACTAGTGGTTAAGTGTTTAGAGAGAGAGAGAGAGAGATTGGGAGTTAGGGGTATAGTTAGTTATATAGATATAGAATGGGGGATATGTTCTTAGAGAGAGAGAGAGATAAATTGGGGGATTTGGTTTTAGAGAGAGAGAGAGAGAAAATAGAGAGATTGTGGTAGTGGTTTAAAGGGAGAGAGAGAGATTTGGGGTTAGGTATTGAGAGAGAGAGAGAGAGAGAGAGAGAGTTAGGAGGTTAGGAGTTTAGAGGGAGAGAGATTTGGGTTAGGGGTTAGAGAGAGAGAAAGATTTTGGTCTAGGGGTTTAGACAGAGAGAGACAGAGAGAGAGAGTTGGAAGGTTAGGATTTTAGAGGGAGAGAGATTGGGGCTAGGGGTTTAGAGAGAGATTAGGGGTTTGATATTGAGAGAGAGAGTAAAAGAGAGAGTAAAAGAGAGAGAGATTGCATGTTAGGGATTTATAGAATCAAAGAGATATTGGGGGTGGACAGAGAGAGCGAGAGAGAGAGATTTGGCGTTAGGTGTTTAGATAGAGATAATTTTGGAGTTATGGGTTCAGATACATAGAGATAGAGAGAAGGAGATAGATAGGGGGTTAGGGATTTAGATACATAGATATAGATATATTGATAGAAAGATAGATAGATAGATCAATAGAGCAAGATAATGTGGTCTAGGTGTTTAGATAAAGAAAGTGAGAGAGAGAGGAAGAGAGAGAGACATTGGGGTTAGGGGTTCATAGAGAGATTAGGGGCTTTGGATTGAGAGAGAGAGATTTTAGGTTAGGGATTTAGAGAGAGAGAGAGAAAGAGAGATATTGGTCATTAGGAGTCTAGAGAGAGAGAGAGTGAAACTCTGCATTGGGTGTTTACAAATAGAGAGATTGGTGGTTAGGGATTTAGAGATAGAGAGGGATTTTGTGTTAGTGTCTTAGGGAGAGAGAGATTAGAGATTAGAGGTTTATAGAGGGAGAGAGATTGAGGGCTATGGGTTTAGAGAGAGAGAAGGAGAGAGATTGGAAGTTAAGGATTTAGAGAGAGAAGGAGATGAGGGGTTAGTTTCATAGGGAGAGAGGTATTGGAGGTTAGGGATTTAGAGAGAGAGAGAGAGAGAGAGAGAGAGAGAGAGAGAGAGATTGAGGGTTAGGTGTTAGGGGTTGATATAGATGGAGAGAGAGAGGGGGTTAAGATAGAGAGAGTGAGAGAGAGTGTGTTAGATATTTAGAGACAAATATTGGGATTTTTGGGTTTAGAGAGATAGAGAGAGAGAGGGAGAGAGAGAGAGAGAGAGAGAGTAATTAGGGGTTAGGGGTTTAAAACTATATAGAGAGAGAGATATTAGAGGTTAGGGTTTTAAACATAGGGTCTTCACTTGTTGACCAATATCCTATCACGTTAGTTCATATTGTGGGTTTTTAAATTATCAAAAATTGAACCAATATATTGTAGGTATTGGGAGGATGAGGGGTTTAAGGTTGGGGTGGGTAGGGTGGTTTATAAGGATTGAGGTATAAAAAGGGGTGGGAAGGAGGTTTTAAATATTGGGAGGGGGTTTCAAAAAAATGAGTTTGGGTCAATATCTCTCAAAATTAAGGGTATTCTTTAATATCCTATGATCACATGTGTTATGTGAGAGGTTCACTAAGTGAAGTCCCCGTGGTTTTAAAGAGAGAGAGAGAGCGAGAAAGAGAGTTTACGTTGGTATTTTAGAGAGAAAGATAGAAATAGAAAGACACATATTTTAGGTTATGGGTTTCAAGAGGGATTGAAGGTTTCACTTTTAGAGGAAGGGGGAGAGAGATATTGGGGTTAGGGTTTAAAGAGAGTAAGAGAGAGAGATTTTGGGTATTACAACTTTAGAGAGAGAGAGAGAGATTGGAGGGTATAATTTTAGAAAGAGAAACAGACAGATAAAGATATTTAAGGTGAGGGGTTAAGAGAGAGATGGAGATAGAGAGATATTGGGGGTTATGTTTTTAGAGAGAGAGAGATTGGGGGTTAGGTGTTTAGAGAGAGAGAGAGAGAGAGAGAGAGAGAGAGATTAGGGGTATTGGGATTAGAGGTAAAGAGATATAGAGATAGATTTGAGGTTATGGGTTTAGAGAGAGAGAGATATTTGGCATTAGCGATGTAGAGAAATTGGTTTGGGGTTAGCAATTTATAGAGAGCGAGATTAGGGGTTAGTGCTTTACAGAGAGAGATAGAGCAAGAAACAGACATAGGAGGTTTGGGGATTAGAGAGAGAATGGGGTACTAGTGTTTATCGTAAGAATGAATGAGAGATTAGGGGTTAGGTGTTTGGAGAGAGAGAGAGAGATGAATCGAATGAGAGAAATTAGGGGTTAGGGAGTTAGCTTGAGAAATAGGCAGTATGGGTGGTAGTGGTTTAGAGAGAGAGAGAGAGAGAGAATTTGTGTG
>LPNX010641667.1:10432-20755 GCA_001517045.1 Pseudotsuga menziesii | reverse complement strand
GTTTAGAGAGAGAGAGAGAGAGAGAGAGAGAGAGAGAGAGAGAGAGAGAGAGATTTGGGGTTAGGGGTGTAGATATACAGATTATGGGTTAGTGTTAGGGGTTAGGGGCTTAGAGTGAATATAGAGACTAGATGTTAGGGGTTTAGTGAGAGAGACAAATATTAGGGTTAAGGGTTCAAAGAGAGAGAAGTATTGAGGTTTAAGGGTGAGAAATTTAGATAGAGAGAGATGGATTGGGGGTTAGTTTTTTAGATAGATAGATATAACAAGAGAGAGGGGGGGTGTGGGGCTTATATATAGAGAGAGATATTGGGGGTTGGGGAATAGGGGTTTAGATAAAGAGAAAGAGAATGGAAGTTAAGGGTTTAGGGATTCGAAGGGAGAGAGATTTTGGGATAGGTGCTTAGTGAAAGATAGATAAAGAGAGATGTTGGGCATTAGCAATTCAAAAACAAATAGACAAAGATAGAGACATTGAGGTTTAGGGGTTTTGAGAGAGAGAGAGAGAGAGAGAGAGAGAGAGAGATTGGAGGTTATGAATTTAGAGAGAGGAATATATAGAGAGAATGGGGGTTAGTGGTTGAGAGTGAGAGAGAGAGAGATTTGAGGTTAGGGATTGAGAGAGAGAGAGAGAGAGAGAGAGAGAGATATTGTCTTATGGGTTTATAGAAAGAGAGAGAGAATGGGTTAGGTGTTAAGAGAGAGAGAGAGAGAGAGAGAGAGAGAGAGAGAGAGTTTGGATGTTAGTGGATTAGATAGAGAAGAGATTGCAGGTTAGGGGCTTAGAGAGAGAGAGAATTAGGGATTTAAAAAGAGAGTGAGTGAAAAAGAGAAAAAGAGAGAGGGAAATAGATATAAAAATAGAAATTGGGCATTAGGCATTTAGAGAGAGAGAAAGAGAAAGATATTGGAAGTTTGTGGTTAGAGAGAGAGATATTGGATGTTTGGGGCTTAGATGGAGAGAAATTGATAGTTATGGGTATGAAGAGAGCAAGATAGGGAGATATTGGAGGTTAATGAATGAGAGAGAGAGAGAAGGAGATAGGTAGGGGTTTAGGGATTTAGATAGATAGATAGATAGATGGGTGAGTGAGTGAGTGAGTGATCCGGTGGATTATTCATCTTCAAAAATTACACTAATCCAATATGGTACAATGGTTATTAATTTATGGTTCGAAGAACATAACATTGCATGGTGCGCGGTTCGACATAGCATCACATGGTGCGCGGTTTGACATAGCATCGCATGGTGCGCGGTTCGACATAACATCGCATGGTGCACGCTTCGACATAGCATCGCATGGTGCGCGGTTCGACATAGCATCGCATGGTGCGCGGTTCGACATAGCATCGCATGGTGCGCGGTTCGACATAGCATTGCATGGTGCGCGGTTTGACATAACATCGCATGGTTTGAACGGTCAAGTCTTATGGTTAAGACTTGGCATCTGGTAATTTATGCACCATCAAGAGGTAATATAAAATGGTTTGTAACATGCTCATGCATTTAGTGGCAATGTTCTGGTGGTCTTGCACACCGTCAAGGGGGAACCTCAAATGGTTCGTGAAAATCCCACGCGATCAAGTGTATACCCTCTAGCGGTCTTGTGCATGGTTAAATGGCACTATTCTGGCGGTTAGATGAGGGTGCACGGTCACGTTTGCTCTGACATTTGTGGAGTTAGTTACATGATGCAACAGTAGATATAACATTTGGAATAGCTCTAAATGTGATAGATGTCCATTGTAACCATTGGGAACCGCTACCACATTTAGCAGAATAGAAATGAATGTAACGTACAGCCAGTTGAAACGTTTTGGGGATATGGAACGTCGTGGTAACATAATGCTTGTGCAGTGACTTGGCAGAATTGCATGGTTTAGTTTCAGCATATGGTTGTAATGATAAAGAAGATAACAGCTGTGACAATAAAAGGATTCAAGCCCGTTACTTATCCTCCGGCACTGAACGCTTAAATAGATGACTATGGCCAGAAGAGAGGGGGGTTCAGATTGTTTAGAGCACTGAGCATCGCTTTTCTGTTTTGAGAAGCTTGCAGAGATAAAAAAGAAGCACCGAGAGTTTTGCTGAGAAGTGACTAGATGCTATTGTTGTGGAAGTCGACATTCTCTATTATAATTTTAGCTTTCTTTGCCTTTTGAAGGCTAATTGTAATTTCCAGAAGAGAGGTCTTGAAGACTTTGTACAGAATTCTGTTTATAGTTGTTGAATTTGATTCCAGGACCCTTTTTGTACCATTTTAAAGAGATTAATTGGATTGGTACCCATTGGAGAGGGACTCGGAGACGTAGCCTAGTGAAGGGGGTGAACTCTGTTATCAACTTCTATTTGTGACTCTCTGTTTCTGTTTCTCTTTTGCTATTTCATTTCCTGTTCAGTTTGTTGTTATTTCATAATTCATCATTTAATTGACTGTTAATGCTATTTCACACATTCAACAAATTATTAAATGCATTCTTTTTAGACTTTTAATGCACACAAGTTGAGATTTGATGGATCATGTTATGGTATCAGAGCAGGTTAATTGCTTGTGCAATTTTGTGAATGTTTACCAGGTCTAGGTTAAATCTTGGTGAAGGAGAATTAATTGAAGGAGATCCTGAGATTGGCTCTAGGAGAACATTCTCAAGAACCATGTCTTCTCCACGAGGGGAAGAAGAAGGACATACAGAACGGGAAAAACCTGTTATTTCTGAAACTGAGTTTTTGGAGGCTTTTATTAGTATGAAAGCCATGATGGAAATTCTACTCGATGAGCGAGCAGAAAGGAAGAAGACAGAAGAAGGATCTTCATCCAGAGATGTAGAAGTGAAGAAGGAAGAAAAGGGTAAAGGAGTAGGAGGAGATGGTGATCCTCCTGAAACTAATCAAACTTTCTCTTCTTCTCATGCTTCTCATTCACATAATGCTAATGCAAATCCTAATATGCCTTATTTCAAATTGGAAGTTAAATTCAAATTGCCAATTTATAATGGAGATTTAGATGCTGAAAAGTTAGACAATTGGATCAAGCAGCTTGAAGTATATTGCAGGGTGCAGGGCATTAATGATGACCCTTCCAGGATTCAATTGGCCACTTTGAGAATGAGTGGTATGGCTCTTACTTGGTGGGAGAGCAAGATTCGGCAAGATCTTTGAAAGAACGGTAAAATTATTTCAGTTTGGAATGAATTCATTGAAGTATTAAGGAAGCAATTTTATCCTTTAGGGCATATTCAACAATTAACCATGAGTTGGCAAATGTTTAGACAAGCAAAATGACAAAATATTCAAGACTATACTCATGAATTCAAAAATAGGGCTATTGCATTGAATGTTTCATTAGATACACAGGAAACTCTTCTTAAGTACATTGGTGGCATGCATTCTTATTTGAGACATACTTTGTTGATGTTTAACCCCAGTAATTTGGATGATGTATGTGTTCAAGCTACACATTTAGAAGCTAGGGGTAAGCATGCTAATGATAATTTTGTGAAGAAATCATTTAAATTTGATAGCAAATCGAAAGGTAAAGATAAGGGGAAAAATAATATGGCTACTGTTAAGAAAGAGGGTGAAAATCCTACATGTTCGCATTGTCAGAAGGGACATGATGTCTCTAAGTCTTGGAAACTTCATCTGGAGTTAAGGCCAAAGAAGTACGGAGGAAACAAAGATAAAGGCAAAGAAAAAGCTACTGCAGCAGTTATTCAAGACTTGGGATCCGACTCAGGTGATGAAACAAAGGTTGCAGCTATCGAAATCCAGGGTAAGAATAAAAGTATCTCACTTCCCATTGATGCAAAATCAAGTTCTAGTGCAAGTACAAATCTGCCATCTACTTCTAAGCAAAATGATAAAAATAGAAGTGCACTGTTTCATGTTCGTGTCATTGCAAATCACACAAATATTGATACATTGTTTGATAGTGGTTCACAAGTAAATATGATATTAGAAGAAGTGGTTAAGAAATTGCATTTAGTTACTATGCCTCATGAAAAACCCTATCCTCTTGGTTGGGTTACTAATGATACACAATTGCAAGTTACAAAGAAATGTGTATTAAAGTTTGCAATCACTGAAAAGTTTATGGATGAGGTAGAACTAGATGTAGTACCACTTGACATTTGTGGAATTGTACTTGGGAGTCCATATTTGTATGACCGAAAAGCAATATTTTATAGAGAGCAGAATAAGTATCATCTTTTTAAAGATGGTGTCGAATATATTGTACGAGCACATAAGATAAAAACAAATCTAGCAATAGTCTCCGCAGGACAAATGAAAAGGCTGGTAAATGCTAGTAAGAATTTTGTGTTAATGATGGTTAAGGTGAAAAATGATGAGATCTCTAAATATTTTGAAGGATGTGATCCTAAACATAAATCTGAACTGATTGAAATTATTTCTGAGTATGTTGATTTATTTCAAGATCTGAAAGAGTTACCACCAAAGAGAGAAATTCAGCATGAGATACATTTGCAGCAAGATGTGCCACTCCCGCACATAGCCATGTACCGGATGTCTGTAATGCAGAATGAGGAAATCAAGAAGAAGGTTCAGGAGCTAATTGAGAAGGGGTTCATCTGACCAATTACTTCTCCTTGTGGCTCTCCTATAGTCTTGGTTCCCAATAAGGATGGGTCTTGGAGGATGTGCATTGACTATAGGGCCCTTAACAAAATCACCATTAAAAATAGGTATCCTCTTTCTCGCATTGATGATTTGCTTGATCAGTTGAAACATGCAACTTACTTTACAAAATTGGATCTGCGTAGTGGGTATCATCAAATCCGCGTTGTTGAAAATGATGCCTGGAAAACAACGTTTAAAACAAAACAAGGTTTGTATGAATGGCTTGTGATGCCTTTCAGGCTCTCTAACGCACCTGCTACTTTCATGCGGGTCATGACTGATGTCTTTCGTTCATTCATTGATGATTTTGTAATTGTATATCTGGATGATATCCTGGTGTTTAGCAAAACCTGGGAGGAACACATTGTACATGTGAAGAAAGTTTTAGATGTACTGAGGAAGGAGAAGCTTTATGTAAAAATGTCTAAATGTGAGTTTGCTAAAACTTCTTTAGTATATCTGGGCCATATTATTGGTGGAGGCCACCTGCGAGTGGACCCATCCAAGGTTGTTGTCATTGTAAACTGGCGATGGCCTAACACCGTTACTGAAATCATAAGTTTTCTGAGTGTGGTTCAGTATTGGAGGAAATTCATTTCTGGGTTTTCTTCCATTGCTGCTCCATTACATGCGTTGACAAGCGTTAAAGAAATTTTCTAGTGAGGAGGCAAGCATCAGAGAGCCTTCGACACTTTGAAGGAAAGGATTAGCACAGCACCAGTTCTGACATTACCAGATTTGCAGCAGCCATTTTAGATCGAAACAGATGCCAGCGGGTTTGCCATGGGAGTCGTTTTGATGCAAGGGAGGAAGCCAGTCTGTTACCATTCAGAAACGTTCTCTACTGCGGTAAGTAACTATCCAACTTATGACAAAGAGTTGTATGCTTTAGTACAAAGTGTGAAGATGTGGAAACATTATATCATGGGAAAAGAAACAGTCATACATACTGATCATCAGCCACTTCAATATCTACAATCTCAAACTAAAGTACAGCAAAGTAGGCATTTAAGATGGATGGGATTCTTGCAATAGTTTCATCTTGTAATTAAATACAAAAAGGGAATTCATAATAAGATATAAGACATGTTATCGAGGCCACCGACAAACGCTTCAATCATTCTTCAGAACAGTTCATTAACACATGAAGGTTACATTGAACAGTATGCAGAAGATAAAGATTTTAAGAACGTATATGCCTCAATGATACATGGTAAACAGGAAGATAACTATTATGTGCATAATCAACTCCTGTATCATCTCGGTAAACTCTGTATTCCAGAGAAAGAGAGAATGCATGTGATCCGAGAAGCACATAGTTCATTGATTGTAGGACATTTTGGTGTAAGTAAAACGTTGACAATATTGCAGAATCATTGTTATTGGCCTCAGATGCAAGAAACTGTAGCTAAATATATACGAGGATGTGTTATGTGTGCAAAGAGTAATCCTAGCAATAGGAAATTGGGTTTGTACACACCTCTTCTAGTTTCTTCTCATCCCTGGGGAAGCATTTCTATGGACTTTGTAGGAGGACTACCTATGTCTAGAAAAGGGCATGATTACCTATATGTTGTTGTGGACAGATTCACCAAAATGTGTATCTTAATGCCATGTAACAAGCAGATCACTGCTGAACAAACAACTCATCTAATCTTTCAGAATGTTTGGGTACATTTCGGGCTACCCATGTCTATTGTATCTAATTGGGATTCTCGGTTCTTGGGAGAATTATGGTCAACTTTATGGGAGCTTATGGATACTAAAATGAAGAAAAGTACAACATTTCATCCACAGACTGATGGGAAAACAAAGGTAGTGAACAGAACAGTGGTTCAACTGCTCAGAGGATATTGTAGTAAACATCCTAAACTTTGGGATGAGTAGTTGCAGTATATACAGCATGCTTACAATCATGCAGTTCATTCTTCTACGAAAATATCTCCTTTTGAAACTTGTTTTGGTTATTTGCCAAAAACACCAATGGACTTCTCTTTTGGCAAGGATGCAGTGGATAGACATCATGATGCAGATAAAACTCTAAGATTCATTCAGAGAATCTAAGCAGTGCAGCAAGCAGTTCAGGAACAGTTGGAGAAGAGCCAGGAAAAGTACAAATCCAGGCATGACAAGCATCGAGTTGATCATCAATTTCAGGTTGGTGACAGAGTTTGGTTACATATCACCAAAGAAAGAATGAAAGGTGAAGGTAAAACGCTTAAGCCTATCAGGTATGGTCCTTTTGAGATCTTGGAAAAGATCGGTACTAATTCTTTTCGCTTGAATTTACCTCCATACATGCAAATTTATTCAGTTGTCAATGTTGAGAATCTTAAATTGTATGAGCCTCCTATGATCATGGATGAGGAAACTAACATACAGATTCCTTCAGTTGATGATATGGCACCTGAATACATGAAAGAGTTGCAGGATGATGTTATTCTTGACAGAAATGTAAGGACTTCATGAAGGGGGAATGTTGAGTACCTTCGAGTGGGGATTAAAGGCATGCATCCTAGCAAAGCAAGATGGATGGAGATTGGAAAAGTGAGGGAGTTGTACCCTCACTTACTTGCAGAGTGACTCAAGCTTTTGGTGGTCCAAAAGCTCTCCAATGGGGAGGAATGATCCGGTGGATTATTCATCTTCAAAAATTACACTGATCCAATATGGTACAATGGTTATTAATTTATGGTTTGAAGAACATAACATCGCATGGTGCGCGGTTCGACATAGCATCGCATGGTGCGCGGTTCGACATAGTATCTCATGGTGCGCGGTTTGACATAACATCGCATGGTGCGTAGTTCGACATAGGATCGCATCGTGCACGGTTCGACATAGCATCGCATGGTGCGCGGTTTGACATAACATCGCATGGTGCGCGGTTCGACATAGCGCATGGTGTGCAGTTCGACATAACATCGCATGGTTTGAACCGTCAAGTCTTATGGTTAAGACTTGGCATCTGGCGATTTGTGCAACATCAAGAGGTAATATAAAATGGTTTGTAACATGCTCGCGTAGTTAGTGGCAACATTCTGGCGGTCTTGCGCAACGTCAAGGGGGAACCTTAAATGGTTCTTGAAAATCCCGCGCGGTCAAGTGTATACCCTCTAGCGGTCTTGTGCACAGTTAAATGGCACTATTTTAGCGGTTAGATGAGGGTGCGCGGTCACGTTTGCTGCGACATTTGTGGAGTTAGTTACATGCTGCGACAACAGATATAACATTTAGAATAGCTCTAAATGTGACGGATATCCATTGTAACCGTTGGGAACTGCTGCCACATTTAGCGGAACATAAATGAATGTAACATATAGCTAGTTGAAACATTTCAGGGATATGGAATGTCATTGTAACATAATGCTTGTGCAGCGATTTTGGAAGGATTGCATGGTTCAGTTTCAGCATATGGTTGTAACGATAAAGAAGATAACAGCTATGACGATAAAAGGAGTCGAGCCCGTTACTTATCCTTCGGCACTGAACGCTTAAATAGACGACTCTGGACAGAAGAGAGGGGGGTTCAAATTGTGTAGATCACCGAGCATCGCTTTTCTGTTATGAGAAGCTTGCAGAGATAAAAAAGAAGCACCAAGAGTTTTGCTAAGAAGTGACTAGATTCTGTTGTTGTGGAAGTCGACATTCTCCGTTATAATTTTAGCTTTCTTTGCCTTTTGAAGGCTAATTGTAATTTCCAGAAGAAAGGTCTTGAAGACTTTGTACAGCATTCTATTTACAGTTGCTGAAGTTGATTCCAGAACCCTTTTTGTACCATTTTAAAGAGATTAATTGGATCGGTACCCATTGGAAAGGGACCCGGAGACGTAGCCCAGTGAAGGGGGTGAACTCTGTTATCAACTTCTATTTGTGACTCTCTGTTTCTGTTTCTCTTTTGCTATTTCATTTCCTGTTCAGTTTGCTGTTATTTCAGAATTCATCATTTAATTGACTGTTAATGCTATTTCACACATTTAGCAAATTATTAAATGCATTCTTTTTAGACTTTTAATGCACACAAGTTGAGATCCGACGGATCAGTGAGAGAGAGGGAGATTTGGGTTTACTGTTTAGAGAGCTATATAGATTAGGGATTAGGGGTTTAGAAAGAGAGATGTTGAAAATTAGGAATTGAGAGAGAGAGAGAGAAGTTAGGTGTTAGGAATTTAGAGTGAGAGAGAGTGGAGGACTAGTGGTTAAGTGTTTAGAGAGAAAGAGATTTAGAGTTAGGGGTATATTTAGTTTTATAGAGATAGATTGGGGGATATGTTCTTAGAGAGAGAGAGAGAGAAACTGGGGGATTTGGTTTTAGAGAGAGAGAGAGAGAGAAGAGAGAGATTGGGTGGTAGTTGTTTAAAGGGAGTGAGAGAGAGAGATTTGGGGTTAGGTATTTAGATAGAGAGAGAGAGAGAGAGATTGGAGGTTTGGGATTTAGAGAGAGAGAGAGAGTTTGGGGTTAGGAGTTTAGAGAAGCAGAAATAAAATGAGGGAGAATGAGGGATAGGGGTTGAGAGAAAGAGAGAGAGAGAGAGGTTAGAGGTTTTGGGTTCAAAGAGAGAAATATAGAGAGATATTTGGGGTTTAGGGATTTAGAGAGAGAGAAAGAAATTATGGGTTAATCAATGAGAGAGAGAGAGAGAGGTTGGAGGTTATGGATTAAAAGAGAGAAATATAGAAAGATATTTGGGGTTAGGGATTTAGAGAGAGGGAAATAAATTTTGGTTTAATGAATGAGAGAGAGAGAGAGAGAGAGAGAGAGAGAGAGGGTTATGGATTTATATAGATAGATGGATAGAAATATATGTGTGTGTGTGTGTGTGTGTGTGTGTATAGAGATAGAGAGATGTTGTGGTCCAGGTGTTTAGACAGAGAGAGACATAGTTAGGAGGTTAGGAGTTTAGAGGGAGAGAGATTTGGGTTAGGGGTTAGAGAGAGAGTGAGAGAGAGAGATTGGGCATTAGGTATTTAGAGAGAGAGAATTTTGGAGTTATGGGTTTAGATACATAGAGATAGAGAGAAGGAGATAGATAAGGGGTTAGGGATTTAGATAGATAGATAGATAGATTGATAGAAAGATAGATAGATAGATCAATAGAGCGAGAGAATGTGGTCTAGGTGTTTAGACAAAGAAAGTGAGAGAGAGAGGAAGAGAGAGCGAGAGATTGGGGTTAGGGGTTCATAGAGAGATTAGGGGTTTTGGATTGAGAGAGAGATATATTTTAGGTTAGGGATTTAGAGAGAGAGAGAGAGAGAGAGAGAGAGAGAGAGAGATTGGCAGTTAGGGGTCTAGAGAGAGAGAGAGAGTGAAACTTTGCATTGTGGGTTTACAAAGAGAGCGATTGGTGGTTAGGGGTTTAGAGAGATAGAGAGGAGAGAAAGTTTGGTAGTTAAGCATTTAAAGATAGAGAGAGAGAGAGGGATTTTGTGATAATGTCTTTGGGAGAGAGAGATTAGATATTAGGGTTTTATAGAGGGAGAGAAATTGAGGGCTAGGGGTTTGAGAGAGAGAAGGAGAGAGATTAGAAGTTAAGGATTTAAATAGAGAGAGAGAGAGAGAGGGAGAGAAAGAGGTATTGGAGGTTAGGGATTTCTAGAGAGAGAGAGAGAGAGAGAGAGAGAGATTGAGGGTTAGGTGTTAGGGTTTGATATAGATGCAGAGAGAGTGGGGGTTAAGTTAGAGA
>LPNX010641661.1:23315-46209 GCA_001517045.1 Pseudotsuga menziesii | reverse complement strand
TAAAAAAAATTAGAAGGAAAAGGAGTAAGATTAAGGAAAAATACGATGTCCAACTTACTCGGCAACCTGTTAACTTTTTTGAATTTATGTTCTTGATATTTTTTGCTTCATGCAACCTATTGTGCAAAGTGTTGAATTATAACTTCAAAATAAGAAATTGAGAATGAATCTCTATAAAGAAGGATTGAAGAATCGAAAACCACTCATATGCATCTACATTCAATGAATCTCCTTTGCCTATTCAGTATACATATGATTTGGATTGTGGAGCCATTATTCTTGCATCAAACATTTCAGTTGGTGTTCCTCTATCTCTTGTAATTTATAAGGCTTGATGTGACAAACTGTTCCTCATAAGCCTAAAGTATACTACCAGATGGGTTGGGGAAGCAAATGAAAAACCCATGATGAAGATGTGGACCACAACCTCAGAGTTGGAAAATATTTAGGAAACTAATGCTACTTTAAATTATACTCATGTTCATGATAGCATATGCTAAAGTGTGTGAAGCTTATAATGTATTTTCAAATGTTAATCCATTTGATGTTTTCCACTCTTGGTAGAGGAGCATACAAACCCAAAATGTTTCTATTGTTGCATTTGCTATATTGGAATTTGAATGCCTCTGTCTCATTTTAGTGTTAAAGATAAAAAAATTGATTTGTTTCATGCCATTATGGATAAATGATCAATTGATTCCTAAGGGTACATATGATTAAGTGAACCACTAATTAAAATTTACTTTGTTGAAAGATTTAGAGCCTTGTGGGAAAACTGTTTTTCCTTCCTTGTGCTCTTTTTCTATTTTTTCTTTCAGTTTTCCCCTATTGGGGAAATTGCTAGTAGATAATATGTTTTTATAAAAAAAATTAAAAAAATTGTTCACTTATGTCGGTCTAGTAGTAAACAATGAGGTGATTATACTTTTATTAAGATGGATATTTAGGTTCAAAACCACCCCAATTATGCATGCAAATCTAGATGAAACTCTTGGATGATTTTGACAGCACAAACCCCACTCTTAGCACAATTTAGTCAAACTATAAACAAATTTTCCAAACGAAAATGTTGAAAATCCTATTCCACTTATATGCATAAAGACTTAAGTATTGGGGTTTTTTAAGTTAAATAATAAGTGTGATCTTGCATCATGTAAATCTATTTATATCACTAGAATAAATAGTACTAATAGTAAACATTTTAATTTGGGTGTGGTCCGCATCTTATATTATAACGATGTCACTACAACATACATACATGACTATGGATTGAATTTCTACCAATGGTGTGGGAATCTTGTTGAATACCATGGTATTGTATGGCATTTTGGTTGGGGATAATAACCATATGATGTCGGTATTAAGTTTTATTCCATTGATGGTGTTCCTACAACTTCAATACATACAACACCATGGTTTAAATTTCTACAAATAACATGGTACAATGTTGATATTAACAAAGAACCATCTCTAAAAGTAGTTGGTATTGGGTTTTACACTAATTGTACACGCAAATTCAACGCCAAGACATACAACACCATAGACTGAATTTCTACAAATAACATTGTTACTTAGTTGGTGTTGACAAAGACCCATATCCATAAGTAATTGGTATTAACTTTGGTATTAACTTTTACACTAATTGTGAAGACGATGGCTTTATGATTGCACAGAGAGACACTAGAAAGACATGCATTCTACACCAAGATAATCAAGGTGCACTCGAGGGAAAAAATGCATAAATAAAATAAACTAGTGTAGATCCATATTAACCCTAAATCTTTTAAGCACCTAATAATTTGCACATAATTCTTTTTTAATAAGAGTAGCTTTATTTTGTATTAAAAATATTGTAGTTTCACTAATAAGCACAATAATACAAAAATAGAGGTGTTTTCCAACAACCAGAAGTTCATCAATTGTCAAAAAAAATTACAACTTACTACATACAGAAAACTAGTATCCTTCACAGAGGATTTCCATACTTTCCTACTAGTATATATATTGTAAAAAACACGTAGAAATAGTTATGTTTTACAAAACATGATCCATGTCAATATCTAAAAGGTGTTGCTAGATTGTCTCTTCATCTTTGAGCTCTTTCGATGTTGATCCCATTGGCGTTATAAAGTTTGAATCCACTCACTGTGAACATCTACTCAAGTTTAAGAGCATATTATATTCAACATCAACTACTTGAATTTTCCTTTCTTCTTGGAGAAAGGTCTCCTTTACCACAACATATCCATTTTAACAACTTTCCTCTTGTGCTTAAACCTTCTTTGTCACTAACAAAATTGATCTACAACTACTTGCTATCAAATCCTCTTGTATTGTTAATACCCTATGGATATCATATATTTCACATAATGGACATTACCCAAACTGGGAGTGGTTTCCTAGGTTGTCCATTGTACCCAAAAATAAAAACAACTCTCTTTTAGGAGGAAAAATAGAATTTTAGTCTTTATCCTTTATGAGCTCTTTCCATATACCAAAGTCCAAGGAAACAAAATAAAAATATCCTATATAACCTTTACTAGTGCAAGCATTTGATTGGTGGCACAATCTGTTAGATTTTTAATGGTTATACAAGTTCAAAAACATTTAGCATCATAATATCGTCATCATAAGCAAAGGATAACTGAAAGAAAGACAAGTACAACAACACAAGAGTGTTAGAAAACTGGACCGCAAAGCAATAAAAAATATACAGTTAAATCATTAAACAACATGCAAAACACATTAAACACATTACAAAGAGACACAGATATAACGTGGTTCACCCAAACGATGGGCTACGTCCACACAGAAATTGCCAGTCATTTTATTACTGTCCCAACTGTCCTGAAAGATGAAGGGATACAAGCTGCAAAAATACCATTGCACTTGCTCTTCACTCTCTCATAGTCTCTCTCACACAATCATAGAGATTGTTTACAATACAATACCATACACAGCCATATTACAATGCTTTTCTTTTATAGGGGAAATACCATGGGAAAATACTACGGTTAACCCAATACCATGGGGGAATGAGTGTGTAGTACACATGGGGTACAAACACGACTGAATTATATCTCTGGATCTGGAATATTAGGCTCCACAACCAACAAAGAGAACACAAATGTTTTCCTTGGGGAAACCACAAGGGAGAAAACCCCGCAAAACTTCCTCATTATAGAATTCGACCAAGTACAGTGTAAAACCCTAGCAACAAGAATAGTTGCTCATCTTCCACAATACTCTCTCTCTCTCTCTCTCTCTCTCTCTCTCTCTCTCTCTCTCTCTCTCTCTCTCTCTATATATATATATATATATATATATATATTATATCTTGTGCAATGCTTGAATATAAGGTATGTGATAATGAGAGAGGCACCTCACCTATTTATATTCATTGGGTGAGTGACTCAACTAAACAGCTAGGTTGGCTAGGTTCCCTTATTAGGGATGACCTACCAAGGGAGACTCGCAATACATTTTATATATTAATTTTGTGGGTACTATTGCCCTGACTTACAATGAAGGGTTTACCTCATGAATTTTACATGACCAGTTACATCAAGGACATCTCTGAATGGAGGAATAACATATCCGAAGGAGAATACAACAAAAGTACAAAAGAATATATTCCAAAGTTACAATACTTTAACACTCCCCCTTAACTAGAAAGGTATTATACATCAACAACAACCATCATAGCAAATGTTCAACTGACTGGTGAATCTCTATATTTCATAGGAATTTGTGTAACATTGTCATGCATCTTCATCATCAATCTCACTATGAGATTACTGGTGTTGGAGTATCGGTACAACCGCATGGTATAACCATCGCACCTTTGGGAATATAAATATGTGGACTAACCACGACTCCTAATGATAAGCCCTTGTGCTTCATTTGAAATTTTCATCAACATATGTAGGTTTTAAGGTAACAACAAACCTTACATGGTATCAAATATGAGGTCTCAGGTTTAATTCCCTCGAGCTACGCCAGAGGGGGGGTGTTGGAGTATCGGTACAACCACATGGTAAAACCACTGCACCTTTGGGAATATAAAAATGTGGACTAACCACCAATCCTGATGATAGGGCCTTGTTCTTAGTTTCAAATGTTCATCAACATTTGCAGGTTTTGGTGTAATGACAAACCTAACATGCCATCAGAGCCTTGTTCAGGATAGAATCAAACCTTCTTTGATCTCCATTGTGCACCAAAAGCAACTAAGTTTCCACATAAATCCTGCAATCATTGCCTTGCTAACTCTATATTGTGTCCAGAGAAGTCTCTACAGGTGTGACATAGTCTGAAAAAGTGCACATGTCGAGGTGGAAAGGTTTGAACCGGCATATGATTGTGAATTGGTTTTTTTGCAGTGATATTTTTCAGGTACAACTTCAATATGGATTCGAGATTATCGATTCCTCTTCTTACTCCATTCACAAGACATTCAAAGTGGAAATTGAAGATGATTTCATCTCTAAAGAGACAAGGTATCTATTGGACTTGGTAAAGAGTCTTATGAAGATGATAATGACTAGATACATTGTTGATGTATTTGTAACTTCGAAATATATTCTGATGTGTATTATCATTGTATGTTGTTGTACCCCCATTGGGGATGTATTTACCCCTTTGCGGGATGTCTTAATTGTGTCTATACCTTGAGGTACAACCTCCATTGTAAGTCAGGGAAACAGTCCCTAGTGTAACATCATGTAATGTGTATTTGGAGCCTCTCTGGGAGAATTCGGCCCTGTTATGGAAGACATGTGGTCCCCAGTATTATGTTTGGTTAGCGACTTGAAAGGGTATAAATAGGGAGGCACTCTCTCTCATTTATACACACCTCACATTCTCAAGTTCGCATTAGATAGAGAGAGAGAGAGAGACAGAGAGAAAAGGGAGGAGAGACAGATACCTACTTAATACTTCTCATTACTTCTTTTGATCATCCTACTATTCTGAAGAATTTTGTGGGGTTTTTATCCTTTATGGTTTCCCCGATGAAAATATATGTGTCTCATGTATATTTTATATCTTATGCATCTTGTTGTACTTGTTATTCTTTCATATAGAGATCCTAGATAATCTAATTATATCTAAAGAAAAACTAACATGGTATCAAAGCCTCTCTGAAAGAAGGCATTATGCAGTTGCATAAACTAGTGCTTCCTAGTTCAAGGTTTTCTCTCCATAGATCATCAAGAAAAGAGGGATAGGATAACTCTCCTCAATATGGCACATATTTTGGTGGAGACCGTTTCTAAATTGGAGAAGTTTCATTTTTTACCCTATCACTAGTGTCGGGAGGAACTACGACATCAATTTTTGGAGGCTTCCCACATCAGTTTTTAGAAAGTGACCTAGCTAAGCAACTCGCCTCAAGGAGGCACATATTTCTTTCCAAAAAAAATTCCCAAACTCTAAGTTTGGAAAATTAGGGTTTTTTGACAAAATCTAGGTTAGTCAGCTCCAAAACCAAGTCAAACACCTCAAATCGGTAAGATCTAAATATTTTCTATTTACATTTTAGGTTCTCATTTGAAAATATGACTCATCATACTCAGTTTGAGGAAAAGCTTGGACGGGCTGATAACTTTCGAGCATGGAAGTACAACATCTCCCTGATCCTTGAAGCGAATGATTTGGATCAATTCATCAATGGAGAAGTTCCAGAACCAGAGGGAGATGAGGCTAATCCTACTCCTAAGAGAAGCGTGTCTAAGGCTAAGAGAATCGTTGCACATTCTATTGAGGATCACCTCATCCCCCATATGTCTTCATTCAAGACACTGAAAGAAGTGTATGATGCTTTGACAAATATGTTCGAAGGAAAGAACATCAGTTAGAAGATGACTTTGATGAACCAATTGAAGAATGTGAAGATATAGAACTCCAAGACTATACAGTCTTACTTCACAAGGGTTGCTCAAATCAAAGAACAACTTGAAGCGGTTGAAGAAAATGTCGAAGAAGGAGAAATTGTAATGACTACCTTTAATGGTCTCCATAGATCATGGGACTCATTCATTCAAGGTATTTGTGCAAGAAGGAAGACGATCTCTTTCAGCAAACTTCAAGAAAGATGTGTACAAGAAGAATCTAGATTTGTGACAAGAGATGAAAAAGATGGGAGCAACTGACAACCAAGATCTCTTAGTTCACACCAGTAAGAACTTCAAGAAGAAGGAGAAGAATGAGAACTTTCATCACAACAATAAGAAGGACAGGAAACCGAAGAAGACCAAAAGAGATACTTCCAATGTTCGATGCTATACTTATGATGAAAATAGACACTTTGTAAGAGATTGTCCCATCAAGAAAAGGAGACACCGTGCTCATGTTGTCGAAGATTATGAACCAATAAACAAAAGATTCAAACAAGATAAGGATGATTCAAATGAATAGTATTTGCCAATCTCAACACGTACTGGCACTATACCACACATAAGCAATGATTGGCTTGTGGATATTGGAGCTTCTAAACATGCGATAAGATACAAGGAATCATTCATTAATATGTATGAACATGACTCACCTCACAAAGTGAAACTTAAGGATAACTATCAATACCCCATAAAAGGGAGTGGAGAAGCTTCATACAAGCTTGACTCCGGGAAATCCTTAAAGATGAAGGATGTGCTATATGTTCCAGGATTGAAGAAGACTCTTTTCTCCATTTATGCACTAGATGCAGAATGGATTAGGGTTTATTTTGTTGATGGCCAAGTTTTGATGTGGCCCAGAGGAAAAAAAATAGAAGATTCATAGTTATTGGAGAAGAAGAGGGAGGCTTGTACAAGCTGAAGGGACAACCTGAACAAGCACTAGTTCATGAGTTGATTGAACCAAGTGAACTATGACACATAAGGCTTGCACATGTGCACTACAGGGCACTACCGATGGCAAGCAAAGCAGTCTCAAGACTGCCAGAGATCTAGGAAAAGCATGAAGGAATTTACAAAGGATGTGCACAAGGAAAGAATGAGAAGAAGACATTTCCCAACAATGAGAGCAATGATAAAGGAATACTGGAGATAGTACACTCAGATGTATGGACCTATGTCCTCTAGTTCATTAAGTGGTTATGTGTACTATGTTTCCTTTATAGATTATTTCTCACGTAAGACTTGGATATATTTATTGAAAGGGAAAAGTGAATGTTTTCATAAGTTCAAGGAATATAAAGCCTTGGCCAAGAACCAAAAATATAGGAATATCAAGACTCTCCAGACAGATAATGGCGGAGAGTTCACATCAGAATAATTCAAGGAACTCTATAGAGAATCTGGGATTAAGAGGGAGTTGATCACTCCATACAATCCTCAACATAATGGGGTTGTAGAACAAAAGAACTGAACCATCATGGAGGCAAAAAGAGCTATGTTGCATGATCAGGATCTTCCTATGCACCTTTGGGTTGAGGTGACAAGAAAAATTGTGTATGTACTGAACCGTACTCCTCATAGAGTACTTGAAAATAAGACTCCCGAAGAGGATTTCTCAGGAGAGAAACCAAAATTCAGCCATATGAGAATATTTGGATTCCTGGTGTACATACATTTCCCAAAGGAGAAAAGGACCAAACTCAATCCTTCTGGGAAGATGGGTATCTTCGTAGGATATAGTGATACATCAAAGGCCTACCGAATACACTTCCCAGGATTAAAGAAAACTGACATCTGTTTAGTTGTAACCTTTGATGAAAACTCATCATAGTTCAGATCCAGGAGGACACCCATCTAGGAGGTCGAGTAACCTGAAGAGATTAGAGGCCGAGATATGGAAATTGGAGAAGAAATTGCAGAGGACCGTGAATATCACAACATGATATAATCATAAGATCCAATAGAGACATTCCTTGAGAAGGACTCCCACAAGAGGAAACTAACATGGGCACGGGAGCCCTTACGAGAATCTAAAAGGTGTGGCACTCCAGAGGGAATATATAGAGAGAGAAAGAGGGAAAATCCCTACAATAGATATGTGGCCCTACTATGTGACATCATTGATAGAGAACCTTCCACCTATGAAGAGGCTACATAAAAGAAAGAATGGAAGGATGTGATGATCAAGGAATATCAGTAGATCATGAAGAATGATGTCTAGGAAATTGTTCAGAGACTGGAGAAGAATTTTGTCGTGACTTTACAATATCAAGCATGCTATAGATGGTAGCATCAAGAAATATAAGGTGATATTCGTAGTACAAGGCTCCTCACAGAAAGAAGGCATAGACTACAAAGATACATTTGCACCCGTGGCAAGGTACACTTCCATTAGGACCATACTTTCTTTGGCAGCAGTTATGAAATGGAAAATACACTAGATGGATGTCAAGACAACTTTCTTGAATGGTGTAGTCAAGGAGGAAGTGTGTGTGGAACAACCACTTGGATTCGAGACACATTATAGGAAGACCAATGTGTGAAAATTGAAGAAGGACTTGTATGGATTGAAACAAGCACCGAGGACATGGTACAATAGGATGGATATCTTTCTGATGAGCTTGGGAGTTACCAAGAGTAAAGCAAATCCAAGCCTCTAATTCAAGGTGGAAGACGAAAGACCAATGATACTCCTTCTATATGTCAATGACTCGTTTCTAACAGGTAAGGAGGAACTCATTATAGATGTAAAGAGGAGACTTGCTATGGAGTTCGAGATGAAAGACCTAGGCATGATGCACTACTTCTTAAGCATTGAGGTGTGGTAGATTGTAGATGGGATCTTCCTTGGTCAAGGAAAATATTCAGTGGAGATTTTGAAGAGATTTAGAATGATGGAATGCAAGGAAATGGCCACACCTGTGGCATCTAACTTGAAGCTTATGAGTGATGCTTCATCTGAGAAGGTTGATGCCGTGATGTATCATCAGATGATTGTCTCATTGATGTATCTAACGAATACAAGACCAAACATATGCTTTGCGGTGAACACCCCGAGACAGTTCCTCGTGGATTCGAGACATGTTCACCTGATAGCTGCAAAGCATATGTTGAGGTACCTAAAAGGTACAGTGGATTATGGGCTGAATTATCATGTGAATCATAAGATTAACCTACATGGTTATGTTGATTCGGATTGGGAAGGTAGCACCATTGAAAGGAATAACACCTCAGGTTGCTTCTTTAGTTTGGGATCTGGTGTGATCACCTGGTTCATCAGGAATAAATCATGTGTAGTGTTGAGTACAACTGAGGCATAGTATGTTGTCACTTGCTCGGCTAGTTACAAAGCAGTGTGGATTCGAAAGCTACTGTTTGACTTGTTTGATATCAAGTTGGATGTGACTTGTATCTTCTGTGACAATCAAAGTTTCCTGAAGTTGTCAGAAAATCCTATGTTCCACGGCAAGTCAAAGCACATTGAGATCAAGTTCCACTATATCAGAGATATGGTGCAGAGAGGAGTAGTGAAGCTCCAGTACGTGGAAATGGAGGAGCAGATAACCAATGTGTTGACCAAGTCTCTTGCGAGAGTGAAGTTTGAGTACTTCAGAGAAAGACTTGGTGTGATATACATAGATATCCCTAGAAAGAGGGAGTGATGTGTTCTAGCATAGTTAGAGAGATAGTTTGTCTTAGTGTAAAATCCTAAAGAAGCTTGTAGTTTGCTCAGATGTAATAAGTCCTATAGGTTGTTCTTGGATGTAATCAGTCCTAGAGAAGCTTGCAGGTTTCCTTGGATGTAATCAATCCTGACATGTTACGGAAGCATAAAATCTCACATGGGAAATGAGACAGGTTGTCCAAGGGGAAAAATCCTAATGCAATAAGATGCTCGGACGTAATCAGTCCTGTAGGTTGTCCTCAGATGTAATCAGTCTTGGTGAAGCTCATAGGTTATCTTTGGATGTAATCAGTCCTGCGACAGGTTATCCGAATGTAAAAAAGAGACCTAGCATGGTACGCAGGTTATTTGGATGTAATACGACCCGTGGGTTGTCTGAGTGTAAAATGAGAACTAGCCTGGTATGCAGGTTACTTGGATGTAATACGCCCCAAAGGTTATCTAAATGAAAAAAATCCTGGATGCATGTCGTTCATATGTAATCCCTTGAGGTTGACCTAAAACGTAAAAGATCATGATATAATAGGTTGTTGGGTTGTAATCAATCCTTACATATAATACATATATGTGTGTTCCCATGTTGATATTATAAGGTCACGAAGCACAAGAGGTGCACCTAGGCGGTTCTTTGATAGAACGTTGGTCAACCGTGGATGCTTTGTTTGTTTTGTTGTGTCTTGTGCGGGACAAAAGAGATGATCTTGACACGATGAGAAGAAGGTAGAAGGCATAGTTTATTATCGTGGAAATGTAAAGAAGGTCCTGGACAGTTCCTACGTGACGACTTGCTCGATATGTGAAGAAGACATGGCAGAGGACTAGGCCTACATCTAGCATGAAAAATCGATAGATTTATAGAAACTTCTAATGACATACAGTATGCTATGATGATCTAATAATAAGATGATGATGTGATCCAATATCCGCCTACTAGAGTTTATGATAAACTATTGGGATCGTGATCTTGGTATGTTTGACCTACAAGGTGATTTTCTAGAGATTACCTTGGAAGACATCTACTTTATCTCCATTTTGTCATGACAAGGAGCTCTGGTAAACTTGGAAGGTACTGGTAGAGGAGGTGACCTTCTAAGTGTGCAGAACTACATTGATGCATATTGTGCACCCTGTACTCAAAAGAGGGGTAGTTGCATCCCTCTTGTTCATATCCGCAACTTGCCATTACAATTGTTAGCAAGCACTATAGTGACGGTTGCAGGGTCATCATCACTTCACCTTGCAACTCGAAACCAAATGAGACTTGCATTGGAATGCCTACAGGGAGCCCTATATGACTGGTGTTTGGGAGTAATCTCGATAATGAGGAAACAACTCTCTGATTGTAAAAGATGCTGGCAGAAAAACTTTGGTTATTATAGCATATTGGTGGCCTTTTTATTTGAGAGGGCGCCTGGTTTGAGTCCTGTAGTACCACTACCAGTTCGTTCTCCCCGTCATCCTAGACTGAGTAGGTGGGGAGAAATATTTCTATGCCAAGGAGGCAGTGGATCGGTTCAGAGTGTATACGATGATGACTTCTACTTATGGTGGGAGCAACAAGTACCAGCACTGGAGCAATTTCCATATGCTGGGATAGATTTCCAAGGTGAAACCGACCTTGTCCTCCCTCCTGGAGGAGCATGGGGAACGTCAGGTATTCTTGTTTTCAAGTTTTTAAATTTTTATGAATTTTATGAATTTTAGTCATAAAAGATATATACATATGTATAAGAGTTTTTAATCCTATAAAATGTTAAAATACAGATATTGGACCAATCCACCCAGCTGGGCATCCACGTATGTATGTGCGTCCTGTGGTGGGAGAATATCATGGCTTGATTAGTGTTCTTTAGGGGAAGTGGGCCAGGCTTAACCAAAGAGTACCTACTTTGCGTATTGAGCATATCCCTATCGTTATGCAGGAGCTAGTGGTTGGTATACCACTTGTCTGGATACGCCTTATGAGGCGGGTAGCTAGAGTAGTTCTTGTGTACATTAACACCGTTGTATATTTTTTGTATATATATATATATATATATATATATATATATATATTGTCGGTTTTATTTACATGTGTTTTGTAATGTATCTGTTGTATATTTTTATGAAAAATGTGTTAAGTGCCAGTCTAAGATATAATTAGCATATGCATCAGTTAATGAATTTTGATTTCTTGGAATATGATTGAATGTAATAAACTCAAAATTTCTTTTCAATAACCTAACTTACATAAACTGACGTAGTAAAATAGGGTTCTGCACCTGATAAGCTCGATTGAGCTGGGAAACCACCAGTTGAGAGTCAAGTCTGACTTCCAGCAGGGTAATGCCACGTGATAAAGCATCCCATAACAGCTCAATAACAGCTTTGTATTCGGCCACATTATTGGTAGTAGGACCTAGGCAAGCACCTCTAGAGGAAACTAGTTGTCCTGAGGGTGAGTAAATAACCCATGCAGCTGAAGCCAGGTTACAAGTGTGGCGACTAGCGCCATCCGCGAAACCTATGAACCACTCGGAAGATGTCTGTAACAACCAACATATGGTATAATAACACAAGCCAACGAACTATTGTACATAAAGTTACATACAATAAAAATACAAGAAAAAGCGCTAAGCCTAAGCCTAGTACTTTTCCAAGTAGAGCCCATTTCTAGGCTCGAGCAGCTTATTCCCCTCAAAATCAGTTAATTCATATGCACCTTTCTTCGATACTTTTGACATGACATAAGGTCCTAACCACATAGACCTAAATTCTCCTGCCCCTAGGGGTTCTTTGTCTTGATCCAAGAGCAAGACCAACTCCCCTTCAGAAAAAATTCTAAGGTTTGACCAATTTATCGTATAGATTTTTTACCCTATTTTTATGAGCCTCGTTTGTTGTTAGTGCATCTCTACACTGCTCATCTAGATGTTCTAAGTGTAACAAACGTTCTTCTAGCTCAGTCGTATCAGGTAACACATGAAAAGCAATCTTTAAGGATGGCATTTCACATTCAACCGGGGTTACCGCTTCCACTCTGTGAATGAGTTGGAAAGGAGAGAACCCTGTAGCAGTTTTCACATTGGTCCGATAATCCCAAAGTGCAGGATATAGCATGATGTGCCAATTGGAACGGGTTGTATTAATAGTGCGCTTAAGAATAGTCTTCAAGGTTTTATTTACAGCTTCGACTTGACCGTTCGCTTGAGGGTAGAAAGAAGACGAATGTTCTTGTCTAAACCCTAGCATAGTGGTCAATTCAGTCATCATACTATTTTGTAACTGACTGCCGTGATCAGTGACAATCTCTTTAGGAATAGTGAACCATGCGATAATTTGGTTGAAAACGAAAAAGGATGCAGTTTCCCCATCAGCTTTATAGGTGGGCATTGCCTCTACCCACTTCATGAAATAATCTACAGCGACAATGATATGTTTGTGCCCCTTAGCCAAGACTGGGTTGCACGTCACGTAATCTATCCCCCACTTCGTGAAGGGGCCCACTGAGATGACGGGAAAAAATGAAGCAGGATGCGACTACATCTTTCTAGTGTAAAGCTAACAAGGATGACGTTACTTCACGGCTTCCACACAATCTTTAAAGATCATGGACCAGAAATAACCAGCACGTAAAATCTTCCTAGTCGTTGCTAACCCAGATAAATGACCCCCACACGCTCCACTATGGGCATCATTTAGGACAGTCTCTGCTTATTCGTGGGTAAGACATCGACGCAAAACGGAATCTACCCCCCTACGATATAAAGTATCTCCATTAATGAGGTAGTTTTTTGCATGTACGCGTAGTTTTCCATATTCCCCTCAGCAAATATTCCTTCCCTTAGTAAGGGATTAATAGGTGTATCAACATCACCTTCCAATCTCATATGGAACTCCTGGTTCTCAATCATGCTTAACTCTAGAAGAAAATAGGATTGATGGTGAAGATATTCACATATCTTATCTCATCCGCACATAGCTTCTAGAATGGCTTCATCAGAAGGCAAAACCATATCTAAGCAGTCTCTGGAATGCAAAGAGTTCTCTGCCCAAGCAGGCAGATAGGCTTCTTCTGGCTCCTCTGAGACTGTGAGAGGGACTGAAATGGGATAAATAGCGGTGTGAATGATAGCTTGATAAGCTACTTCCGCTGCTAATAAGGGCACTTCAGGTTCATTCTAGGAAGGAAGAACCCAAGGATCTGTTCTATCAACAACCGTGGCAATAGACTTCCCTACACTAGTAGAACCTAAATAATTAATCGGAGGTGGAAAATCGAATGTGCCCATCAATGATGCATACATTCCATCCCCTAAGCTCTCTAAAGCAATTTTAACCTGATCAACCAATGGCACGGTGGACTCGTTAGTTTCCATGCAGCCCTTTCGAGTAAAACTGAGTTGGTCTACAGTAACCAACTTCCCTTCGTGTGGAAACACTACTACCTGAAGTACGGCCAATGCAATAGTGGACATGGCATAAGTCTAACTTCTCTCCAGGAGCAAGTTATAATCCAAAGGTGCATCAATCACTTCTACCTCAATAGACACTGCCTTCCCTGCCAACTTTATTTCGAAAGCCGTAGGATACCATGTGGATGAAATGACCTTCCGTCGAAAGCAGTAAGTAGGGTGTTCGATGGAACTAGCTCTGGAGATCCAAGAGCTTTCCAACAAGAGAAGGACATGACACATGTGGAAGCACCCTCATCGACAACTTCCCTTCCAATGGTTTTGCTTCCATGGATGGCATCTATTGATAAGGCCACATGATAAGGTAGGCGAATTTTCACATCAGACAAATTAAACTTCGCCATGAGGCCCGATGAATCCATGCTGCCTAAGGCTGGTAAGAGTGCATCTCGTTGGGCGGGGCAACTCTGTAACACCTCTAAAGCCAAAATCGCACAAGGGGTCTAGGATAAATCTTCAACTACAGAGTAGTTGGCTGCAGCCCTAGCATTGGGATTGTGCAAGGTTTTCTTGAAGACCCCTTTCGGTATCTTGGGCATAGGTTCGACAGGTTTTTCAATCGTGAGAGGGTTAGAGGTTTCACCTGTAGACTTACCCTTCTCCGAAGCCTCTGTGTCATAGTTATTGTTCCTAGTCTGGAGTAAATTCTGGGATCGAACCATGTTGATATAATTTGGGTTAGAAGCATTTGGGGTGCCCCCTGCTACATTTGAAGCTGAAGCAAAATTTTGTCCTTGGGGAAAAGGATCCTTTAGGACAGCCAGTTGTTGGCCTTTTAGCAGCTTATGAGCTTGGTCAATAAGGGGGCATTGATGGGTCAGGTGATCCTCCTGGCACAACTTACAAGGGAATTTCACCTTCTTCTTTTATTTTTTGCCCCCATCAGCATTGTTTGTGGGTTTTGGCTTGTTTTGGTTTCCCTCACCTTTTTTTCCTTTCTTCTTTTTCCCACAGGGCTGCTAATTGCCCTTTTGAGAGGATTGTGCAAAAACATTTGCATTCTAGGTGAGGGGGAAGCCTTTACTGCCTCTGTTATAGAATGTTTGACAGACAACTCATGGAGCTGTTTAGCCAAAGACTCTACAATGGGAGATTTCACAGAACCAACCACACCATCGACATGGGGTCCAGTCTTAGGTTTCTCTACATTATGTGTTGGCCTCGATGCATCAAGGATGATTTCATATAAAATACAAGACTGAGAATATATAAAATCTAGTTGTTGGGCCCTGAGGATAGCCTCTTCCTCATTGGTCACTCCCGAAGTAGATACATCCTTAGATATATATGGCAATAGGGATTTAAGGAACCATTTTAGTAAAAACTCGAGAGGAATAGTGGATTTTACGAGGCTCTTTCATCTTCTCCGCTCTTGAATATGATCCAAAATATGAGTGGCCTTGTCCTGCTAGAAGGTAGACAACAAGTCTGTCCCGAAATAATACAGGACAGGAAGTTGGAAGTGACTAAAGAATACATTAGCCAAGTCCCAAAAACTATCAAACACAGCAGAAGGCAGTTCAATGTACCATTTTTTTGCGGTACTGGTTAGAGTTCTTTGGAACAATATCAACTGAACTGTATCATAGTTCGGTGAGTTGGAAGAGCACCACAAGTGGAAAGTGGTGAAATGAGCTCGTGGGTCATCACCAATTTTGCCTTCGAATTTTGAAATGTCTGAGAGCAACTTGGTAGGAATGGGTGGCCAGGAGGAGTTATGTCTCACCGAGTCATTCATTAGCTTTGACAAGTATGGAAAGTTTAAATTTGCCAAGAAAGGGAGCTTGGGTCTAATGGGAGCATGAAAAGTACCAGCTTGGGGATTAGAGGGACTTGCCCCCATGTTCCTGGATGTGAAGGCGGGGTTTCCCCCTACTACCGATTATGAAGAGGTCGGGCCACTTTGGAAAGGATTCCACCCATAAGCCAGTGGATTGTTTATGTGCGGTGCAGTATATGAGGTTCGAGCTGCCCCAGTCGAAACTGGGGTTTAGAACACAGGAGCAGGTATCCCTCCATTAAAAAATGAGAAAGGAGAGCTCGTGAAGGGAGCTGAAACCAGAGTTTGAAAACCTTGACCATAAGGATTAGGGTTTTCGAGCTGCACCCCTAAATATACGGGTGTTGGACCTACATATGGAGTGGATGGGGGAATGTGCCCCCCATTCCAAAGAAAACCCTGGACAAATGACGAGGATCCTACAGGACCACTCTGAGCAGTGTGTGTGAAGGAAGTAGGAACAGAAGGTACACTAGGAATCCCAGTGACCACTCCACCAGAAGTACCTGCTAAATTTGTGGAAGTCGGTGGTTGAACCACCCGACTAGCTGGAGTTAAAGGTGTAGTAGGTATACTTGTTCTAGGGGCACCAACTGGGGGAGGTGGCACCCCTTCAGCTGGAGCGGCTGAGGTGGATGTAGAAGAACTTTCTCCTATAGTAGACATTAGTCTGCTCAAAGGGACACCAATCACGGGTGAATTGAAAGGACAAACCTGGACGATCATAGGATCGTTTAGGTCAGTTAGAGGTGAATTAAAGTTCCTTGCAAACTCGTCATCCTGCAAGTCTTCTATCTCTACTACAGTTAAATCAAACAGGTCTTTCCTAATTTCTGGTTCACCCAAAACTTCACTTACTCCTATCGGTTCGAAAGAACCATCCGTGTCTAATCTCCACCTTTGAGGGGGAAGGTGGAGGTTCCAATGTAATGAGCGGAGGAAGCTTTTGTAACCTTCGAGACCTTCTAAGAGATTGGTCTTCCACGATTGTAAATTTGACTCTTCACACCCTAAGGTCAGCTAAAAACATAGACAAACCACAGAGCAATCACTACAAAAATTTCCTAAAGTCTCAACAATCACAAGGGGTATAAGATATGCTTTCCCGAAGAAAGTTGAGAGATAGTTTCTTGGCGTCCTTGAAGAGTTTATTAGGCACAAGTGGAGGAATCACCCACTGCCCTCCTACACTTTCAACAAAGGTTACCTTCCAAGCCCGTCCAAGGTAAACCAAAAATAGCCTTCCGGTTTACCTGTGTATAAACCCTAGCTGTCAAAGAGACTAAATGCTACCTTAACTATATCAATAGTCTGGGGGGACAGTTGCAAGCCTGGTTCATACGCATGGGCAGGGTAGCAAAGCCCGAAAATCTGTCTAGGATAGAATCCCCAGATGCGCAAAAACCATGGTCTATGTTTTGACAAGGAATCGGAGGGTTATCTCCTCAGTCCAAGCCTCCACGCGGCCTCTTGCTTAACTCCTGTTTGAGAAGAGCTTCCCAGATACTACCAACATAGAGAAGGATTTACCTATCGATTGGCCAACTACATCTAAATTTAAGCACTTGTGGAGAGTTTACACTTCCTATCCCACAAGTATAGCCTAAGCTAGTAGGTGTATGACCCTATAAAACAAACATACTAATAAATTTTAAATTGTAGCGTTCATTTTAAGGGTTGTTCTTAGTCAAAGGGTAAGTGGTGTGAATGACTATGATATTATAGACTCAATAAGAAAAGTAAAAAGGTGTATAAAATGGATTCCAAAACAAATTACAACTACTTAAAACAAGCTTCTTTTCTTTTTGTAAATATGAGCTAATGAAATTACAACTAAGTATGAGAAGACTTGTACTTCTTTTTGTAATTTTTGAAATTTTATTCAAAAATACTGAAAATAAAACTACTATATGCAATTAAATGCAAATCTTTCAAATGTTTTTCTTCACTTTTCAAATTCTTCAAAAATTACCATGCACCTAAATGTAAAACTTCTTGAGTATGTTTGAATAATCAGACCATAAAGCAAGCAATATGAAGTATAACGGACTTGCACGAACCAAATTCAACCACTTCAGGAGGAGACTTGGCAAACACCTAACTTGGGAAGAATCAATGAATAAAATCCATTGAAATCACTAAAGGACAAGTGACAAACTGACACTACTCGAAAGCAGTACAGAGTACAAGGTATCTAAAATCCTGATCATTGACTCAGATACATAGCACTGAACCTATCACCCAAACAGGAGAACCTACCTCAAATTGCTAAGTGAAAGAAGACTCAAACAATAAAACTCAAAGGCTTACTGAAAGGCACAAAGCATGGTGTATAGGACTTTCAAACTTACAAGAAGATGCCAACAACAAAAGACCTTCAAGCAAACCAAAATCCAAACAAGACAAGGACAAGAAACCCTACCTAAAATTTTGTGCTGCTACAAGACGTATGCAACTGTCTTATAGAGCAACCTGCGTATTGTACACAACTACCTTATAGAGCAACTCGCGTATACAAGTTGTTGTACGCGACTGTGAAGCACAACAACCCGCATACACAACAACAACAAAAAATCAAAAAGAAAAAATAGCAAAGGTCTATGGACACACTACTACAGATCAAAGGCAATATAGACAACCACACAAAGAATCAGAGCAAAGACTGGGCAAGTATCTACAAGACTAACCCACAGCAGGCTGGACTCCCCAGCGGACTCACCAGTTCTGTTGTTCAGGATAAAGCACCCTTGTAATCTAGGGTCTGGGGTTACTAACTTACTACTAACCTTGGAGACAATCAGCTTTACCAGAGAATGGAAAGGGAATAGGAATAAAGTCTTGACTTACCCTATTATCGACGGTTGATCCAAGCTTGATCTTCTCCCGCTCCTCTTCTCTCCAAAGCTTCCAAGGATGCACCTCTTTCACCTGTAAAGAGAAAATCCTTCAAGTAATATCTCATGCATATATATATCATAAGTTAGATGAACATTATATCAAGCATATAATCAAATATATCCATTAACCACAATACATGAAATAGACTCAACACAAGGTTCAAAGAAGAATTCTCTTTATTAACAATCAGTGAATGAGATAAGAGTACAACCCAACTTCTGTGACAAGGACTCCTCTACAACCAAAGGACTCTGAGTTTTGTTGCTCCAAGATTTCTGAAGATATACCACCAGCATAACTTTCCTCTCCAATCTTGATTGATTAGTCCCCACCCCAAGGCCTCTATTTATACTTTGGGAAATAGAGTGATTTTGAAGGTTGGGGTGGTTGAAACAGTTGGGATAGTTAAGGATTAGGGCCCAACTAATCTCATCTAATCATGTTTTATATTTTTTAAGGTCAAACTAAGTTGTACGCGACTATTAATATAGGAAACCCACGTATGAAACGCAAGTTGCTCGAAGGAAACCCGCGTACATAGGTGTATGCAGGTTGCAATGCAAATGCTCGCGTACAGTACGTGAGTTGTAGTGCAGATAGTCGCGTATGCAACTCAACACTTAGAAAAAATATGTAGCAAGCTGGTTTGAGGGTAAATGCATCCCAAGTCATGCCCATCTATAGTGTTTTGGCAAACTTCAATCCTAATTTGTCCTTTTTTGTACCAACATAAAGAATGTCGACACTTGGACGGAGAAGTGCCATTTGGGTTGATAACAGATGCCCCCTAATGTGTAAGGTCAGAGGGAAGCAATGGCCGAAATACATTATAATCATTATCTTGGAGAACTCAGAGGTCCAATGGAGCAGAGGAAGTAGCTGAAACAAATACATAGTATTGTCATATACAAAGTCATATCTGAGGATGCCATGTTCAATATACATGGATAGGATTCAACAGATTGTCAACCAAATAGGTGATAATTGACAACTGAAGAAAAGGAATTCACCAATAATGAAAGTGAATCCTAAGGTAAGATCGTCAAAAACTCTAGGTCTTCGTCATCAGGAAGTGCTGATGATAAAACATACTGTGATGAGGAAGGAAATATATCCTCCAACGGATCACAAGAGTGACTAGGAACTGGACAAAGGAAGGGAAACACAAGAAATATAAGATAGGACAATTATGGGATCGGGATATAGATCAGATGCAGGGATAAATCCTTGAACAACGAGAATGACACGGAGATGACCCAAGGTAGCTTTTGACTTTGCAGATAATACAACTAGACTTATCTGTCATGTAGGAGACATGATCAGATTCCCCAGGTATAATGGATAAGTGGAGGAGTAAGAAACTCAAAGTGATAGCTGAACTGAAAGTGAACACTGAGACATGAGTATCGGAAAGTACAGAGAGTGTTATGTTCAAGGATGGCATGCTGCCACTGACTGGAAATCAAAAGAAAACTTCTTCCTTATCTTTCCTATTAAATTTTAACGAGTCTAGGAAAGTCAACTCAAGTCTCTCTTCATTTTTGACAAGCTTGAAGAGAAGAGGGAATAATGTTTGATAATGATACTGATTCATGGATTTTATGAGCCTGAACTAGTACATGCTCACTTGGTGTTTTCATGTTTAGAGAGTCTAAAAACTCTGAAGAAGACTCCAGGGGGGTCCTTTTTCGTCCAATTTAGTCTCCTGAGGCCGAAAAAGTATAAAACATACCACAGAAGAACTCTCTTAACTTCCGTAGAAGAAAAGGTGAACCTTTTTCGTACTTAGTCACGGAGGTCCGAAAAAGGTTAAATTACCACCTACCCAACGCTCCTTCAAGAGCAGCATATAGCTCGAGTTTTACGAGTGTGAAGGAAAGCAAGATCACTCGAAAAGATCCATTTGAGTACGAGGAATGGGGCTTACAACAGTAAACTCGACGTTTTGTTCTTGTTGTTTAACAAGCATGACAAAGACATAAAGTGCACTCAAAATCTTTTTGATGTTTAGGTCCAGAGCATGAAAGAGAGAAAACTAAGCTCATACCGGGTGTTCCTTTTCCGTAAATTTAGTCCCTCAAGTCCAGAAAAGTGATAAACCTATGCCTGAGATTACTCTTCTCAATTCTGTAGAAAAGAGAGTGATCCTTTCTCGTATTATTCCACATGGTCCAAGAAACAGATAACCTACCACCAATGTGGATGCCCATTCACATATTCTTAACGAGCCTGAATGGACAAGTTTACTTGGCAGTCAAGTCTATTTTGAGGAGTTAGACCTGGGCCTAAAGAAACTCCATAAGGGTGGGGAGTCATTAAAATGATAGCTTGTAAAAAGAGACCAAAATGAGGCTCAATTTGGTGTGAAAAATAGCTAAGAAGACTCCCCTGAACCTATGACAAATGCAGCATGAGTACCAAAAGACAATAAATGTGATCTAATCTAGGGTACTCATGTCAGGAAAGCCCTATCCACAGAATAAAAATGGCATACACAAGGTACTAATGGTTAAAATACCATAGTCCGTGGTCAAAGTAGTATTTCTAGGGTTAAGACAGATTAGGTATAAATGAAAAAATGCATATGAATGACCAAAATCCTATCCTATATGAGCGAAAAACAACTTCAAGTGACCTTAGACCTATTACATTGAAGAAAAAAGACATGGTATTAGTTTGATTTTTATAAAAAAAATAAGAACTATAGGATAAAACACACTTTTAAAATAATTATTCTATAAATAATTCAAAATAGAAATCTAAACTCGCCATTTGACATTTTTACCCAATATAGACAAATTTTACCTCTACTGTCAATTGCTCATTGTGGACAACTCGGTGGACAATTCTCAAAACCGCAAGTGCCAGGTAAAACTACTCTCCATGCTCTTTCATTTGATCCAAGCAAATTTTAATTTTTGGCAAAAATTTGATGTTTTCAACCGTTCTCAAAACATCTACGCTGTGTACGCGGGTATGGTATATAAACAATCCCATACACGTGTTTTGTACGTGGGTTGCTCGAAGGCAAGTCACGTACAATATGCAACATGTCCAAAGGACAGTCACGTACGTTGCATGAGATATGAAAAGGTTATGTAGGGCCAAAATCAAAGTTTTTTATATGAATTTAATGTTTGATTATTGGCTTGTTACTAGATTGAAACATGGTGTTGGAGTGGAGGGACAGGGAGCATGAAGACATGGACCAAGATGCTCTTCGAAGTGCTCCCACGGTGAATGCTTTGCGGCAAAGTGGGTTGCTCAAATTCTTTTGTACCTCATCTATGCGATCCAATGTCTGCCTACTAGAGTTTATGATAAAATACTAGGATCATGATCTTGGTATCTTTGACCTACAAGGTGAGTTTCTATAGATTACCTTGGAAGACATCTACTTTATCTCTGGTTTTCACGATGAGGAGCTTCGGTTAACTTGGAAGATACCGGTATAGGCAGTGACCTTCTAAGTGTGCAGAACTGCATTGATGCATACTGTGCACTCGGTACTCAAAATAGGGGTATTTGCATCCATATTGTTCATATCCGCAGCTTGCCATTATAGGTGTTGGCACGCACTATAGTGAGGGTTGCAAGGTCACCATCACTTCACCTTGCAACTCGAAACCAAATGAGACTTGCAGTGGAATTTCTACAAGGAGCCCTATATGACTGGTGTTCAGGAGTAATCCCAATAATGAGGAAACAACTCTCTGATTTTAAAAGAGGCCGGCGGAAAAAATTCGGTTATTCTAGAATATTGGTGGCCTTTTTCTTTGAGAGGGTGCCTGGTTTGAGTCCTGCAGTACCACTACCAATTCGTTCTCCCTGCCAACCTAGACTGAGTAGGTGGGGAGAAATCTTCCTCCACCAGGGAGGTGGTGGATCAGTTCAGAGTGTCTACGACGATGACTTCTACTTATGGTGGGAGCGACAGCTACCAGCACTAGAGCAGTTTCCATATGTTGGGATAGATTTTCGAGGTGACACTGACCTTGTCCTCCCTCCTGGAGGAGCATGGGGAGCATCAGGTATTTTTATTTTCAAGTTTTTAAATCTTTATGAATTTTAGTCATAAAAGATATATACATATGTATAAGAGTTTTTAATCCTATAAAATGTTAAAATGCAGATATTGGACCAGTCCACCCTGCTAGGAATCCACGTATGTATGTGTGTC
>LPNX010641661.1:6059-22318 GCA_001517045.1 Pseudotsuga menziesii | reverse complement strand
ATGAGCCTCGTTTGCTATCAGCGCATCTCTACGCTGCTCATCTAGATGTTCTAAGTGTAACAAACATTCTTCCAGCTCAGTCATATCAGGTAACACATGAATAGAAATCTTTAAGGACGGGATTTCACATTCAATTGGGGTTACCGCTTCCACTCCGTGAACGAGTTTGAAAGGAGAGAACCCTGTAGCAGTTTTCACATTGGTTCGATAAGTCCAAAGTGCAGGATATAGCATGATGTGCCAATTGGAACGGGCTGCATTAATAGTGCGCTTGAGAATAGTCTTCAAGGTTTTATTTACAGCTTCGACTTGACCGCTCGCTTGAGGGTAGAAAGAATACGAATGTTCTTGTCTAAATCCTAGCATAGTGGTCAATTCAGTCATCATACTATTTTGGAAGTGAATACCATAGTCAGTGACAATATTTTTAGGAATACCGAACCATGCAATAATTTGGTTGAAAACGAAAAAGGCTGCAGTTTCCCCGTTAACTTTATAGGTGGGTATTGCCTCTTCCCACTTCGTGAAATAATCTATAGTGACAATGATATGTTTGTTCCCCCCAGCCGACATTGGGTTGCACGTCACGTAATCTATCTGCCACTTCATGAAGGAGCCCACTGAGATGATGGGAAACAACGTAGCAGGATGCGACCACATATTTCTAGTGTAAAGATGACAAGAATGGCAGTGATTCACAGCTTCCACACAGTCTTTAAAGATCGTGGGCAAGAAATAACTGGCACGTAACATCTTCTAGGCCATTGCTAACCTAGATAAATGACCACCACACGCTCCACTATGGGCATCATTTAGGACAGTCTCTGCTTCTTCGTGGGTAAGACATCAATGCAAAACAGAATCTACCCCCCTACGATATAAAGTATCTCCAATAATGAGGTATTTTTTTGCATGTATGCGTAGTTTGTGTCGTTCTTCCCGTGAGAAGGCTGCAGGGTACTTCAAAGACTGGAGATAGACAATTATATCTCCGTACCAAGGGTCATAGGTGGAAATCAAAAAGATATGTTCATCTGGGAATGATTCTTCTTCAATGGCTACATCTTCCTCAACCGAAAATTCTGCGATGAGCTCAATGAAAACTAATGATTTTTTGGATTTTGCGGATTGAAAATATAAGTCAAACTCTTGAAGAATGACTATCCATTTATTGAATTTGCCTCCAACTATCCATCGAGACAAAACATATTGGAAAGGATTAACATCCGCCACTACCGTCGTGGTCCTCAGTAAGATGTAGTGACGCAACCTCTGAACAACATACACAGCTGCTAATGCCAACTTCTCGACGTGTGAATATCTAAGTTCAGGGCCAGCTAAAGCACAGCTAAGATAGTAGACAACATGCTCTTGGAGCTTATCGTCCTCCTAGACTAGTACTACCCCTATGGTCGACTCGGATAGGGATAGATACAATATAAAATCATGAGAGTAATCTGGGCGCAGTAATGGTGCCGACAACAAATCTTTTTTTAATGCCTCGAATGCAAGTTGTGCAATTTCATCCCATACAAATGGGGTGTCTTGCTTCAACAGACGCATGAAACCTTTAGTAATCTTGGCATAATTTACAATAAAACGTCGAAGGAATTTGGACTTCCCTTGCAGGCTTTGAAGCTGCTTGATAGAACGAGGAGGAGGCAGATTTACTATGGCCTCAACTTTCAAAGGATCCACCTAAATACCTTTGTTGGAAACAATGAATCCGAGCAGTCTCCCTGACTCAACATAGAAAACGCACTTGTGGGGATTCAAGTGAATTTTGTAGCATCTGCATCATTTGAAAATCAAACGCAAGTGATCTGGATGATCTATACTCTTATGAGAATGTGCTAGCAGATCATCAAGGTAAGGTTCGACAATAGATTTAATGTCATGAAAGCAAAAATTCATTGCCCGTTGAAAGGTAGCCCCCGCATTTTTCAATCCAAGGGGCATTTTCTTGTACGCAAATGTACCCCAAGGATGGATGAAAGTTGTTTTATGTTGGCCTTCCGATTTAATTTGAATTTGATTATACCCGAAGAAACCATCCATAAACAAAAAGACTTCAATCCCCGCACAGGAATCAATGATTTGATCTACGAATGGTGTGGGGTAGTTATCCTTAGGATAGGATTTGTTTAGATCATGAAAGTCACTACAAATGCGTATTGTCCCTTGTTTTTTGTCAACAGGAACGGGTTGGATACCCATTCTGTCAAAGCTATCAGGTAAATGAAACCGGCTTTCAGATGTTTTTCAACTTCAGCCTTAACAACTGCCACTTCACATGGATTGACAAGTCTTAGTTTTTGTTAAACGGGTCTAGCATCAGGGTATGTTCGGATATCATGCTCGACTATTGATGGATCTATGCCTGACATCTCCTCATATGAGCAGGCAAATACATCGCAGGATTCCTTAAACAAGGCTGTATAGATCGCAATCTCCTCCGGAGAGCAGTTTGCACCGATGTGTACATTTTCCACAACATTTGGGTTTGCAGAGATGTTGATAGGAATAGTACCGAAAATGTTTGTCATATTCCCCTCAACAAATATTCCTTCCCTTGGTAAGGGATTAATAGGTGTATCAACATCACCTACCAGTCTCATATGGAACTCCTGGTTCTCAGTCCTGCTTAACTCTAGAAGAAAATAGGATCGATGGTGAATATCTTCACAGATCTTATCTTATCCGCACATAGCTTCCAGAATGGCTTCATGAGAAGGCAAAACCATATCTAAGCAATCTCTAGAATGCAAAGAGTTCTTTGCCCAAGCAGGTAGATAGGCTTCTTCCGGCTCCTCTGAGACTGTGAGAGGGATCGGAATGGGATCAACATCGGTGTGAACGATAACTTAATAAGCTACTTCTGCTGCCGATAAGGGCACTTCAGGTTCAGGGCAAGAAGGAAGAACCCAAGGATCTAGTCTATCAACAACCATGGCAATAGACTTCCCTACACTAGTAGAACCTAAATAATTAATCGGAGCTAGAAAATTGAATGTGCCCATCAATGATGCATACATTCCATCCCCTAAGCTCTTTGGAGCATGTTTAACCTGATCAACCAATGGCACGGTGGACTCTTTAGTTTCCATGTGGCCCTTTCGAGTAAACCTGAGTTGGTCTACAGTAACCAACTTCCCTTCGTGTGGAAACACTACTACCCGAATTACAGCCGATGCAATAGCAGACATGGCATAAGTCCAACTTCTCCCTAGGAGCAAGTTATAATCCAAAGGTGCATCAATCACTTCTACCTTAACAGACACTGCCTTCCCTGCCAACTTTATTTCGAAAGGCGGTAGGATACCATGTGGACGAAATGACCTTCCGTCGAAAGCAGTAAGTAGGGTATTCGATGGAACTAGCTCTGGAGATCCAAGAGCTTTCCAACAAGACAAGGACATGACACATGTGGAAGCACCCTCATCAACAACTGCCTTTCAAATATTTTTTCTACCATGGATGACATCTATCGATAAGGCCACATGATAAGGCAGGAAAATTTTGACATCAAACAAATTAAACTTTGCCATGAGGCTCGATGAAGCCATGATGCCTAAGGCTGCTAAGAGTGCATCTCGTTGGGCGGGACAACTATGTAAGACCTCTAAAGTTGACATCGCACAAGGGGTTTGGGCTAAATATTCAACTACAGAGTAGTTGGTTGCAGCCCTAGCATTGGGATTGTGCAAGGTTTTCTTGAAGACACCTTTCGGTATCTTGGGCATAGGTTCGACAGGTTTTTCAATCGTGAGAGGGTTAGAGGTTTCACCTCTAGACTTACCCTTCTCCAAAGCCTTTGTCTCATAGTTCTTGTTCCTAGTCTGGAGTAAATTCTGGGATCAAACCATGTTGATATAATTGGGGTCAAGAGCATTTGGGGTGCCCCCTGCTACATTTGAAGCTGAAGTTGAATTATGTCCTTGGGGAAAAGGATCCTTTAGGATAGCCGGTTGTTGGCCTTTTAGTAGCTTCTGAGCTTGGTCAATAAGGGGACATTGATGGGTCAGGTGATCCTCCTGGCACAACTTACAAGGGAATTTCACCTTCTTCTTCTTTTTTTCCCCCATCAGCATTGTTTGTGGGTTTCTGCTTGTTTTGGTTTCCCTCACCTTTTTTTCCTTTCTTCTTTTTCCCACCGGGCTGCTGATTGCCCTTTTGAGAGGAATGTGCAAAAACATTTGCATTCTGGGGTGAGCGTGTAACCTTTGTTGCCTCCACTATAGAATGTTTGACATACAACTCATGGAGTTGTTTAGCCAAAGACTCTAAAGTGGGATATTTCACAGAACCAACCACACCATCGGCGTCGGGTCCAGGCTTAGGTTTCTCTACATTATGTGTTGGCCTTGATGCATCAAGGATGATTTCATATAAAATCCCAGACTGAGAATATATCAAATCTAGCTGCTGGGCCCTGAGGATTGCCTCTTCCTCATTGGTCACTCCTGAAGTAGATACATCCTTAGATATATATGGCAATAGGGATTTAAGGAACCATTCTAGTAAAAACTCGGGAGGAATAGTGGCTTTGATAAGGCTCTTCCGTCTTCTCCACTCTTGGATATGATCTGAAATATGAGTGGCCTTATCCTGTTGAAAGGTAGACAACAAGTCTGTCCCGAAATCATACCAGACAGGAAGTTGGAAGTGACTAAGGAATACAGTAGCCAAGTCCAAAAAACTATCAAACGTAGCAGAAGGCAGTTCAATGTACCATTTTGCTGCAGTACTAGTCAAAGTTCTTTGGAACAATCTCAACCAAACTGTATCATCGTTCGATGAGTTGGAAGAGCACCACAAGTGGAAAGTGGTGACATGAGCTCCTGGGTCATCACCAAATTTGCCTTTGAATTTTGGAATGTCCGAGGGTAGCTTGGTAGGAATGGGTGGCCAGGAGGAGTTATGTCTCATCGGGTCATTCATTAGCTTTGACAAGTCTGGCAAGTTCAAAGTTGCCAAGAAAGGGAGCTTGTGTCTAACCAGAGCATGAAAAGTACCAGCTTGGGGATTAGAGGGACTTTGCCCCATGTTACCAGATGTGAAGGCGGGGTTGCCCCTTGCTGTCGATTGTGAAGAGGTCGGGTTGAATTGGAAAGGATTCCACCCATAATCCAGTGGATTTTTTATGTGCATGTAGTATATGAGGTTTGGGCTGCCCCAGTCAAAACTGGGGATTGGAACATAGGAGCAGGTATCCCTCCATTAAAAAGTGAGAAAGGAGAGCTCGTCAAGGGAGCTGAAACCGGAACTTGAAAACCTTGACCATAAGGATTAGGGTTTCTGAACTGCACCCCTACATATGCGAGTGTTGGACCTACATATGGAGTGGATGGGGGAATGTGCCCCCCATTCCAAGGAAAACCCTGGACAAATGACGAGGATCCTATAGGACCACTCTAAGCAGTGTGTGCAAAGGAAGTAGGAACAAAAGGTACACTAGGAATCCTAGTGACCACTCCACCAGAAGTACCTGCTAAATTTGTGGAAGCCATTGATTGAACCACCCAGATAGCTAGAGTTAAAGGTGTAGTAGGTATACTTGTTCTAGGGGCACCAACCGAGGGAGGTGGTACCCCTTCAGTCGGAGAAACTAAGGTGGATGTAGAAGAACTTTCTCCTGTAGCAGACATTAGTCTTCCCAGAGGGACACCAATCACGGGTGAATTGAAAGGACGAACCTGGATGATCACAGGATCGTTTAGGTCAGTTAAAGGTTAATTAAAGTTCCTTGCAAACTCATCAGCCTACAAGTATTCTATCTCTATTGCAGTTAAATCAAACAGGTCTATCCTAAGTTTTGGTTCACCTGAAACTTCACTAACTCCTATCGGTTCGAAAGAACCATCTGTGTCTAATTATTGCCTTTGAGGGGGGAGGTGGAGGTTCCAATGTAATGAGCAGAAGAAGGTTTTGCAACCTTCGATACCTTCTAAGAGTTTGGTCCTCCACGATTGTAAATTTGAATCTTCACACTCTAAGGTCGGCTACAAACATAGACAAACCACCAAGCAATCACTACAAAAATTTCCTAAAGTCTCAACAATCACAAGGGGTATAGGATATGCTTTCCCGAAGAAAGCTGAGAGACAGTTTCTTGGTGTCCTTGAAGAGGTTCTTAGGCACAAGCGAAGGAATCACCCACTGCCCTCCTACACTTTCAACAAGGGTTACCTTCCAAGCCCGTCCAAGTATCCTTCTGGTTTACCTATGTATAAACCCTAGTTGTCAAAGAGACTAAAGGCTACCTTAACTATATCAATAGTCTGGGGGGACAGTCACAAGCCTAGTTCGTACGCATGTCCAAGGTAGCAAAGCCTGAAAATTTGTCTATGACGAAATCCCCAGATGCGCAATAACCCTGGTCTACGTTTTGACAAGGAATTAGAGGGTTATCTCCTTAGTCCAAGCCTCCACACAGTCTCGTGCTTAACTCCCATTTGAGAGGAGCTTCCCAGATACTACCAACATAGAGAAGGATTTACCTATCGATTGGCCAACTACGTCTGAATTTAAGCACTTGTGGAGAGTTTACACTTCCTATCCCACAAGTCTAGCCTAAGCTAGTAGGTGTATGACCCTATAAAACAAAACTTACTAATAAATTTTAAATTGTAGCGTTCATTTTAAGGGTTGTTCTTAGTTAGAGGGTAAGTGGCGTGAATGACTATGATATTATAGACTCGATAAGAAAAGTAAAAAGGTGTATAAAATGAATTCCAAAACAAATTACAACTACTTAAAACAAGCTTCTTTTCTTTTTGTAAATATGAGTTAATGAAATTACAACTAAGTATGAGAAGACTTAGACTTGTTTTTGTAATTTTTGAAATTTTATTCGAAAATACTGAAAATAAAACTACTATATTCAATTAAATGCAAATGTTTCAAAAAAAATTCTTCACTTTTCAAATTCTTCAAAAATTACCGTGCACCTAAATGCAAAACTTCTTGAGTATGTTTGAATAATTAGACCATAAAGCAAGCAATATGAAGTATAGCAGACTTTCATGAACCAAATTCAACCACTTAAGGAGGAGACTTGGAAAACACCTAACTTGGGAAGAATCAATGAATAAAAACCATTGAAATCACTAAAGGACAAGTGATAAACTAACACTACTCAAAAGCAGTACAGAGTACAAGGTATCTAAAATCTTGATCATTGACTCAGATACACAACACTGAACCTATCACCCAAATAGGAGAACCTACCTCAAATTGCTAAGTGAAAGAATACTCAAACAATAAAACTCAAAGGCTTACTGAAAAGCACAAAGCGTGGTGTATAGGACTTTCAGAATTACAGGAAGATGCCAACAATAGAAGACCTTCAAGCAGAGAAAAATCCAAACAAGATAAGGATAAGCAACCCTACCTAAAATTTTGTGTTGCTACAAGACGTACGTGACTGTCTTATAGAGAAACCCACGTATACAAGTTGTTGTACACGACTATGTAGCACAGCAAGCCACGTACACAACAAAAGAATTTTCAAAAAGAAAAAATAACAAAGGTCTCTGGACACACTACTGCAGATCAAAGGCAAGATAGACAGACACACACAGAATCAGAGCAAAGACTGGGCAAGTATCTACAGGACTAACCCACAGCAGGCTGGACTCCCCAGCGGAGTCACCAGTTCTATTGTTCAGGATAAAGCACCCTTGTAACCTAGGGTCGGGGGTTACCAACTTACTACTAGCCTTGCAGATAATCCGCTTTACCAAAGAATGGAAAGGGAATAGGAAGAAAGTCTTGACTTACCCGATTACCGATGGTTTATCCAAGCTTGATCTTCTCACACTCCTCTTCTCTCCAAAGCCTCTAGGGATGCACCTCTTTCACCTGTAAAGAACAAATCCTTCAAGTAATATCTCATGCATATATATATCATAAGTTAGATGAACATTATATCAAACATATAATCAAATATATTCATTAACCACAATACATGAAACATACTCAACACAAGGTTGGAAGAAGAATTCTCTTTATTAACAATCAGTGAATGAGATAAGAGTACAACCCAGCTTCTGAGACAAGGAATCCTCTACAACCAAAGGACTTTGAGTTCTGGTGTTCCAAGATTTCTGAAGATATACCACCAGCATAACTTTGCTCTCCAATCTTGATTGATTAGTCCCCACCCCAAGGGCTCTATTTATACTTTGGGAAATAGAGTGATTTCAAACGTTGGGGTGGTTGAAACAGTTGGGATAGTTATGGATTAGGGCCCAACTAATCTCATCTAATCGTGTTTTATATTTTTTAAGGTCAAACTAAGCTATATGCGACTGTTAATATAGGCAACCCACGTATGACACGTGAGTTGCTCAAAGGAAACCCGCGTACACAAGTGTACGCGGGTTGCAATGCAAATACTCGCTTACAGTATGTGAGTTGCAATGCAGATAGTCGTGTATGCAACTCAACACTTAGAAAAAAATTTGTAGCAAGTTGGTTTGAGGGTAAATGCATCCCAAGTCATGCCCATCTATAGTGTTTTGGCAAACTTCAATCCTAATTTGTCCTTTTTTGTACCAACATAAAGAATGTCGGCACTTGGATGGAGAAGTGCCAGTTGGGTTGATAACATACGGTGATAGAGGTTTTGGAACGATATGTTTGGTATTTTCTCCAAGCTTGCGCTACCTTATTGATTCTACTAAATACCCAAAAGGATCTCTGGACAGAATTGGATCGAACCTTTGGAAAGCACAATGAGGATCATTCTAGCAATTTGGAGAGCATGCCCAACACCACAATATTTATTTCTTCAAAATTTTCAACCTCTATTCTCTCTGTTGAAGTTGTTCAAGATGAAGAAGAAGCAAAATATTCAACACGGTCAATTCGAACTGTAGAAAGTCTCCTTGGAGTGACTCCTTCTCCTGATGCTCCAGAAGTTTATGAGATATCTGATATCTCATATTCTCATATAGTTGATCTAGAAGAAGACATTGGAATATTTGTTATTGAATAAAAAATCTCCTTCCATTCTACTCAATCATTCTCTGGTGATTCTTCTATTTTAAATTCTGTGCAAAGTTTGCCAGTGATTGCTTCAAAAAGTGACAAGGAATCTGATTTCTCTCTCTAATATTGTTGTTGGTGTGAAGAAATGTAATACTTTGGATATTTTGGAAGAAATACCAGATTTTAGGAGTGAACCATTCACTCTCATTGATCTAGATCTTCCAGCAAATTCCTACATGATTGCTTGGACCAATACTCCAAGTTTTGTTGAAGAAGGAGAAAATTGTGCATATACCATCTTAGTAGAGCATGTGGAAGCTTTGTTCCACACTCTTGGATATGATATTCCCTTATTTGGATTTGATATGAACTTATTTGGTTCAAATTTTAAGTTTCAATAGCCTTCAATCATGCTTGTATCTTTCTCATCAATTTTAGTGTGAAAAATCAAGTACCTCAAGTCTCTTTCAAAATTGTTGTTGGGGATTCGATGTTAGTTTTCTCTCATGAGTTTGCTGATATCATATTTTGTGAATCATTGAATATTTTAGAAGCTATATCAGATTATGGATCTCAAGCATTCACTCTTCATGGTCCCAGGACTTCTCTAGGTTTCTACTTGACCACATGCTATCTCCTCGTAGTACTAATAAAGAGGGAGACATCCTGCATTCACATGGACACTTGCTCCTAACACTCGGAGCTGATTTTACCTCATATGGTTCGATTTTCAAGGCTGCAACATATAATTTTCTTGGGTTTACCTCACATGGTTCGAATTCTCAAGCACTTTTTCTTTCTCATAATTTGATCTTAGTAGCTCTACATGGGTCTAGTTTTCATCTTGCAGATGTCTATGTTCCTGATTCAGTTGAGCATATTCCTCTTCTTCCAAAGAGGAAATTCCTCCAGACACAGTCATTTAGTTTGGATAGGTTCACATGCATAGTCCCCGGATGCTGATGCACAGAAGAACCAAGAGTCTGCATTACTGCTACACAGAGTTGCAGATTGCAACAAAATTTCCTGATTCCTGCTTATTTTGAGGGGAGGGATTTCCCATGAGGTTTTACCGATTTTCATTATTTTATTAAGTAGTATTTTATGTCATTTAGATTGTATGGGTGAGTTATGGCCTAGTTTCCAAGGCCCAAGTTGTCCAAAGTTAGGATTAAGGGGGGGTATTAGGTTTAATTAAATCCTCCTTTGTCCAAGATAGTCTATTTGGTCATTTTTCCTAACTTAGGGGTTTATTCTTACTGTACTAGAGTATGGGAGGAAACCTAAAGACTATCTTCCACTTACTGCATGTACATGTAGGTCAGAGGAAGGCCAACCAGTTTGTTAGCGGTAGCCAGCCAATAGAGTTATAAGCCTATAGTACGAAATAGTCCACCTATGGCTCCTAACATGAAAAGTCAAGTCTTTCTTTGATAAGGGCAGCCGAGAACACAAAATTAGCTTTCAGGTATTGCTTCTATGAAATACCCTTTTGTTTATTTTCGCCTACCTCTCTTCCTACCTTAATAGTAGGAATTTATGCCTACCTGAATTTACGCCCTAGATTCAAAAATTTTGTAGGTGGAGGATTTGGAGCTCTAGGGTGATGTAAAAAGGTGGATTCCAACTCATTCATATCACTCGACACAAAGTGAATTACGCGGAGCATAGAATGACATTCTATGAATTCATTATAAATGCGGCCCTTTCCTGGATCTTTTCACCAGTTCTTAAAGTGTTGTGATGGGTGAATAAACTCTCGAGAGGATGTTGCATTTTGATCTGCTCGATCTGGATCAATTCAGACTTTTGCACATGAGTTTATGTGCCTCTAGGAGAAATCCCTACATTATAGGATCCCACTCTGAGTGCCACCAGCAACCTCCATTAGTTAGTTATGGTATTTAAGCAGTTATTCTAAATTAAATTCCAGTTACAATTAGTTAGATCACTTACAGTAAGCCTAGCGCCAGTTTTGCATGCATGTAGGGAGAGTGGCACCTTTTTACCACCTACTTAATCAGTTAACTGATTGTAGACTGATTTAGACATCCATAGTTAGACTAGTGAGCTCCAGTAGTGATTTGGACACACTGAGTTAGCTAATCAATCAATTAGAACTGATAGATTCAAATCATATATTTATCATTTGAATTCTATTTATTGTATAATCATTGTATTATTGATTAATGAATGAAGATTAATGTTGTGATTATCTGAGCAATTCTTGTCCTATTTATCTGAAATTCGTGGCATGAATTTCCTTTTCAATGTACATTCTATTTGATTATTCCATTGCATAATTCATTTCCTATAGCTATCATATTTTCCTATAGATCAATGTTTCACAAATTTAACAACTAGATCATCTTTTTCAACCTCGGTATGTAAATACTGAATCATTTATGAGTACTGGATCATCTTCTGCAACCTTAGTATGTAAATACTGAATCATCTTCTGTGTATTGGATCATCTTCTGCAACATCGATATGCGGATACTGGATCATCTTCTGCAACATCAGTATGTGGATACTGAATCATCTATGAGTAATGGATCATCTCCTGCAACATGAGTATGTGGATACTGAATCATCTTATGCAACATCAGTATGTGGACATTGAATCATCTTATGCAATATCAGTATGTGGGTACTGAATCATCTTCTGCCATATCAGTATGTGAATACTGAATACTGAACCTTTTTCTAGAACATCAGTATGTGAATATTGAATCTTCTTCTGCCACATCAGTATGTGAATACTAAATCTTCTTCTGTAACATCAGTATGTGAATACCGAATCTTCTTCTGCCACATCAGTATGTGAATACTGAATCTTCTTCTGTAACATCAGTATGTGAATATCGAATTTTCTTCTGCTAGATCAGTATGTGAATACTGAATCTTCTTCTTCAATATCGGTATGTGAATAATGAAACATCATTTGCAACATCAGTATGTAAATACTAAAAAATCGTCATCTACATCATCAGTATGTAAATACTAAAACATCACCATCTACATCATCAGTATGTAAATATTGAAACATCATCAATATGTAAATATTGAAACATCATCATCCGCATAATCAGTATGTAAATACTGAAACAACAACAACATCATTAACATGTTAGTGCTAAAGCAACATCATCAATAAATGTTATATCATCATATGCATCATCATAGATATGTTCGAACATCATCATCATCATCCACATAAAAATGTTGAAACAACATCATCATCATCAAAAAAAAAGTGTTGTGACTTCAACCACATCAAAATTATCACCACGGGGTGTTGGTACCAAAACCATATCAACGTCATCAACACAAGGTGTTGGGACCACAACCACATCAACATACAAATGTTGAAGAAACATCATCATCAATATCAATATAGAAACACTAAAATTGTCTTATCAACATCAGTATGAAAATATCGAACTTGCCACATCAACATCAGTATGAAAATATTGAACTTGCCACATTGACATCAGTATGAAAATATTGAACTTGCCACATCAAAAGTATGTGGATCATTTTAGGACTAATGTCCAGGGATGATACAATCCCAACCACATCATGGAAAAAAAAATTCCGCGGATCACTTTAGGACTAATGTCCAGGGATGATACAATCCCAACCACATCATAGAGATAAAATTATGTGAATCACTTTAGGACTAATGTCTGGGGAAGATACAATCCCAACCACATCACAGAGAAAAAATTATGTGGATCACTTTAGGACTAATGTCTAGGGATGATACAATCTCAACCACATCACATATACAAAAGTCAAGGAATCACTTTAGGACTAATTTCTAGGGATGATACAATCCCCATCACATCACAAAGACAAAATCCTGTGGATCACTTTAGGACTAATGTCCAGGGATGATACAATCCCACTGCAACATCATCATCACCGCTCCCAGTTTCAAGGAAGGTTCTTTCGAACCACACCAAGCTTGTCTTGAAAGCATTCAAACTTTACATGAGACAAAGGTTTAGTCAACACATCTACTACATGATCCTTTGTAGGAACATACTTGAGGTTTACATCTCCTCCCTGCAACTTGTTATTTATCATTCGTAACTTGCATCATTCTTCTTTTGTGCATCTGCAACTTCATCATTCTTCTCTTGTAGGTGATTGCATGCAATGCCTCCTACAAGTCAAATACAATTGTATGATTAGAAACATTTAATAGCATATTCATAATTACAAATTATTATGCATAAAGATATGTGTTATATAACTATGCAACTATTTCAACTAATACAACATTCATCCATATCCTGTATACATACGATAACTTTATAGATGCCTTCCATCTCTACCAAGACATTATGTAAGAAAATAGGTTTCATTCTAGATAAGTATCAATGGAATGTTGTACATCACCATGATCCACTTACCCATCATATCCATATTAGCAGTAAATTGTTCATAAATGAAAAACATGCTTAATACACTTCCTAAATATAAGAACATCTCTATGTACATAAATGAACAACTAGATATATAGGAAATGACAATTCAAATACTTATCTTTGTTTTTTTGGTAGACTTCATCTTGATCTATGTCTTCTTGAATTACTGGAGTCATTGCCAATGTGTTCAACTTCATCGTCTGATTAATCCCTAGATTATTTCAAGATTCTTGAACTTTGAGATCTACTGTAGTCACTCCTTCTGAGATGGAGCACCATCTTCCCTCTGCATTAGGACATTGGACTGATAGGTAGCTTCCTCTGATACTATTTTTTTTGTATCCATCTATGTCACCTGTCGAGGTTACTAGATATCAAGATCCTTCATCTTGAACTTTGTTGCAAGTTTTCTCTTGCACCCATCTATGAGCTTCTCATCCTTTATAGGATTCTATATTAAACCTTGTAGTAAAGGTTGGGATCTCCATCACTCTAGTTGATCCTCAAGCTCCTCATGTAATTGTATATGATATCCCATGGGTGCCTACTGAGCTTGTACAAATCCTTCAGTGCATAGGTTGTTCTTTGTAAAGAGTTTCAAAACCTGTAGGTTGCTTGATATGTTCTTATACTTTGATTACACCAACTGTCTAGTGTAATATCCACCACTGAATAAGTGTGTATATCCCCTAGATAAGTGTCTTTCCATAATCGACTCTCTCTTTCTGATAGAAACCACCAACCTTGCTTTATATCCTTTGATACTTTGATATGTTGTATACTTGATATTGTAGATCTTATTGGAAGACTTTACAAAACTTCCCTTCACGTCTTGAAATCATATCCAAACATCATTCTGTATGATCGACTGGTACTTCTTGATAAAACCATCTTTCCATTATTTTTTCTTGGAAAAGTGTTCTTTCTCATCATAACTGAACATCCAAGTTGTGAGATGTCTTTCTATTCTTTATGGGAATGTTATTCCTTCTTGTTCTTTCTCTTCTTGGCATTAGTTGTTAAGGCTTGATTGTCATATTTGTCCATCACTTCTTCTCTTTCCATCAATTAAGCTCCTTCTTACATTCATTCCTCCATAGGTGATATTCCTTCTGAAACAACTCCCTCGACTGAACTTGGAATACCATTCAAAGTTGTAATATATACTTCTACTTCTTTGACATTGTCTCCAATGGCTTCTAATTGCTCCTTGAGCTGAGATCTCCTTGTGAAGTAACATTGAATGTTTCCTGACAATTGCATATTCACATACGTGGGTTGATTTCTCAAGGTCATCTTCACACGAGTTGTTCATTATATCGAACATATCCTTGGGATTCTTCAAGGACGATACATGTGATATCCAATGGAGACTGAAATACTCATCCTCTAGTGCTTTGCTTTGACTTCATCTCCCTCTGGATCTGCATCTTCTTCTTTGGAATAATTCTCCATGTCATGATTCTTCAAGTATGAGAAGCACTCTATACTTCCATGCTTAGAATTTCTTGACTCTTTCAATCTTTTCCTCGAGCTTGGTACAGTTTGTCATCATGATAAAAATGAGAACCTCAAATGGAAATAGAGAGGATGAAACTTACCAATGAGATTGCTTCAACTTGATGCTTGCTTAAAGGCTCTTCTGGAATATTAATTCTGGTGGACCTACGGTTTGATAGAGAAACCCTAATTTTTCAATTTGGGTATCTTTCATATCTAGTATAAATATGCACCTCCTCAAGGTGAGCTGAGCATCATACTTATTTTCCCAATGGTGTGGACATAACTGCAAAATATATGATGCCCTAGTTTTCTTGGCTGTAGTGTTAGGTCAAAAATTGAAAGTCCACAAAATGAGAAACTTCTTACATAGAAATATGTGCCCTCCTAGGAAATGTTTGATGGTCCTCCTTTTTCAACTGATTTGTGGACAGAAGTGCCTAGAACAGGAAGCCCTAGTTTTCTCCAGTTTATTCTATAGAATTAACTAACCTTGTTTTTCCTATAGCTTCTAAGTTTATGGTTATAAAGATGTCAAAATTTGTCTGTAGTATCATGTTCTGTCTTCTTTCGAACCCAACAAGTTAGAGCAGAATTGGATTCACCAAGTGCAACTTATGCAAAGTTTCTCAAGGTGACTTACTTTAGGATTGTTCAGTAGAGCGAACTTGTATGAACTTCCACGCATCGCTGCTTCACCTTTGGGGTATGAAACTTTGACCATAGAAACTACAGTTTGTGCCCTATTTTTGACATCTTGTGAATTTTCATTTGGACCTTCTTGTCCCTATATATAACAATTCTCACTAGCTCACCTGTTTAAGGCTGAATCCTGAGAGAGGATGGAACCCTGAGTTGGAGGAATAATATCTCCTAGATTATAGAAAATATGAGGCTGAAACTTTCACACAAGGTAAATAAATACTTAAAATTTTATTGTAAAAGTTTCAGCTCCTGATCCTTCACCAAACTTTTGTTATAGCAAAAATTCCAACATGACTATATTTTTCCTTCTAGGGTTTTGAGCATGAAAGTCTAATCTCTAGTACTTGTAGCTGTAGCGGTTTTTTGGCTGCACAAAGACTTATTTCAGGGTGGGTCTGATACCATGTTATTTTTTTAATGGTTATAGAAGATAAAAAAAAAAAATTAGCATCATAATATCATAACCATAAGAAAAGTATCACTAAAATAAAGACAAGTACAACAACACAAGAGAACACAAATATTTTCCTCGGGGAAACCACCAGGGAGAAAACCCCGCAAAAATTCCTCAGTATATAACTCGACCAAATATAGTGTAAAACACCAGCAACAAGAATAGTTTCT
>LPNX010641651.1:24482-36346 GCA_001517045.1 Pseudotsuga menziesii | reverse complement strand
ACATATATTACAAGTACAAGAAATTGCACAACAAAGCAACGATTACCAAATCGAGATCAAACCATACTCTTTCAGGATTAATGGTTGCCCTCAACACCACCCACCAAGTTGCTGAAGAAATATGGAAAACAAAACAAAACATGGTGAAATATTTATACCATGTGGCATCAATCTCTTCAATAAATACAAATACCAGCCAATTATTATCTAGAAGACTGACAGTGGGCACATAGTGAATGATAGGTTTCCAATGAATGGTCGCCCACTTGACCCATTCTTCCTTCGACAAGGAACAGTGCTCCTACCTTTCGATTAGGGCTCTGCAAAAAATGGTTTCAACCTTGTCCAAGTAAATATCATGACCCAAAAAAAACCGAAATTTTAGGTTAAGATCCTAAAGCGACTTTTCTTTCTGGCGAGAATGTCCATTGTGCTGTGAACGACCCATCATAAGACCCCCACCAGTCGCCAAGGAGGAACTAGGGTTACCTGAGGTTGTCATATAGGATCTCGGTAAGACAAGGGTTAGGTCACAACAACCTTCGGGAGAACCAATAATCGAGGCTTCCCAGCACCCAAGTGCGCCCACCCAAAAAGCTCAAGACAGGTTGAGAGCTAAGACAATAAGGACCACACCCCAGGTAACAGAACAAGGGCGACAACCACACAGGAAACTAGTCAATGATTGTGGAGGTTCAGATAAGAGGCGAGACGCTGACAACTAGAGTTACCAAAAGGACCCAACATTGACAGAAACAACCAAACAGATGGCTAAACAAAACATAAATTCCCACTTTTTAATCAGGGTTTGTACTGACCCTCAGGAATCGAGGGTGAAATCCATGTGGGGTGGCTGACACACAATTCCAATAAACCCTTTGAATAATCGTTTACACCAAGCCCCAAACCTAGCACAAGGAAAAAAATAATAAACAGGAAAGTCAGAAAGTGCCTGCACCAGTTCTTGTGATTATGTCGGGGGCAGCAGACCGCGCNCAATAAACCCTTTGAATAATCGTTTACACCAAGCCCCAAACCTAGCACAAGGAAAAAAATAATAAACAGGAAAGTCAGAAAGTGCCTGCACCAGTTCTTGTGATTATGTCGGGTGCAGCAGACCGCGCGAGTCAACCATAAACCACATCACCCATCAAATCTGGAACCCTCACAGAGAAATGATAAAACAACAAAGTATCTGTCATTTAGTCCGAAGAGACCGCTCAATCTTCAAGCCGGAGTAAGAAGACAACAACCGTGCAATTACCGGGTTAATCAACGTGCATGGATGTATGACCCCAAAAGGTGGCCAACTGAGTCAGCAAAACAAATGGGAACCGAGATCGTGACCAAAGACAGTCATACGTCGACATCCCACGAAAATACCGTCGGTGCTGGGACTCAGTAACTTATCAATGCAACCCCGAGGAGTGCACAGGGAAGAATACCCCCACCGAAAACCAGTCACAGTGGGTACAGGCAGTGCTCCAACAGAACCCTAACCCTAACCAGGAAATGCACCTCCACTATTTTTTCCATCTTTTCAACACACAATGACCAAATTCAACAACCCGAGACATGCAGTCTCCGTTGTCCAGTCCGAAGAGACCGCTCAATCTTCCAACCAGTGTAAGAAGACAACAACCGCACAATTATCGGGTCAATCAACGTGCATGGATGTATGACCCCAAAAGGTGTCCAACTGAGCCAACAAGACAAACAGGAACCGAGACCATGACCAAAGACAGCCATACACCAACAGACCACGAAAATACCGTCGGTGCTGGGACTCTCAACTTATCAATGCGACCTCGAGACATGCACAGGGAAGAATACCACCACCGAAAACCAGTCACAGTGGGTACAAGCAGCACTCCAACAGAACCCTAACCCTAACCAGGCAGCGCACCTCCACTATTTTTGCCATCTTTTCAACACACAACCATGTTTACATTGTCTTGTGTGAAAGTACTGTATTATTCATAAATATATAATATCATGTTAACATTATGGTATTGTATTTGAAAAAAATGCATGCTATGAAATGGTTGTCATATTTACACACAAGTATAACATCATTAGTTCTAACATCTATCTCCATGACTATGGAATTGTTACACTTTATCAGGCTATAAATATGTGTGGTTGGTTATCTGTAGGTATTTATTCATTATTTGTTGAGGATTTGGATCTTGCTTAATATTGACAGCTTGAATAGGATCGCTATATTTTCTCGTTGGCTCAGATGGGAGTGATTTTTTTAGACTGCGATGACAGCCTTGTTTGGTCCTTTAATTCATCTTTGGGGAAGGTAACTACCAAAATTTCCTATGATTTATTATTGACTCTCTTTCGACACCACTGAAAGGTGGGTGGTATAAGAGTCATGGAAGTGGAAGATCCCACTTAAGATTAAATGCTTTAGCTGGCTTTGTGCTCTCGATAGATTAAATACATGGGACAATCTACTTAAGAAAGGGTGGATTGGACCCAATGTTTGTCAACTATGCTATTCGGAAGCTGAATCAGTGGGACATCTATTTGTGGAGGATTTTCATCGTTCATTTGGGTTTAGCTTATCAATGGGAGGAATATACTTTACAGCATAATATGGTACATTGGAAGAAGTTTGGTTTTGGGCCTATTTACCTCCCTTTATTCTGCTATTGGAAAATCTGGAAGGCCATGAGCGATGCTATTTTTAGAGAGGTAAAACCAAATATTCATAAAGTAATGGATGTTGTCATTAGTCTTTTATATGATTATCCAAAGGCCATTAAGGTTAGGCCTCTCCGTAAGATAGGTAGTGCCCCTGTGGTTTTGTCTTCAACCGTTTTTTTATGGGTTAGCTACAAATGGGGTTGGTGGAGCAGGTGTTGTATTGTATATCAACCAGACCCATTAATTCCACCTGAAAATTGGTTGTAGAAGAAGTACGAACACCAGATCGAAACTGTTGGCACTATGGGGTCTTCTATATGTTGCTAATGGCATTGGAATTCCAAAATTGAAAGTCTTTGGGGACTCAAAGATTATAATTGATTGGATCAATCATGAGTCCATTTTGAGGGTCTTAGAACTTGAGAACCGGTGCATTAGAACTAGATATATGAAGGACTCCTTTATTACAATCAGTTGCCAACACATTTATAGGGAACATAATCATGTTGTAGATGGACTGTCCACAGAAGCATTGCTTCTCACCAGTGGACATCTCTCCCTGATGGAGTTCTTAGAGGGAGATGTGATTTTTGCAGATACTTACCAAATTTTTGTCTAAATATTCTTACTAGAAGTTTTGAGAACTACTGCAAGCACTTGTAGTTTTGGTTCTTTTTTTTACTCTGGATGCAACCTTTTTAGAGAAATATAACTTTTTTGTAATGCACTGATTGAAGGTTATTAATAGTATTTTTGATGGATGAACACTCAATTGGTTGTGTGACAAGATGAGGGATATTATAGTATTAATAGATTGATACTACGTCAGAATGTATTTGGTTTCTTTGATTTTATAAATAACAAGGAATTAACTTTTTCTTCTTGAAAAAAGTAGTTCTAATAGATCTTTGAAAAGAGTGCAACCATACGATCAATGTGAAGGGAATAAGAAAAAATGATTTAAAGAATCGAAAGGTCACTATGGAGAGAAGAATATATAAATAGAGGTTGAATATATATATATCCTCTTTGAAACCTATAGCTTCTCTTTAAAATGCACCAAAACATTGCAAAAGAAAAGTCTAGTTCTCATCAATACATTGCACTCAGAAGACCGTTGATATGATATGTAGAAAATATGCAATCTCTTTGATATTTTGGTAGAACAATTATGAAAGGTTGGTTGAAGTGGCATAGGTTTAATGAGGATCTCACTGCCATGTCACATAGGAGGAGAAAAGGAAGGGCCCCTTTCAAATTTTAGGCTTTGAGTATCTATTTTTGGGAACTAGGGTTGAAAGATGGAATATAATGGAATGATAAATTTTATTCTTGATTTTATATTATCTTTATTTCAAATACTTCCTCGATGGTTTATGACTTGCTTGTTTGATTTTGAAGACCTCTCTATGAGCACTTGTTTGAATTTTGACTTCGGTTGAACATGTAGGTTTTATACATGATGGAATGTGTTTTCACATGATTTGAACATCTCCCTATGTCTTTAATTTCCCCCATTAATTTAGGCTTGATTTATACTATTTAAATTTGACTTTTACCATCTTTGTGTTTTTCCAGTCCGATGACCAACAAGGGTGGGGGACTTTGTAGACAAATTGAATAAATGATAAAATGAATGTTATGGGGAAAACATGGTTGAATAATGTAGACCTACTCATAAGATTTCCAATGCATCCAGTTGTTCCTTATTTTGATAAAATATCATGGAGTTATGAACTTTTTCGTCATGATAAATTGTTTCGACATGGCAATCTAAGGAGGCCTGATATTTGGCTAAATGATACTTATAGCTGAAAAATATTTCAAGGTTTAACTTGGTATAAATGGTTATAAATTATGAATCTGATATAAGGAAGGAACTTATCAGTTATTTGTTGAATATATGTTATCATTGATGTCAAAGGTCAAAGATCCAAGATGAATAAGCTGAACATTAATGTACATTGATGTCAAATATCAAAGATGAATCGGTTGATTATAAGATCAAAGAAGGACAAGTTGAAAGATGGACAAGATATATCAAAGGTTTCAAAAGATCAAAATACATACCATAAATCAAAGCTTAATAGGTTCAAGGACCATCATGACATTGATCCCATTTGCACACATATTTATATAAAACAATATTTTTAAATATTTTTAAATTGTGTGTGAAGAAGTTCCATAAGTGTAGTGGCATATGCGTGTCTTAGATTACAAAGATGAATTACAAATATGGCACACCGAAAAAAACATTAAACTTGTCGGATATGCAATCCAATGAGATGATATCCAAAGTTAATGGACTTCACTAAGTGGACACGTCTCTTGATTCAAGAAGGTTATAAATAAGCAAGATATGTTCGTGGTGAAGTAAGCTTGTGGAAGATGGAGATCTAAGTGTCTAACAAGCTTTGGAGTTTTTTTTTGGGGTATCAATGGCTCACTGATCGTAGATGAATATTCTTTTGGATCGGAGCTGCAATTTAAGATGAGCAGCACTGGTTGATAGGATACCCGAAGTCTGGATGTGTAAACATTAACTATAACTGTGACATATCACTATTATCTTCAAACATCATATTTTGAAGAAAGGTATGACAGAGTAATATGCAAACGTACTTTGCAGAAATGTCTCACAGGAAATACGCTGATGTATTTTGAAACATCTATTGTAGAAAGACGTAGACGTACTTTGTAGAAAGGTCTGACTTGAACAACCACATACTTATTTTAAAGAGAGATTTGATGCATATATTAGCTATATACTCAAAGAAACAAACCTGAATTGTGTTGGGAAACTGTCTAACGTAGATACAAAGACGTAGATCAATGACTGTGACAGTTGTGTAATTTGAAGAGAAAGACATAGATCTGAATTGTTTTGGGAAACTAGTTGACACATATATGTATACGCAGCTTAGAAGAATTCAACAGTTGCGGATTTTGAAGGAAGAACATTTCTCAACTTGCAATACAATCACATTTCATATTTGGGATGTAGGATGGGGCAAGGATTAGGGGTATTAAACCTCCTTCCAGTGGGTGTTGGAGAACTATCATGGTGCAACAACATCTTTTCTATGGGTGTATATAAAATTCATGGGACCGCCATCTCCTTCTAGTGGGGTATTGGAGAACCAAAAGGACCACCATGTCACTTGCAGATGTAGTATCCAACAATTTTCCTCTTTCTGTCCTTGTTTTTGATTGAATGTGAACATGTAGGCCTCTCATCACCTTTCCTCATTGTAGTTGTATGCTTACCTTTCCCTTTTTCTTTGCCTTATTTTGACTGGCTGGATTCAGCTGAAGACAAGTTATCATCAGTACTCTTCCCTTTGGATTCAATGTGCATAGCTTACACACAAACCTCATCAAGGTTAGTAGGGTTAAACATAAGTATTGTATAACATAAATAACTATGTAATCCTTCAATAAACTTGAGAAGAGTTTCTTGAGTGTAAAGAGGTATACCCAAAATCAAAGCTCCCTTTATGAATTCCTGAGTGTATTCTTATACATTTTGACCTTTACCTTGCCTTATCTTTTTCCAATCCATCATGGCTTGTTGTATATAGCCTAATGGATAATTTTTTTTTAATGCAACCGTAAATTCATAACAGGAAGAAATAATTTTACCTTTTGTAAGGAGGTCTTCCTGTGTCTTACTCTCCCACTAGATGAGTGTAGTGCCTCAAATACAAAAACTATCCAACTATACCTTTGCATTATCATTTGCAAGCTTTTGGATCTTGCAATACACCTCAATCTACATGATCCAATAATCTAGATTTTATGCGTTATTTTCACCATTATATGTAGGCAAATCAAACTTAATATCAAGTTTCAAATAAGGTAAATTAGACTAAGCTTTCTCAAGTTGTTTCTTTGGATTTGAAGAAGCAGTACTGGAGCTTTCAGAAGAGGAAGAAGAAGATGGAGAAGAAGGCTCAGAAAAGTCTCATCCTTTTCCCAAAGCATTATTCTCTGCTTTCTCCTTCTTCATTTTCTTCGTTTCCAATCTCTCTTGATAATTTGCAAACAATTTTTCTACTTGGTCTATCATCTGATAGAAAGTCTCACAGAAGGCCTTCTCATCTTCTTCTCGGTATTCTTCATCTGCCATTTTCTTTCTTCGATGTGCACGTCCAATCTCTGGATTAAATGCCTCAAGCACACCTTCACCATGCTTTATCTTAAGCCCTGTTAACATTCACAAACTCACAATGCAATGGTTAAGCTGCTTTGATACCAAAATTGATCAAAAAATGATAGGATATTTATAACCATTAACTTGCATGTGGAAATTTGAATGAATAAACTCATTAAAAGGATTTAAAATGGAAAAGTTAAAGAGCATAATTGAATCACATAAACACATAAAAGAGATGCAAACCATGAAATTTGTAGACAACAGATGACAATGGAGTTCGTGCCTGATGGACTACGTCTTCGGGTCTAGCTCTAATGAGGATCGATCTTATTAGTATTCAAAATGCTTGAACAAGTACAAATTCCTTCTTCACAATTCCTACAAAAAGACTTAAGCTTCAACAATGAAGTCCTCTCACTTTCCAAAATCTCCTAAGAGTGGCTAAAAAGTCTCTTACAAAATGAGTAGAGCTTGCAAAGCCTTTACAAAGGCATAATGGCTTCTTACCATTTTCTCCTCAAAATATTCAAACCTTTCATGCATTTTCCAATGCCTTTCCATGGCCAATAAAAATGGTTTATATAGCCCAAAAATCCACAACTTATCCCCAAATTGAATGGGATTTACAAATATTTGATCCCAAAGTTAATGGGATAAGATTCATAAAATATGGGAAAAATCTCCATAAAAATACATTTTTTTTGTTTTAAAAAATGAACAAAATCTAAAAATATAATATGTACATGGTTAAAAAACCATATAATAGTTTTAACTTGGTTTGAATTTAGGCAAGAAAGAGAATGCGCCCATATTGGGGGTTAAAACATGCTCTAAACAAACTTAATATCATAATATTCCTCATTCATTAACAAAAGGCACGCTTGGAGTGTTGGTTGTTGTGCCAAGAGGCGCTCTATAGCCCAGTATGGGGAGATCTTGTAACGTTACATAACATTATTTTTATTAATAAAAAATAAATTTTCTAATTATAGGCCAAAATAAATGTGGGCCACAAAAATAATCTAATATGGGGGAGATGTTGTAATCTTCCTACCTAACAAAACAATAAAAAAGTAAAAATTTAATTATCCGTAAAAAAAATATGTGGGTGAAAAAAACACAATATGGGGGAGATGTTGTAATGTTCCTACCTAAAAAAATAATAAAAAATAACAAATTGAATTATCCATAAAAAAATGTTGGCCTTGCACATGGTTTTAAAACCATGTGCAAGGCCTTCTAAACAACCCTTGGTTTTATTGTACATGGTTTAGGAGGGCCTTGCACATGGTTTTAAAACCATGTGCAAGGCCTTCTAAACAACCCTTGGTTTTATTGTACATGGTTTAGGAGGGCCTTGCACATGGTTTTTAAACCATGTGCAAGGCCTCCTAAACAACACATGGTTTTATTGTACATTGTTTGGTAGGGCCTTGAAAATGGTTTTAAGACCATGTGCAAGGCATCCTAAACAACCCATGGTTGTAAGAGGGCCTTGCATATGGTTTTAAAACCATGAATGGAGAAATGTTGTAATGTTCGTTCCTAACAAAATAAAAAATAATAAAAAATATTATATGTTAGCATAAATAATATTAAATATTAATAATAAAAATATTATATGTGGACCTTAAATAAAAAGATTTGTCTTTCGGTTTGAATCAAATGAATGGATACCTAAGAAGAGGTTTGCACCTCGAGAGATTTGATCCATCTTGGCGCTTGATAGAGCCTAGGATTTGGATCTATGCTGGTAAACGTTGGCATTGGGGAGGAAGCCACGGTTTCAAACCCGTGGACCTGTTCCCATATCACAATTTTTGGCATCTAATATAAGCTATGGTTCGTTTATATGTTGACTTCGGCAGATATAGTTAGTCATGTGGCATAGTAATAAATGGGGTTGGTTCAACCGCTGGTTCTTGGAGTTTGATTACAATGTAATAAATTACATACACATGGATCCGAGGGCTAATATCAGCCCACCCCTTTTGCAAAATAACAAACCATTCAAAGTTAAATACATGCGGCACACTATATGGTTAAGAAATAATCGACAAAGATCACGGTTATGCGGATGGTGTGAAGAATTTAACAAAGAGGAGGTTGGGGGTTTGATCCTTCCTAACCCTAATATTTTTGGTAAACCAAACTACCAAGTGTTAATTAGACTGCCACATAAAATGCTCTAGTTAGTCCACCTCAGCTGCCACTAGATGCCAATTGTCACTGCCACCTCATCTACCAACCAGACTGCCACGTCAATTGCCAATTAGATTTCCATCTCATCACAAACTGGACTACCAACTAGGCTACCATGTCATCTTTGTACATGCCACGTGTTACCCTTACAATGGTTCCATGAGGAACCCCTTTTTCAAAACTTTACATATTTTGCCAAAAGTTCAGGACTGAATAACAGTCTCGTCTAGAGTCCGTTTTGCATGAAACGAACATTACCGAAAAAGTCTCACTGAACTCTATGCAGCTGCAAGCTCCTGTTCGCATTTTGAAGACTTTAAGTTTGATCAATCTCAAAGATCCTCCTGGATCAATTTTACCCTTCTAAAAATGTGACAGAAACCACAAGTAGACATCCATGCAAAATTGGGGTAACTGAGGTTCCATTCAATCGCCTATTTTTTTTATGCACTGGGTAACCAAAGAATCAGATGCCATGTTTCTTGTCAATAATAACAACCCACAATTTCTAGTTTGCAGAATACTTCACATGTTTCCCAAGCTGCTCAAAACCTATCTAATTCTAATAGCATGTCCATGTGAATTGAAACTCCCTCGATGTTAGATAGAATAAAAAACCTTCCTTATCAGGGAGATGAAAATCCTAGCCATCTCTTTGAACAAAAAAAAATTAGTCACCAACTTTTAGAATTGTGTTTAGTTGTTAAGGATCCTATTTATATTCCTGACAAAAATCATATTAGTTGCACCCATAGCCCAGTACCAATTAATATGCCTCTCCTTAGATGCCTACAAATCATAATACATAGCATGAAAATGAGATATACACTAAGGAAGAATTCAATTAAATTTATACGTAAGCCCAAAACAACAAAGAGAGCAATGACAAAAACACTATTTAATTCAATCGAACCTATACATTGACATGAGAGGGGTTTCATTCCATCCATATGAATTACTATGATAGGGGTTCCAAACCATACCCATAAGTTCTTATGATAGAGGTTCCATATTGTCCTTTTATGTTGCTATGAGGGGAGGGGTTCATAACAAACCATGTAAGTTGCTACAAAGGAGGAGTTTCAAACTACTCCTATACCTTGATTTGAAGGATGCTGCAAACCATCCTTATAAGTTACTATGAGGGGGATTTAAATCACCCTTTTACCTCACTATGAGGGGGGTTTTGAATCATCCTTGCAAGTTGATATGAGGGGGTTGTCAACCACCCCCATACATTGCTATCAGGGGTTTTAAAACTACCTTTATATCTTGCAATGATGGGGACCTCATAAGTTGATATGAGGGAGGTTCCAAACCACCCACATACCTTGATGTGAAGGGAGTTTAAACTTGCTGGTATACCTTGTTACGAGAAGGGTTCCAAACCATCCCCCATAAGTCATTATGAGGGTGTTGAAAGTAGTTGTCAATTGATGTCAAAATATTTCAGCAATGACAAAAGAATAACAAGTAAACATGATGACAAGGAGAACTTAGTGAAAGACAACGAAATTCCAAAATCAGATTGTAGATTGATGACAGGTTTGATGACAAGGGGAAGATCCGCAAAGTAAGCAGTGAAAGATAATATTCCAAAACGTGGATGTTATTTGGACATCCCATATCATTCAATAGACAAAGATCAATGGTATATAATAAGACCCGCAAAATAGATATGCGTGGAAAATAACACTAGAATGAAGTGAAGAATTGGACGGCCCAGATTAGTCGAGAGAAATTGCAGAAGTAGTTTTTGAGAAGATTGATGGTGGTGAATGATTTATGCACAAGAAAAGTGAATATCTGCATTTGATCGTAGATCGTTGGTTAGGATTGAACCCACAAGGAAAACAATGGTCTAGAAAAATGTGGAAACAAAGTTGCGGAAGCCCAAAATGGGAAAGTGTGGTTCCGCAATACGCAATCCGAAGATCGACGGTCAGGAAAGCATCTGCAAGAAATTAACGGCTCAGAGAGTTGTGGAAAATGATTTGTTGAATCCCAATTCTAAAATATTAGAAGGAACATCTGCAATTCGCAAGATCGATGGTCATGAAAGACTCCACAAGAGATCGATGTCGCAAAAGAAAAATTATGGAAAGGGAACTACGGAAGTAGTTTGAAAAAAATAGAAAACCCGCAATATGCATCTGATCTTGGATCAACAGTCATGGAAGAGTCCATAAGAAATCAACGGTGCAGAAAGTACATTGCAGAATGGTAGTTGTGGAAAGGAAATTGTGAAAGGAATTTTTCAGAAAATTCAAAAAGCGTGACCACAATTTGCAACTCGCAATTGCAGAAAGTCATTGCGGAAAGGAAATTGCGGAAGGATTTTTATTGAGGAAATATAATTGTGTAAAAACGAGTGTGGAAAGGTAAATGTGGAAAAGATCTATTGCAGAAAGGACATTGTGAAAATAAAACTGCGAAAGGTCGTGACTGATAAATTAAACAGAGTTAAAAATGATGAACGTAAAAGTAATTTAGAATTAGTTTATTTGTCTGTGAAGAGACACGATGAAGATACATGACTTCTGAATGGAGAGATATGTTTGAGGGTATATAAACAAAGTTTTAAATCTTCAATAAGTGTCTCTAAACATTCAGTTGAAATATCGATTGAAGAACAATCATAAACAAATTATCATATGAGGGAGGTTGGGAGGCACTAGGGAAAGCAACAGGTTTGCTAAGGGGTTGTAGCCTCCCTCTAGTGGTAGCTGGTAAATAGGGTGTCATAGCATCCTTTTAGTAGCAGCTGATAAAACTAGTGGGTCGTATCCTCCTTCCAGTGGTTTTTGGTAAATAGGGTGTAGCACCATCCTTGTCTGTAGTAGCAAAA
>LPNX010641651.1:11471-22786 GCA_001517045.1 Pseudotsuga menziesii | reverse complement strand
TGGCATATGGATAATGGATGCTCAAAACACATGACAAGTGACCCAACTAAGTTCCTAAGCCTAAAAAGGAATCAAAAAGGAAAAAGTCACCTTTGGAGATAATCTATCCTCTAAAATAATTGGGAAGGGTACATTGGTTATTAGAGACAAGATAAAAGTTGGAAATGTTTTGCTTGAAGAGAACTTAAAACCTAATCTTTTGAGTGAGAGCCAAACATGTGTTCAAGGACACATATGTATATTTGGTTCCAAGAAGTGTGAAATCATAAGAAAAGATTCAATAAAAGTTGTTGGAACTGCTGTGAGAACTCTAAGCAATGTGTATATTCTAGAAAATGAAGAACAATGTTATATGATCCAAATTGATGAAAGTTTTCTATGTCATAGAAGGACGGGGCACCTAAAATTTGACAATCTTGTAAATATTAGTCGAAAGGGAGCTGTAAGAAATATTCCAAAGATTATAAAACAACCAAATCATGTTTGTAGACATTGTCTTGGTGGGAAGCAAACACGAACAAGCTTCAAGGTGAAAGAACGTACAAACTCCCATCCATTAGAAATAATTCACACCGATCTTTGTGGACCAACAAGGACTAAAATTATTCAAGGTGAATATTAATTTATGTTATTAATCGATGACTATACAAGGATGACTTGGGTGACTTGTCTTAAATAAAAATCAGAAGCCTTTATGAAATTCAAATCCTTCAAAGCCCTTGTTGAAAATGAAAGAAATCGCAAAATTAAATTTCTAAGATTAGATAATGGTGGGCAATTCACCTCAAATGAGTTCAATGAGTTTTGTGAAAATCATGGAATCAAGAGATAGTTCTCAGCAACAAAAAATACTCAGTAAAATGGAGTAGCTGAGAGAAAGAGTAGGACAGTCTAAGAAGTAGCTAGAACTATGCTTAATGAAGGAAAACTTCCTGATGGTTATGGGAGAGAAGCGATATATACAACCATCTATGTACAAAACATAGGTAATCTCAGAGTGAATAGTGAAAAGACTCCTTATGATCTATGGTTTGGAAGACTGACCTCAGTAAAATATTTTAGAGCTTTTGGAAATAAATGCTACATGAAAAGAGATGATGATAATCTAAGGAAGTTTGGCTCTAGAATCGATGAAGACATATTTCTTGGATATTCTTCCACTAAAAGGTTATGCAAATGTTATAATCTAAGGTCGCACAAGATCATAGAAAGTGAAAATGTAACTGTTGATGATACTAAACCAAGAAGAATACAAATTCAAAGAAGTGTGGATGATGAAGAAATTGATGATGAATAAATGTATGATAAAGGTAAGGAAGGAAGTACACAAAAGGAAGAAAATTATAAAGAAGAAGAAGAAGAAGAAAAGGTAGATGAAGAAGAGTCACATGAAAATGACAATGAAGATTCCCCAAGAACACAAACAAAAACATCATCTAGGTGGGTCCAGAAAAATCATCATGAAAGCCAAATAATTGGTGACAAAGAATAAGGAGTTGAAACACAAAGAAATTTTTTTGATGAAAAAAAGCATTACTTTCGATAGTAGAACCCAAAACATTTAAAGAAGCTTGCAAAAGTGAGGATTGGATTAGTGCTATGAATGATGAACTTGATCAAATAGAAAATAACCAAACTTGAGAACTTGTCCCAAGAACTAAGGATATGAATGTTAATGGAACCAAATGGATATTTAAAAACAGGTTCAATGAGCATGGTCATGTGACAAGACACAAGGCTAGGTTAGTATGTAAAGGATATGCTCAAGTAGAAGGTGTTGACTTTGAAGAAAATTTTTCTCCTATGGCAAGACTCGAAGCCATTAGGGTGTTCTTAGCTTTTGCATGCTACAAAAGATTTAAAGTCTATCAAATGGATGTAAAATATGCATTCCTTAGTGGAGAACTTGAAGAAGAAGTTTATATTGAGCATCCTAAAGGATTTCTCTTGTCAGAAAACATAAATTATGTGTGCAAACTTAAGAAAGCACTCTATGGCCTTAAATAAGCTCCAAGGGCATGGTTCTATAGACTTGAAAATTATTTAAAACAACAAGGATATAAAAGAGGGGCCACCGATAGTAATTTGTACATAAAGTTTGAAAATTAAAATATGATCATTGCGGTGGTCTATGCAGATGATATCATATTTTGAAGTGATCTAAAAATTCCGAGTCTGAACTTTGCATCAAAAATGAAGAAAGAATTTGAAATGACAATGATAGGAGAACTAACATTCTTTCTAGGTTTACAAGTATCTCAATCAGAAAAAGGGATTTTCATTTCTCAAAATAAGTATATCAAGGAAATGTTGAAAAAATTCAAAATGGAAGAATCCAAACCTGTTAGTACTCCTATAGTCACTGGTTGTAAATTAAATAGGAGTGATGAATCCTCAGAAGTGGATCATACTATGTATAGTTAAATGATTGGTAGTTTATTATATGTAACAACTACTGGAACAAATGTAATGCAGGCTGTAGGTTTGGTTTCCAGATTCCAATCATCCCCAAAAGAAACACATGTGGCTGCAGTAAAAAGAATTCTTAGATATCTAAAAGGTACTATGGATTATGGATTATGGTATCCAAAAAGAAGTAACTTCACTCTAAAGGCATTTACTGATGCGGATTGGGAAGGAAGTGTTAATGATAAAAAAAAGTACTAGTGGAGCAACATTCTTCTTGGGAAATTGTTTGGTATCATGGTTCAGTAAGAAACAATCCTCCATTTCACTCTCCAAAACAGAAGTTGAATACCTTGCTGTTGCATCATGTTGAACTCAAGTCATTTGGATGAACAAGACACTAGAAGACTTACTTATGAAGTAAGAGCACCCAATAGTAATAAATTGTGACAATACCAGTGCCATAAATATGTCAAAAACTCCTGTCATGCACTCCAAGACAAAGCACATACCAATAAAGTATCACTTCATAAGAGAACAAGTATCCCATAAAGTTGTCAAACTATAGTATGTTTACACAAAAGAACATATTGTTGTTATCTTTACCAAACCACTACCCAAGGAAGCTTTTGAGCATCTTAGATGAAATTTGGGAGTAATCTCCTTACAATAGTTGTAGGAGAAGAAGCATAATCTTAGGGGAAGATATGTTGACAAGGGGAGCTGTCAGAAGGAAGTCTTTTCTAGTGTCGTCAAAGGGGGAGAAATTTGGCCAAGAGAAAATGCTGCCATCAATGCCAAAGGGGGTGAATGTTGAAACTAGTTGTCAATTGATGTCAAAAGATTTCATCAATGACAAAATAATAACCAATAAACATGATGACAAGGAAAAATTAGTGAAAGACAAAGGAATTCCAAAATCGGATTGTAGATCGATGACAGGGTCGACGAGAAGGGGAAGATATGCAAAGTAAGCAGTGGAATATAACATTCCAAAGCGTGGATGTTGTTTAGACGGCCTAGATCATTCAAGAGATAGAGATCAATGGTCTATAATAAGACCCGTAAAATAGATATGCATGAAAAATAACATCCCCGAACACTATAATGAAGTGAAGAATCGGACGATCTAGATCAATCGAGAGAAATTGTGTAACCCATTTTTCAGAAGATCAACGGTGGTGAATGATTTTCGCACAAGAAAAGTGAAGATCTGCATTTGATCATAGATCGACAGTCAGGAGTGAACCCGTAAGGAAATCAATGGTCCAGAAAAATGCGGAAACAAATTTGTGGAAGAAAATTATGGAAGTCCAAAATAGCAAAGTGTGGTTCCGTAATCCCCAATCCGCAATATGAAGATTGACTGTTAGGAAAGCATCCGCAAGAAATAGATGGCTCAGAGAGTTGTGGAAAATGATTTGCGGAAAGAGAATTGTGAAATCCCAATTTGAAAATATTAGAAGGCACATCCGTGATCCGCAATCCGCAAGATTGACGGTCAAGAAAGACTTCACAAGAGATCGACGACATAAAAGAAAAATTCTGGAAAGGGAACTGTGGAAGTAGTTTTAACAAAATTGGAAAACCCATAATCCACAATCCGGATTTGATATTGGATCAATGGTCAGGGCCCAGAGTCCACAAGAAATCAACGGTGTGGAAAGTACCTTGTGGAAAGGTAGTTGTCGAAGCAATTTTTGAGAAAAGGAAAAACACGCGATTGCAAGATTTTTGTTGTAGAAATATAATTGCGGAAAAATGAGTGCAGAAAGATAAATGCAGAAAAAGATCTGTTGTAGAAAGGATGTTGCGGAAAGGAGAATATGGAAGGTCGTGACTGATACATTAAACAGAGTTAAAAATGATGAACATAGAAGTAATTCATAATTAGTTTATTTGTCTTTGAAGAGTCACAATGTAGACAAGTGACTCCTGAATGAAGAGATATGTTTGAGGGTATATAAACAAAGTTTTAAATATTCAAATAAGTGTCTCTAGACATTCAGTTGAAATATCGATTAAAGAACAGTCAGAGATCAAATTATCATATGAGGGAGGTTGGGAGGTGCTAGGGAAAGCAACAACTTTTCCCGGGGTTTGTAGCCTCCTTCTAATGGTAGTTGGTAAATAGGGTATCATAGCATCCTTTCATTAGCAGTTGATAAAAACAAGGGGTTGTAGCATCCTTCCAATAGTTGCTGGTAAATAGGCTGCACCACCATCCTTGTCTGTAGCAGCATGCAAAAACTATTTGTAAAATATAATTTTGTAGTAATAGGAAGTATTGGCGGTTTACCCAATTGGGATTCCACGATAAATTTGTGTTCTATGTGTTTTTGTTGATCATGTGTGTTAATGGATAAATTTATAGTACTTTAGATTGTTAAAAGTTATCAATATTGATTCACCCCCAAGTTAGTATTGTCCAATATTCCAACTGAGGGAGGTTTCAAAGTACTCCTTTGTGTGGCTATGAGTGGGGTTTGCAACTGCCCTTGTAAGCTCCTATAAGGGGGGTTTCAAACTGCTCATGCACCTTGCTTTGAAGGAAATTGCAAACCATCCTTATAAGATTGTACAATGGGGGATTCAAATCTCCCTTATACCCCACTCTAAGGTGCGTTTGAAATGCCCCCATAAGTTCATATGGGGGGGGGGGTTTGACCACCTCCATACATTGCTATCATTCTTTCTTTAACTACCTCTAATTGTCACCATTTTAGATATGATTTACAACTGCCTTCAAAGAAACTTTTAGGAGGGATTCCAAATTGTCCTCAAATGTCACTTTTGGGGGTGGTTCAAATTCCATCTTAAATCATCACTAAAATTACAAACTTTTAACATCATTTTTTTTGGGGGTAGTTTTTAAAAACCACCTTTAATTCCAAAACTTCCCCTAATTCTTTTCTTTAGTGACATGAAACAACCACCCCTAAATACCTAAAATGTAGTAGTAGTCATTTATTGGTGTTGTGAAAAATATTGCACAAGGGTCAATCCTTCCTACTTGGTGAGGGGAAAAGCCTTGTAGGTTGCAACAATACTTCAGTATTAGGTTCCCCTATGGGTAGGGGAGTGCTCCAACTGATCCTGCAAGTGGTTGTTAGTTAGAAAAAAGAAAAAAAAAAGAAAATGAAACAAAATAAATCAAAGAACAAGGGGTAGGAATGAAAACTCCAACACCCAATATATGCCAAACCAATTTTGTATTTCCCAATGGTCAAGCATGTACAACACCTAGGATGTGTGGGATTTAATGGGATTCCAAAAATATCCCTTAGGGAGGCCTATTTAGTCCACACTAGATGTTAAGTATATTGAAGAACCAATGAGAATAACACTTGCCCCTTGGATGAAGGGGGCAAGGGATTTTGGGAGATGCTAAACAAGAGGGAAGAGGTGAACTATACGTCAATTCTATCACAATTCCAACAACATAACCTTGGTTTTATTTCTTCTTACAATATGCATTCCTATGGCTTCCTTTTATAGACCAAGAGGTGTCCAAGAAACAACTAGATTCAAGTGTGAACCCCATCACCTCATGAACTTGCTTCAAGTTACACAATGGGGACTATTTAATGATCCCAAGTAAATGAGGATCCAAATTCAAATTTTAGGAGGTGATGGATATTTCATGATCCTTTAATGCACTGTAGGTGGTTAAGATCCCACCATTTTGACAGTCACACAGTTATCGAGGGAAAACATGAACAGATACTACACTGACACCAAGCTGGTAATACACATGGTCACACATATAAATAGATATATGGCTGCGTAGTTTTGTATTTTGACTATTCTTTAACATTTATGGACTCATACTTCTTCTTGGATTTGATGAGGATGTGATCGGTGGGCTACATGCTATATGTTGATGATGCCTTACTTTGTAAATTGTGAAAATGTCGCATGTGTGAGATTTAAGTGTTAATAGTTGGTATCTTGTTTTTTATTTCCAATGATGGTGAACTTGGTATGTGGTTTGTGTTTGAGGGAAAATATTGCAGACCATTCATGTTGTAGCTGTCAGTGTTTGTCATTCTTTTTCCTTTGCAACTCGTACTCTTCTGTGTTAAGTTTTAATGGTTATACCAGATATGATAACATTTAGCATTATAACATCATAACCATATGAAAAAGGATCACTGAAAGATAGGAAAGTACATCCACACAAAAGAACACAAAGATTTATCTTGGGAATCCCCCACAACGAAGAAAACCCAACAAAACTTCCTCTGTATAAAATGTATCAAAAGTACAATACAAGACCCTAGACAAGTGCGCCTTCTTCCAGCATATATATATATATATATATATATATATATATATATCCTATGCTATATACACAAGTGAGTGTGTTAAAATGAGGAACACAACTCCTCTATTTATACTCTTTTTGTCACTTGAATTTTAACCTAACAAGTCGGACCCACTTAATTGACTGGGCCGACTTCACTTAGGAAGACTCAAAACAATATTATATTATATTCATTAGGGTACTATTGACCTGAATTACAATGGAGGCTTTACCTCATGACTCAATGATGACTAAATACAATAGTAACATCCCGAGGGAGGAATAATGCATCTCCCTTAGGGTACATCAGTAAAATACATTTAGAATATCCTTTGAAGTTACAATATTTCAACACTCGCCCTTAACGAGAAGGGTATTATACTAACAACATCATCATCAAATATAGGAGTAACAAGAGAGAGAGCATCTGGAACATTATCGAGGTGATACACCTATACGTCATAGAAAGTTTTCACAATTAGTAACTGGAACAATTACTCTTGAATGTCTTCAATACTAGAACATTTTCTTCTACAAAACTTATCTTCTACAACACATGATCTCTTGATCCTTTGCGGTGACACTTCGATCTTCTTGATCCTTTATAGTAGCACTTCAATCTTCTCGATCCTTTGCAGTAGTACTTCAATCTTCTTGATCCTTTGCAGCAGCACTTCGATCTTCTAGATCCTTTGCAGAAACACTTCGATCTTCTCTATCCTTTGCAACATCACTTCAATATTCTAGATCCTTTGCAGCATCACTTCGATATTCTTGATCCTTTGCATCATCAATTTGATATTCTCGATCCGTTGCAGCAGCACTTCGATCTTCTCGATCCTTTGCAACAACACTTTGATCTTCTCGATCCTTTATAGAAACACTTTGATCTTCTCGATCCTTTGACACAAAACTTCAATCTTCTTAATCCTTTTTTGAAACACTACCTGCAATACACGTGATCTCTTTGAGGGATGATCAATCCCTATCACTTTAGGACATAGGTCCAATGATGATGCAATCCTCCATCAGCCTACTCCCTCCTAACGAGGAGGGTCCATAGTATCGACTAGTTGAATAATCTACAACTGAATGTAGACATCATCTACACGTGAATGCAAGACCTATCATTCGTAAGGACTCATCCTACAACATCCTCAGCACTAAATATAGGACCACTCCCAAGCGAGTGTTATTCTATGGAATTCGTAAGGACTCATCGTAGAGCATCCTCAACACTAAATGTAGGACCACTCGTAAGAAAGTGTTATTCTATGGTGCACTCTCCATGTGAGAGAAACATTTGTCACTGCAGATCTAGCATATGTAAGGACTCGTTGTAGGACATCCTCAACACTATAGCTAAGATGAATCCATGTGAGTGTTAGACTACGACGTCCGCAAGGACTCATCATAGAGCATCCTTAGCACTAAATATAGGAACACTCCCAAGCGAGTGTTATTTAATGGCAGCTACATATAAATGTAGGTGCACTCTCCATGTGAGAGTAATGTAGGACCACTCTCAGGAGAAGAGTGTTATTTTCCCATAATACCATCCTCAAGAGAGGATACTATCATCCACAAGTGAATGTTAGACCTCGTTAGCATCTTCAGGCGCACTTGGACTCTTTCATACTGGAGTGTCGCTGTCATCAATGGAATTCTCATCATCACTCCCCTTTCCAGGGAGGATCTATATCATCATCCTTCTCCCCCATTGTCCGAGGAGGGTTCATATCTTCGACTTGTTCTTCCTTTCCAAGGAGAGTCGATATCTTCGACATGTTCCTCCTTCTCGAAGAGAGTCCATATCTTTGACTTGTTCTTCCTTTCTAAAGAGAGTCTATATCTTTGGCTTGTTATTCCTTTTCGAAGAGAGTCTATATCTTCAACTTGTTTCTCCTTTCCAAGAAGGGTCCATATCTTTGACTTGTATTCCTTTCCGAAGAGAGTCTATATCTTCGACCCATTTCTCCTTTTCGAGAAGGTTTCGCATCATCATCATTCCTACTTGCGAGGAAATTATGTGTCATCGTCACTATTCCTCCTTGCGAGGAAAGTCTGTATAATCATCATTGTTCATCCTTGCGAGGAAAGTCTGTATCATCATCACTGTTCGTCCTTGTGAGCAAAGCCTTTTCGAACTACACCAATCTTGTTACGGAATCTTGGTCAACACATCAGCAACTTACTCATCGATACTCACATACTGGATTTTTATAGCTCCCTTCTATACCATATCCCTTATGTAAAATATCATATTTCTGTGTGCTTTGATTTATCACGAAACACAGGATTCTCTGTCATCTTTCTGCAACTCTGGTTGTCACATAGAATCACCGTGGTATCCAACTCTAGATCAAATAGACTTGTCATCAATTTTCAAATCCATATGGCTTCTCAAATAGCGGAGCAAGTTGCTATGTACTCAGGTTTAGCTGTGCTGAGAGCAACACTGGAATGCTTCTTACTAAACCATGAGATCATGGCGGACCCCAGACAGTGACATCCACCTGAGGTGCCCTTTCTATCTATGACACTTCCTGCCCAATATGAATCCGTATATCCATACAATCTGTAGTCATGATCTCTATCATAGTATAGTCCAAAGTCTATCGCACCGTTTAGGTACCTCCTCACATGCTTTGCAGCTATTGGGTGAACCCGTTTAGGTTTAACTAGATACTGACTCAAGGTGTTCACAACAAAGCATATATTTGGCCTTGTATTCGTCATATACATCAATGTATTAATAGTCAATCTGTAACAATTCACATCCAATAACTTTGATGATTCATCAGATAACAACTTCAAGTTGGTATCCATGGGTGTGGCCATGGCTTTACAATCCAACATATCAAATTTCTTTAAGATTTCCACTGCATACTTTACCTGGTTCAGAAATATTCCTTCTGGGTGTTGATGTATATGTAACTTCGGAATGTATTCTTCTATGTATCTTATATATTGAAACCCGATGTTTATTCCGGGATGTCTCTATTATGTATTTGAGTCATGTGGTCATGCCCCGATGTTCCGATCGGGAGGATTAATAATGTAATCAAGTCATATCAAGTCACTAGGTAAGTCCCCACAGTTTCGGGGCACTTGAGTTATTATACACTAATTAAGGTGTAGGCTCGAGTAGTAATTATTAGGTTGAGCCTACGTGTGAAAAGGTAATTCAAGTGAACGGATGAATATAAATAGAGAGTGAGAGTCTCTCTATTTATCACATTGTGAAATACATCACTTGCTCTCCCAAGTGTGGCGCACTACTGAAGAAGGAAATTTTGGGACTAGACAGAAGAAGAAGACTACTGCTGTTTTGGGAGATCTCTTACTATTTTGGTGTTGATTCTATCTCTAAGGAAGTTGCGGGGTTTTCTCCTTTATGGTTTCCCCAAGGAAAAATCTTTGTGTCTCTTTTCTCTTGTGATGTGCTTATGTTTTATTGCTGTGCTTGTTATTCTCTCAGTGAAAAGATCCTAAGATCATAATGCTAGCTTAATGTGATGAAAAACTAACATGGTATCAGAGCTAACCTGAGAAGAAGACATTGTGTAGCTATAGGAACTAGGGATTCCTAGTTTTTGGATCTTCCTCCACATATTTTCAGCAAAAGTAAGGTGGAACAACTCTCCTCCTTAGGGCGCATCTTTCTGTCGAAGCGGAATTTGATTCCGAACATTTTCAGTCTTCGATGCGGAAATTAGGGATTTCTACAGAAGATGAAATTTTGAGTGAGACCAGCATAGGGTTATTCTCCTCATCAAAACCGAAATTTAGAGACCTGGATCAAGAAATTTGGTTTAGTAAAACTCCAGGAAAGTCAAACCCTAGTTTGACCCTGAGCTAGGAGAAACCCTAAATACTAAAACTGCTAAGTTTTGGTACAATCGCTATATTATGATATTGGAGAAGTCTCAGAAGCTGAAAATTGCAAGGGCCAAATATACAATATTTATGAAGCATGTGCCCAAAAATCAGACTTAGATTCAGTGTAGTCCAGGATATATGATCTCTCCAAGTTAGGGTTCCAGCCTCTTCCATAATTCATCCCTGAACAGGACATCTGGGGAGATATGCAATATCTTGAGCTACAGAGGTCCAAATGGAATTCCTAAAGATGTTACAGAAAGGGCACAGACTGTACTTTCAGTGGTCCGAATATCAGACTCAGACGATAAACCAGTGACACGTGGAATGCCGTACAACTTCGCTGTTCTGAACAATCCTGTAACATGTCACCTTGGGAAAAGGATCATAAATCCAAAATGGTGAAACCAATTCTGATGAAACTAGCGGTGTTGGATCAAGGACTTGCGAGTTTACCTTAGTTCAAAATTTCAGACACAGAGGAGCAGTAATTTCGGATATATCTCAGAAACAGTAACAAGCATTTCTGTAGAAGAAATTGGAAAATTAGGGCTTCCTGTTCCGGGAGCTTCCCTCCACTGTTTTCAGAAAAGGAGTACATTGGACAGCTCCATTTGAAGAGATCTATCTGTTTATCCAATCAGATCTGAAATATTCCGTGTTTTGAAAATTAGGGTTTCTGTGACAAACCCTAGATCAGCGAACTCTGGGACAAGGACGA
>LPNX010641651.1:0-11163 GCA_001517045.1 Pseudotsuga menziesii | reverse complement strand
CTAACAATGAAAGAAGTATTGTTTGTTCCAGGACTTAAGAAGAATCTTCTATCCATTTCAGCCTTGGATGCAAAAGGAATGTGGGTTGCATTCATCAATGGTCATGTCATCATGTGGCCAAAAGGAAAGAAAATTGATGATGCGGTAGTGATTGGAGAACAAGAAGGAGGCTTGTACAAATTGAAGGGTCATTCAGAACAAGCCTTGATCCATGATATGGTAGAGCCAAATGAGCTTTGGCATAGAAGGCTTGCACATGTGCACTACAGAGCACTACCTATTGCATTCCAAACAAAGCATGATGGAGTTTGCAAAGGATGTGCGAAAGGGAAGAATACAAAGAAGACATTTCCTAGCAGCAAAAGCAAAGCCAAAGGCATTCTAGAAATCATCCACTCCTATGTATGCGGTCCAATGTCATCAAATTCACTAAGTAGGTATGCATAATATGTTTCTTTTATTGATGATTTTTCTAGAAAGACATGGATTTACTTTATGAAAAACAAAGATGAAGTGTTCAGCAAGTTCAAGGAATTCAAAGCCTTGATCAAGAACCATACTGAAAAGAAGATCAAGACCATTCGATCAGACAATGGTGGAGAATTCACTTCGAATGAATTCAAAGAGCTATGCAAAGAAGCAGGGATTAAGAGGGAGTTGTCAACTCCTTATAATCCACAACAGAATGGGGTTGCAGAACGGAAGAACATAATTTCAAGCTATTTGAAGGGAAGAACAAAAATAAGAATATGACCTAAAGAATACAGTTGAAGAATGTGAAGATCTAGAATGAAAAGACCATGCAGTCATAAGAGTCTCTCAAATCAAGAATAACTTGAAGCAGTAAAAGAAAAAGTGAAGAATGCAGAAGTGATGATGGCCACCTTGAATGGCCTCCCAGGATCGTGGAATTCATTCAAGGAATGTGTTCCAGAAGGAAGTGATTACTTTCAACAAACTTTGGGAAGAAGAAGAAGCTTGAATCATAAGAAGAGAAGAGAAGAGGGGAGCAATTGAAGATCAAGATATTGCCATCCAAAGAAGATCCCTCAATCAATGAGGAATATAAAGAACTCAACTCTTGAAGAACTTCTTATCCACCTTAGCTTTTGGATAAGAAACGATGCTATTATGAATGAAGAAGACGATGAAGCTGAAGGCTCAAGAAGGAATCTACCCTCGAAACAAATAAAGATAAGTATTCAATTGTCATTTCATTATATTATTTTGTTATGCATTGGTTTATATTCAGTTATTGTATTATGCATGATAGGATGTTTGAATTAATGACAAAATACTACTAATATGCATGTGATGGGTAAGTAGCTCATGGGGCTATACAAATTCTCCATTGCTACTTATCTAGAATGAAACCTCTTTGCTGACATATTGGATTAGTGCACAATCTCAATGTTGTCCTGGTAGAGATGGAAGGCATCTAGAAAGTTTCAATGAGATATGGATGAATGTTGTATTGGCTAAAGTAGTTGCATGATCATATATTTATGCATAAGTGTTTGCCAGTATAAATATTCCTTATGAAATGTTTCTAACCATACAATTGCATTTGACTTGTAGGAAAGATCGCATACATAATCGCCTAAAAGCAAAGAAGAATGAATACTTGTTCCAAAGAACAAGTGACGACAGTTCAAAGACAAAGAATAATATGACGAGTGCAGTGACATCATTGATGAAGAACCTTCCAGCCACCAAGAAGAAAGGGAAGATCAGTTCAAGAAGAATGATGTATGGGCGTAGTATCGAGACCTGAAGAGAAGTTCATAGTTCCATCATGCAGTAGATGGAAACATCGTGGGATACAAAGCAAGATTCGTAGCATGAGGCTTCTCGTGAAGAGAAGGCATAGTCTACAAAGAAACATTTACAGCTAATAGAAGTGAAGTCACATGACATGCATAATCATGTGTGCAAATGAAAGAAGGCCTTGTACGAGTTCAGAAGACACCCATGGGATAACACATACATGATGAGCTTGATGAATATCTTAACCTTTGTCACAAGGTTGATAGAGGATGACAAGCTCACAGATGGGTGCAAGATGAACTTTTGAAGAAGTTCAAGATAGAGGATCTTAGTATCCAGTGATCCTAGATGGATACTACTTGTCACTCCAGTACAGAATGTTTCAGTGCATAGAGTACGGAAGACAGAGGGAGTATGATGCTCCGCTTCAGAGGGAGTGATTGCAAAAGATCCTGAGGTTCGACATGGTACGACAGGATGGGCAGATTACTAATGATTCTAGGCTTTACTGAGAGTAAAGCAGATTCCAACCTTTGATCCAAGGTTGAAGGTGGAAGACCAGTGATGCTCTTGTTATGTGTCGATGGACTACTGTTCTAGGTATGGAGGTGTGGCAGAGTACAGATGGGATCTTCCTTGGACAAGGGAAGTATGCAGTAGAGATCCTGAAGAGGTTCGGGATGATGGACTGCAAGGCGATGGCCACACCTATGGCATTGAACCTGAAGCTATTGAGTGATGCTCCGTCAGAGTCGGTTGATGCTACGATGTATCGTCAGATGATTGGGTCATTGATGTACCTGACGAACACGAGACCAGACATTTGCTTTGCTGTGAACACCTTGAGCCAGTACTTGACAGATCCGAGGAGTGTTCACTTGACAGTTGCAAAGCATATTCTAAGGTACCTGAAGGGTACAATTGATTATGGGCTCAAGTATGATGTGAATCAGAAGATTAACCTGGAAGGTTATGTTGATTCAGATCGGGCAGGAAGTGCCATCAACAGGAAGAGTACTTCGGGATGTTGCTTTAGTATGGGATCAGGTGTGATCTCTTGGTTTAGCAGGAAGCAATCCTGTGTGGCACTGAGTACGGATGAAGCAGAGTATGTCGCAGCTTGTTCAACTAGTTGTGAGGCAGTATGGCTGCGGAAGCTACTGTCTGATATATTTGATCTCCAGTTAGATGCTACTTGTATACATAGTGACAACTAGAGTTGCGTGAAGTTGTCAGAGAATCCAGTGTTTCATGACAAGTCGAAGCATATCGAGATCAAGTATCACTATATCAGGGATATGGTGCAGAGAGGAGCAGTGAAGCTCCTGTATGTTGCGACAGAGGAACAGATAGCTGATGTATTGATGAATCCATTGGCTAGGCTGAAGTTCGAGTACTTCAGAGAGAGATTTGGTGTTCTCCAGATCGAGGCTTCCTCCCAGAGAAAGTGATGAGACCCATAGCCATTCTGGCATGGTGAGAGGATTGGTTCCTTCCATGGTCAGATGTAAGGGCTGAGCCATTCTGTCACGGTGGTAGGGTTTCTCCCTTCCATGTCAGATATGAGTGCTGGCCATTCTGTCGAGCAGGACAGATGTAAGATCAATTGCCATTCTAGGAATGGAGGCACTTGGTCAGTTACTAGGAACACTCAGTATAAGAACTGAGTAGCCATTCTGATGTGATAGAGGGATGTGTTCCCACTTGATCAGATGTAAGGGCTGAACCATTCTGTTCACGGCTAAAGGATTAAGTTCCTTCCATGTCAGATGTGAGTGTTGGCCATTTCGACGAGCAGGTCGGATGTAAGGGCAACTGCCATTCTCTAGGAGAATGGAGGCGCCTGGTCAGTTACCAGGTAGCTCAGTCGAGGAGGACTGGGGGCCATTCTGATATGATTGCTGGGATGTGTTCCCCTCATGATCATATATGAGTGCATGCCCTTCCATCATTGTGAGCAGGATGTGTTCCCGCCTGGATGGATGTAAGTGCTGAGCCTTGTCACAGATGATAGTAGGTGTGTACTATCATGCTGGTGACTGTAAGTGCTGTGCCATTTCACAGATGATAGTAGGTGTGTCCTATCATGCTGGTGACTGTAAGTGCAGTGCCATTTCACAAATGATAGTAGGTGTGTCCTATCATGCTGGTGATTGTAAGTGCAGAGCCTTTTCACAGATGGTAGTAGGTGTGTCCTACCATGCTAGTGATTATAAGTGTTGAGCCTTTCCATAGATGGTAGTAGGTGTGTCCTACCATGCTGGTGGATGTGAGCGTTGTGCCTTTCCACAGATGATAGTAGGTGTGTCCTATCATGCTGGTGGTTGTAAGTGCTGAGCCATTTCACAGATGATAGTAGGTGTGTCCTATCATACTGGTGAATGTGAGTGCTGGGCCTTTCTGATGGGATTGTAGTTTACTACATGATCAGATGTGAGTGTTGGGTGTGCCTTTCTGACGAGCAGGTCAGATATAAGTGCTGGGTGAAGACCTACATGAGGGTAGGCCTACAACCAGCATGAAAAAGGGCTGGCTCTGTAGAACTTCCTATGACGAGAAGAATCATGAGATAGCACCAGTGTTGATCCAGATCGAGTGATGATCCAGATCGAGTAATGATGATCCAGCAGTAATGATCCAGATCGAGTGATGATCCAGATCCAGTCCAGTGATGATGATCCAAATCGAGAGATGATCCAGATCTAGTGATGATGTTCGATGATGATCCAGATCCGATGATGACTTGAAGATGAAGATGACTTGAAGACGAAGATGACTTGAAGATGAGATGATCCAGTTGATACAGAGAAGAAGACCAGTGCTGAAAATTGTGTCGAAAGAATACCTTCCTAGTTAAGAGGGAGTGTTGATGTATATGTAACTTCGGAATGTATTCTTCTATGTATCTTATATATTGTAACCCGATGTTTATTCCGGGATGTCTCTATTATGTATTTGAGTCATGTGGTCATGCCCCGATGTTCTGATCGGGAGGATTAATAATGTAATCAAGTCATATCAAGTCACTAGGTAAGTCCCCACAGTTTCGGGGCACTTGAGTTATTATACACTAATTAAGGTGTAGGCTTGAGTAGTAATTATTAGGTTGAGCCTACGTGTGAAAAGGTAATTCAAGTGAACGGATGAATATAAATAGAGAGTGAGAGTCTCTCTATTTATCACATTGTGAAATACATCACTTGCTCTCCCAAGTGTGGCGCACTACTGAAGAAGGAAATTTTGGGACTAGACAGAAGAAGAAGACTACTGCTGTTTTGGGAGATCTCTTACTATTTTGGTGCTGATTCTATCTCTAAGGAAGTTGTGGGGTTTTCTCCTTTATGGTTTCCCCGAGGAAAACTCTTTGTGTCTCTTGTCTCTTGTGATGTGCTTATGTTTTATTGCTGTGCTTGTTATTCTCTCAGTGAAAAGATCTTAAGATCATAATGCTAGCTTAATGTGATGAAAAACTAACACTGGGATTTGCCACACTTCCAACTCAAGGAAATAATGTATCAATCCAAGATATTTCATCTTGAATTCTCCAGCTAGCTTCTTCTTTCTTTATGTGATCTTTTTCTCATTTCTAGTTAGAAATAGATCATACACATAATTCAATAGTATGACAGGTTCATCATACCTAACCTTGAGGTAAAGGTTAGGATCATCTTTACTTTTGGTAAAGGCCAAGCTTGTCAAGAAGCTATCTATTCTTCCATACCAAGCCCTAGGAGCGTGCTTCAGTCCATTCAGAGCCTTCTTCAACTTACATACTTGCAACATACATGAGTCACTCTGTCTTCATCTTCAAATCCTTGTGGTTGTCTGATTTAAACCTCTTCCTCAATCATACCATTCAGGAAGGTTATCTTTACATCCATCTAGTGTAGATCACACTTCATCATGGAAGCAAGTGCCATGATGGTTCTAATGGAAGTGTACCTTGCTACTAGAGAAAATGTCTCTTCATAATCAATTCCCTCTCTCTCATAGAATCCTCTAGCCACAAATATTGCCTTGTATTTTTCAATACTTCCATGAGTAGCATGTTTTATCCTATATATAAACTTGGAAGATACCACACTCTTTCTTTCTGGTTTGGGTACTATATCCCAAAAATAATTCTTCATTAATGACTGGTATTCTTACATCATTACTTCTACCATGAGTTCATTCTATCAAGTCATCGACATATCTCAGTCTTCCACATTCAACCTTGAAGGTTGGAACCCACTTTACTCTTGGTAAAGTCTTAGTCCACCAGGAATTTGTTCATCCTGTCGTACCATGTCGATCTTGGATATCTTCTGCAATCACTCCACCTAGAGAGGAGCATCATCCTCCCTCTGTGTTCTGTAATGGAGTGACATGTAGCATCCTTTGCTACTGATATTTTATGTATCCATCTTAGGTTACTAGATACCAAGATCCTTTATCTTGAACTTTGTCAAAAAGTTCATCTTGCACCCATCTGTGAGCTTGTAATATTCTATAGGGTTCCATCTTCAACCTTGTAGCAAAGGTTAATATATTCATCACCCTAGGTGATCTTCAAGCTCCCTATGTAACTATATGTGCTTATCTATGGGTGCCTTCTTAGCTCGTACAAAGCCTATTTTGCACAGGTGGCTCTTTGCTCGATATATACATCTACTTTACTGGAGAAGTGTGTCTGGTTAATAGAGTTTTCCATGCCATAGTCTATTCCCTATTTCTGAGACAAACTACGAACCTTGCTTTGTATACTTGTTCTTGTAGATCCACATGGAAGACACTACATACTTCCCTTCAGGTCTCGACCATATCCTAAACATCATTCCCCATGATCAACAGTTACTCTTTGATCATAGCTTCTTCCATAGCTGAAAGGGTTTGCATCAATGATGTCACTCAATTGTGCCACATATCTAGCATGTATCCAAGGCCTCTTACTTTAGTTTGGAATTCTCATCATACTTTTCTTCATCTTGAATTACCTCTCATGCCCAATATGGTCTTCATCTCTTGATGTGGATCTACTTCTCTCTAATATTCTTTTGAAGCTCTTTCTTCCATCATAGTGTCTCTGACCCTGGGAGCTTCAGGTTCATCTTTATTAGAGTGAACCTTGAACTGGCATCACTTGTTCTTCTGAATAAGTCTTATCTTCTTTTTCTTGTAGACGGTTGTACACGACCTTTCCTACAAGTCACATGCACCAATTGCATGGTTAGAAACATTTCATAGGACATATGCATGATGACAAATTCTTATGCATAAGGATAAACTCATGCAACTATTTTAACCAATACAACATTCATCCATATCTCATATACACACAAAAAATTTCCAGATTCCTTCCATCTCTACCATAACATTAATGAGATTATGCACTAATCCAATATGTCAGCAAAGAGGTTTCATTCTAGATAAGTATGAATGGAGTGTTGTATAGCACCATGGGCTACTTACCCATAACATGCATATTAGTAGTATATTTTCATTAATGCAAACATTCTACCATGCATAATACACAACATATATAGGAAAGACAATTCAAATACTTATCTTTGTTTGTTTGGTAGATTCCTTCTTGTGCTTTGTCTTCATCTCCTTCTGGAAATCGAAGCTTCTTCTTTGACCAATGAGATTGCTTCAATATGATGCTTGCTTGAAATCTTTTATGGAAGACTGTTTCTGGTGGACCTAGGGTTTGACAACCAATTTTTTTTCAAATTAGGTATCTTTTAGATCTGATTGGATAGAAAGATGCGACTCCTCAAGGAGAGCTGAGAATCATAATCATTTTCTCAAAACTGTGAACAAAACCGCAAAATATATGATTCCCTAGTTTTCTTCAATTTCTTCTACAGAATATCCTGATCTTTCTTCTGTTGTATCTCTGAAATCATTGCTTCTCTCGGTCTTAAACTTTGCACTAAGCTATCCTGGTCTGTCTTCTTTCCAACCCCATATGTTAGAGCATAATTGGTTTCACCAATTGGGACTTATGCGAATTTTTCCAAGGTGACATATTTCAGGATTGTTCAGCATAGAGAACTTGTACGGACTGCCATGTGTCACTGTTTCACCTTCGGGATCGAAATACTTTACCACAGAAATGAAAATCCACGCCCTATCTGCAACATCTTTTGAAATTTAATTTGAACCTTCCTAGCCCGAGAGCAATTCTCCCTAGGTCACTTGTTTAAGGATGAATTCTGGGAGGGGATAGAACCCTGTGTTGGAGGAATCATATCTCCTAGATTATAGCAAATATGTGTCTAAAACTTTTATACATGGTACATCAGGATTTCATCTTTGGCCTGTAAAAGTTTCAGCTTCTAGCCCTTCTCCATTAGCGAGATATAGCGAAAGTCCCAACATGACTAGTTTTAGTCTTCTAGTGTTTTCAAGCATGAACCCTAATCTTTAGTAGCTATAGTTGTAGTAGTGTTTAAACTGCACAAATACTTCTTTCAGAGTAGCTCTGATACCATGTTAAGTTTTAATGGTTATACCAAATCTGATAACATTTAGCATTATAACATCATAACCATATGCAAAAGGATCACTAAAAGATAGGCAAGTACAACCACACAAAAGAACACAAAGATTTATCATGGGAAACCCTCATGGGGAAGAAAACCCAACGAAAATTCCTCTGTATAAGATGTACCAAAAGTACAAGACAAGACCCCAGACATATCCGCCTTCTTCCAATAGATATATATATATATCTCTCTGCTATGTTCTATACACAAGTGAGTGTGTTCAAATGAGGAACACAACTCCTCTATTTATACTTTTTTTGTCACTTGACTTTTAACCTAACAAGTCGACCCCACTTCACTGACTGGGTCGACTTCACCTAGGAAGACTCAAAACAATATTTTATTATATTAATTATGGTACTATTGACCCGATTTACAATGGAGGATTTACCTCATGACTTGATGATGACCAAATACAATAGTAAAATCCTAACGAAAGAATAATATATCTCCCTTGGGGACTCATGCTATTGTCATTTGATACATTTTTTTGGGATCTTCTTCCATTTCATCTCCTAAGGGCATGTTCAACATTTATGTTTGTCTCTCATTTGGGGAGGGATTTTCTCATTTTTCTTTTCTTATGAGAGTTGTATGTTTGGTACCTAACTAAGCCTCAGACCTTATTTTATTCTTATGTTTACACCCTATGCTTTGCTTGAGGAATTGTAAGGGATTTCACGAGAAGGTTGTTAGTACATGTAGAGTTATTACTTGCTTACATTTAAACTAATACATATTTGTTAAGTTGGTGTAGTTTTATACTAACTTGGTATACCTTGTTTGTTTGGTAAATTGCAAACCTTACCTCTTCAAATTTATTATAAATAGATCCTACTTCCTTTTATAATACAACATAGATAAATATATAGTCGTACTCTGCTTCCTTTTATAATACATTATAGATAAATATATAGTTGTATTCTATTATTTTAGAACACATATATATATATGAAATCATAAAATCATCTTAGCTATGTTTCTTATTACCATCAAAATCTAAACAAAGACTCAATTCTTCTCAAACTTTAAATATGACTTTGCACATAGAAGTCAAAATATACAAGTTTTAATAACCTAAGCGATTGTTATTAATAAAAACACGTAACATCTTCTGACCTCATGACGAGAGAACCCAATCCAAAGCCAATTTCACAAAATCTTTATCGCAAAAGAAACATTATTGTTTTGAATCATGGTATCCAAAGTTCACACTGATAGAACTAAAAGCACATATGTTACAAGTAAAAGCACATATATTACAAGTGGCAAGAAATTGCACAACAAAGCAACGATTTCCAAATGGAGATCAAATTATACTCTTTCAGGTTCATGGTTGCAGTGTTCAAAATTAAACCCTTTATAGCCTTTCCAAAGGGTTTTAGCCCTTTCCAGAAGTGTAAAGTTAAAATTGTTCTTAAAAAAAAATTTAAAATTTGAATTTTACCTTTCCAATAAAGAAGGGCATAATTTATATCAATATTTCAAAAGAAGTGCAACTTTTGAAATTATCCATTCATGTAAATTTCTCTTATCTTTACATCATCTTCTGTTTAAATCCTCGTCTCATAGTCATAACTAAGGATTATTATGCCTGCACATCTTCACCTTTTGATACGAATTGGGTCAAGGCCCAAAGACAACCATAAAATATTAAATGTGTCAAGACGCAAAGAGTAAGATACAACTATAAGTCTTATATTAAATTTACCTTATAAGTCTTTAATTAACAATATCAACTGTTGGATGGTTCTGATTTTCTTATCACTCACCAATGTGATTGCAAGGCATTCTTTTGAAGGTGAAGTCCATAATTTTAGGCCTTCTTCCTCATTATAATGCCTTTTGGTAACACAATAAAGAGGGTAGTGGCCTGCATCAGCATGGAAATTGTTTTATGGAAACTGTTTTAGGCATAGAGGTTATACACATTAATTGTTTTCATTAAATAATTTAAATTCCTATGGATGACTATCGAACGTGGACTGGTACAAAACACAACATTCTGGTTTAAATTAAAAGGAGTGTTGAGACTCACATACAGTGAGTTGCAAGGATTCAATTGACTTAGGCCCCTCCATCACATACATGTATGCTTTCACAACAAGCCCTGAAAAACAATATTTGTTTTTTGCATTTTTTGGGGTGAAAATGTTTGGTTAATTTATACTTGTCAATTAAAGGACAATTATTTATATTTCCTTTCATCTCTAAAAGGATGAAAGAATAAATGCCCTTCCAATTGAAATTAAGACCCACCCTTCAAATTTGATCAGTGCATGGTTGCCGTCAACACCAACCACCAAGTAGCTAAAGAAATATGGAAAATAAAACAAAACATAGTGAAATATTTATTGCACGGAAGAAATACATTCTATAGTCTAGTAGGAGAAAGAAGTGTAACTCTTTGAGAACTCATCTTAGAGTTGACAGGTGTATTTTATAAAAATAATAAAATATTATTAAAAATAATTGTGCACTTAAATTAAATTTAAATTATTTAAAATTGCATACATATAAAACAACATAAATTAGATAAACTAAAACCATAAAAATTAAATTACACATTTTCAGTTTACATTTATAGATCGATGAATCTATGCTGTTTCTCTGTTGCAATAAAAAAACACCCTACGACTTAAAAATAAAACACAAAGATGTTAGCGTGAATCTTTCCAGGTATTTAAAAGGAATCGATTTCCTGTTTTCTGTAACAGAAAAAGGAGACAATTTAGGACAAGGAACCATTAATTAACTTATAAAGTAAGAGCACCCAATAGCAATAAATTGTGACAATACCAGTGCCATAAATATGTCAAAAACTCCTATCATGGACTCCAAGACAAAGCACATACCAATAAAG
>LPNX010641642.1:183271-254998 GCA_001517045.1 Pseudotsuga menziesii | reverse complement strand
ATATCTAATCCATGGTGGTGAAGAGCGGACATTTCCATATCTGCTACTTGGCACATTCAGGAATGAAAATAATGTTTTAAATACATTTATATTAGTTTGTAATATATGCTGATTCTAAAGCTAACCAATTGTCTAAACCACAAAGGTCATCTTATTGTGTTAATTGTAAGAGGGACAAAAAAAAATCAGACACAGTGAAAATTGACATAAAATGTTCAAATAAAAAATAGAGGACACCAAAATACCTACTACACCAAGGTGAATTGGCCCTATTTAGGGCTTCCAGAACAAACTTGGTATTTTCAATGTCACACTAGGGGCAATGTTGGGTAGTCCTATGGGCATAAACAACTCTAGAATCAAGTATGAGCATCAAAGGGACAAATCTGAGCACTTTGGGAGCATTCTGAAGGTCACAACAAACAATAAAGCATCTCAAATTAGCTATAACTAGGCCAACTTTCAGATCTGGGCACATTGCAGCAATAAAAGATGATGATAAATGGAAATAGGAGGCGGTATTTGTAATTCTGGATGTGAAAATGAGAAATCCGTGGGTCAAAGCAACCCTAAAATCTCATTCGTATTCCTTATAGCAGCATCCACATGAATTCTGGGCACAAACAAACCTGTTTGGCAATAAAAAAAGGGTATGAAGCAACCCTATTTCACCATCTTGGGCACCTTTATGCACTTATCCATCACCAAATAGGAGTACCTCTAAATCTGGGCCAAATTGGAGGGTTAAAAGGCAGTTCTGGGCATGAATAACCCTATTAAAAGTGATGAACAACGAAAAAACAGGATTTGAGAAAGCCATTGAATATGCTAATGCTTGGATTATCAACATGAGGGAAAGCCATTGAATATGCTAATTCTTGGATTATAATAGACCACCTTGGTTGGACACTAATGCAAACCTGTGTATGAGTTTGAGCCAACATTTACATCCACTCTATAGGATCTCTAGAGAACTAACATCATTATTTTTCCATTACTATAAAGGAAATGTACTAGAATATTTGCCTGTACTTGCTGATTTTACTGTTTAGTTGAACCTAAATGAGAAACAAAGAGGAGCACTAATCAAGCTACAACAATTTTCATGCACGTCAAAGTGTTGTAGCTTTCTTAGTTAGCCAACTGTCTAAACCACAAAGGTCATCTTATTGTGTTAATTGTAAGAGGGACAAAAAAAAATCAGACATGGTGAACATTGACATAAAATGTTCAAATAAAAAATAGAGGACATCAAAATACCTAGTACTTGCTTCAAGACCCAAAGCATAAACCATAAGATTCATGATTGTCCATTAATGGCAAAGTATTACCTAACCCAATTTCCAATCAACTAAGCACCTCATGGTCGAATCATGATATTGCAGCAGTCTGCATACACCCTTCACTTGAATTATGTTAGGATTTCCAAGAACTAACATAATTCAAGTGAAGGATGTATGCAGAGTACTCCAGACATTATATCTCTACTCATCCGATTTTCTACAAAGTGTTGTAGCTTTCTTAGTGCTCCTCTCTGTTCATCATTTATGCTCAACATCATGGTGAAATCAACAATTCAGAGCAAATCTTCTAGTACATCGCCTTTACATTAATGGACAAATAATGATGTTGAGTTCTTGGAGATCCTGTAGAGTGGATGTTTTAACCTCTTCACTGCAACTCTGTAGTGCATAAGTCAACACTTCAGAGGCATATTTCCCAGTGGTAACCTACAACAATCATATATATATATATCAGGAATGAAAAGAATGTTTTAAATACATTTATATCAGTCTATAATATTTCTAATTTATTCATTTTAGCTTGTCTTGATGTTGCTTGTTGTCCCATTTTAATTTTCAACCCTAAGGTGAAAATTGGCATAAAATCATCAAATAAAAAATTGGAGGACATAAAAAAACCTAGTACTTGCTTCAAGACCCAAACATCATTCAAGTGAAATGTTCAATATTCACCACCATGGATTATATATATATATATATATATATATATATATATATATATATGATTAGAAAGAACCAAAAGGATCTTAAATTAGCACAAATCAAAAGGCTCTTAAATTAACTATATCAAGCCTTCCTCAATGATTTGATGAAACCAAGGGATAGAAAAAGGGCAAGGAAACGTCAAATATCACTCACACTAAAGAATAATTCTAAAGGTAACCAGCTGTCTACACCACAAAGGTCATCTAAAGACATTATATCTCTACTCATTCAATTTAATACAAAATGTTGTAGCTTGCTTAGTGCTCCTTAGGATCAATGATCAAATTTTAAGGGTGGGTCTTAATTTCAATTGGAAGGGAATTTATTCTCTGATCCCTTCAGAGATGAAGGGCAATATAAATAATTGTACTTTAATGGAAAAGTGTAAATTAACCAAACCCTTTCACACAAAAAAATGCAAAAACCAAATATTGTTCTTTTAGCACTTGTTGTGAAAGCATGCATGTATGTGATGGAGGGGCCTAAGTCAATTGAATCCTTGAAACTCATTGCATGTTTGAGTCTAATGATCCACTGTTTAGACTGAACCAAAATACCAAAAGAATTTTATTAATGGTTGATTTCAGAAAGTTATAGGTGTGAGTAGGTAAGTGCTTGTGGCTCTAAAATTTGTTGTGTTTTGTACTAGTCCATGATTCACTCAATCCATAGTCACGGGTAGGAATTTAAATTATTTAATGAAAAAAATTAATGTGTATAACCTCTATGACGAGACATTTTTCCATGTTGATGCTTGCCACTACCCTCTTTATTGTCTTACCAAAAGGCATGATAATCAAGAAGAAGACCTAAAATTATGGACTTCGCCTTCAATGAATGCCTTGAAATCATATTGGTAATAACTAATTTGGTAGCGCTGAGGACAAATGTTGTGAGAAACCACAAATGTTTGGAAGGACAGATGGACATAACATCATGATCATCCAACTCATCGAACTGAATACTATTCTTGAGCCAACAATTGTTTTTTTAATTTTATTAATAACCATTGTTTCTCCATATTGTGTTCCCAATGACACATCTCTATAGCAATGCATAAATCAATTTATGCACAATTTGTGATCCTAGCTACATGCCATTATTTGTATTTGCATGACATCAAGTGTTCTTTATAGTTGTCATGAGTCCATGATATTCATGAAGGAAATGAATTCTTGTAGAGGACTTTTCAAACCTACCTTTTGAATTTCATTTTGACGAAAAAAAAGTGGACATTGGTAGTGAGGTTCACATATAAGGTAGTAGGCACAAATGTTGGAGCTTGTTTTGGGCCTAGTAGTTGCTGACACATTGTCACATTTTAGATTATAGCCCCAAGTGACTCGGAAGTTAGATTAACATCTCGATGGCTAGTGCCTCGTAGTCATTAATGATTACTGGCCATCTTCAACAACTAAGCACCGAGTGCATGACATGAGTGAGTAAGTGATTATAATTTGAGTGAGTAAGTGATTATAATTTATCATATTTACAATATTTTGAATGACGAGTTGAACATTATAGCATAAGAGTTTCAATATCTTGAGATATTTATATGAATGGGTAATTTCAAATGTTTCTCTTCTTTTGAAATGTTGATATAAATTATACCCTTCTTTATTGGAAGGGTAAAATTCAAATTTTAAATTTTTTTTTAAGGGAAATTTTAACTTTACACTTTTGGGAAGGGCCAGAACCCTTTGGAAGGGCCGTGAAGGGTTCCATTTTGAACGTTGCTTAGGATGCTAAATTTCAACCTTAGGATGCCAATCTCCACTATTTTTGGACCGATAAGAGTGATGGAATATCAATTGATATTAGTGATCAAGTAACTTTTTTTTCCAGGGGAAAATATCAGTTCCTTGTTATTTCATTTAAATCAAAGGTAACTTAGTTACAACTTCAGCTATTGTTGAGAACATGGAATATATACAACTATGTTCATCATCAGCAGATAGATGACAATTGATCAGCTTCACAGTAATAATGGACAAACCTTCAAAGGTAACACCTATAATCTAGGAATCTTGACTACATCCACGTCACTAACATTCAACAGATAGAGAATTCAAGTCTAATACTGAAGCAGCTAATCCAAAGAAGCAATAAAAAAGAGAGATCAGTAATATGAGGGGATCATCCACCTTAATCATCCGAAGGATGTCAATAGCAACATCACATAAAATACTCAAGTGCTAAGGGCTAGAAAAGCTGGAAAGTGCCCTGATCAGTACATTCACCATCACTGAATTCAGTAAATTGAAAATGGCCTGAGGCCAAGGTTAATGATTCTTTGGATAATCTATCACCCTTAGTATTATGTTCTCTGAATATTTGAACTGCTTTTAGCTGGATGAAGTAAGGTTAACATGATAGAGCTGAAGTTGTTCCTTGATAGTGATCAAGTAACTAGCAAGTATTGGATGCATACACTAGCAAATATGTGGTATAAACCTCAATACATCCCTAAAATAAGAATTTCATTGAGATAAAGTACACATACCAATAATAATAATGTTGATAGTACATCGAGATAGGTGAGGCATGCAAGCAATGCATGTAGCGGAAGATTTAGGTACAATAATCAAAATAGTTTATTTAGTCAAACTTATTACCTTTCTTTTTTGCGTTGACTTAGCCACTTTCAATTCACTAAATCTAAAAAAACTAATAAATTTTTTCTAATAATGGGGACGGCTCATGGTATTATGTTTCATGGGGTTGCAACATCGCAAACTTGTGAGGTATAATACCACGATTCGTCACCGTTGCTTGGTTGAACACTTGTTATCTTTTGTGAGATATAGTTCATGTGGACAGAGTTCTTGAACTCTATCCTTATGGAAAGTTTCTTTCTAATATAAGGTTTCTATAATAAAACACCTTGAAGAAGAAATCAATAACATTTGGCAGAATTCTGGCAAACCCCTGTTGTCGCTACAATTTGGAAAATACTGGGTTAGGTTCGAGTTCCTTTCTAGCCTAGGGATTTTATAATGATATTCAATGATATTTTATAAACCTCCCTTAAGCATTGCATTTGGGTAGATTCAGATTAATATCTTATTTGGGAATCGGTTGCTGAGATAACTCACATAAAAACAATCAAACCAAAATGTGATGGGTTCGTCCACTAATTGTAACGCTCAGACTAGCCAGACTTCAGAATCCATATTAGCCAATATGGGTCAAATGTGGGTTAGATGAAATTGTCAAATTGGGTTTGTCATTAGTTGATCAATGGAAATGCATGCACGGCGAAGCAAACCCATGTTTGAAAGCTAATAAGGACGGATTGAAGTTGGTGAAGAAGCAGGCAGTATAGATAGAGACCCTTTGCATTGTTAGTTATGAAAGAACCCATTCTCCTATTATATTAACCCATCCAAAGAATCTAAATTAGATGGTCCATATTGTTGATATTGTTGATGAGGAATATTTTATAGGCAAACCCTTGTTTGATGACGAGATGGAAAATGCATGCATTTATCCATTTCATGAAGAGTTGGATGTTATATTTGAAATCAATAATCATAGTTTTGGGGGCCCCATATATGATTCATGTAGTGAAGCATCTAATGAGGAACATAAATATTTGGAACCTATAGAGCAACCAAGCATCCACTCTACAGGATCTCCAAGAACTAACAGCATTATATCTATACTCATTCGATTTCCTACAAAGTGTTGTAGCTTGCTTAGTGATTTTTTGTGTTTGTCATTTAGGTTCAACTTAACAGTGAAATCAACAAGTCAAGGAAAATATTTCTAGTACATATCCTTGGTCTATTATAGTCCAATGGATTTCCCTCATGTTGGTAATCCATGTGTTTCCCCTGTCCAGTTTGGAATACACATCAAACATCACAGAGATGTTATGAGACTTTGCTGTTGATCTATGGCTTGGAACTGGATGTTCGCTCTTTTTTTTGGATAGTATTGATTTCTATGTTTGCAAACTATTGGATATGACAGTTAGATGATATTTCCGTTACTTTTGTTGACTATATGGGCTGTTTTAGCTTGTCGTTCTCATGGAATGAACTTGGTACCATGAAATTGTTCTCTATTTCTATTTTTGTCGATAGATGGGGTGATTTATCATCCGATGAATGGGTTTTGGCAGTGTTTATAGAATTTTGTTTTGTACGGGATATGAACTATGGTTACAAATATGCATTGCATATCTACAAAATGTAATTTTGTCTCTCTACGGATGAAATAAAATTATGCATTTTTTCTTTGAAAAAAAAGAAGCAAACATCACAGCACTATATGAGCCATACCTTTCAATGAAATTTCCCTAGAAGAAGTAGGATTATGAGCATGTTGTTTACTTACTTATGAGCATGTTGATCGAGCCATGTTCTAAGACAACACTCATTAACTAACTCTTCTAATACCAGAAGTCTAGGCTCCGGTTCAGTATTTTAAGGAACGGAATGACCAATAGGGGTGCTGATTGTAAACCCCAACCCTGGTTATTTGGAAACAAGTTTATGAGTTTGAGGTGCCATAGCATCTTGCTAAAGTGAGCAGTTGATGGTATCAAATTATATAGCATAGGGTCCCCTCCCCCTTAAGGCAAGTCAATATTGGACGACTACTTTTTGATATCGACAGGAAGGAGCAAACATCACAGCACGCACAAAAAATACTTGTCACCCAAAAACCCTTGTCACAAGATGCCCAAAAACCCTTGTCACAACATGCCCAAAAAAAGGAGTTCATGATGATTACCCATTGAGCCATGAGCTCCAAAACGTGAACCATGTGCTCCAAATTTGAACCATGAGCTCCAATTATCAACCGTGAGCTCCAATTATGAACCCTGAGCTCTACCAGTTCTACTACCAAATTCACAAAAACCTCCAAATTGAACTGTCCAAAATGAGACGCGACAATGTCCAAATACACTATTCATTTTTTATTATATATTATTATATATTATATGTATTTTTTTTATTATATATTATTTTACATTGTATGTATTTTATTTTTATTATATGTTATTTTATATTATATAAATTGCCATAATAGTATTTTTTCATTAGGTATAGTATTTTTAACTTAGATATATGTATTTTTAACTTAGGAATAGTATTTTTTATTATAATATGATGATGATGATGGAGATCTCACCTAATCCCTACAACGAAACCCCTGAAGATGAGGATGATGATGGCGATCTCAGGTAATACCTACAATCTCACCTAATCATTATCATTATGTTAATCATCATCATCTTCATCATCATGATCATTATCCTCATCATCATCATCATCATCGTCATCATTGTCATCGTCATATTCAACATCATGGTATTCATTATCATCATCATCATCTTTGTCATCATCTTCATCATCATCATGATGGTAATGGTGATGATGATGATGGAAATGATCACCATCATCACCATCATCATCGTCATCGTCGTCATATTCAACATCCTTATATTCATTATCAAGACCCTCATCATCATGATCACCATCATCCACGTCATTGTCATCATCATTGTCATATTCATCATCGTCATCATGACCCTCATCGTCATCACCACCATCGTCGTCGTCCTCGTGATGATGATGGTGATGGCGACAATGACTATGATGATGATGATGATGATTATGGAAATGTTGATGATCACCATCATCTTCATCAACGTCATCATCATCATAAGTAAAACTTAGTTTACTTCAAATATTAATTTTCCAAAAAAATGCATAATACTAGCAAACCTAATTTCAATAAGAAAGTGATGAGAAGGAAATTGTTTGATATAGCCAATAAAATGAAAAGGAATTTTTTGTATCCCGGAAATACTTCTTATATCTAATAGATTCCTCGACTTCTAGAACTATGGGCCCCAAATATATGTTCAATAGAGAGATGCAAACCTAATAGGAAGAAATACAACCTAACTTGAATAAAGAACCTTCACATTAATGAGGGAAAAGTTGAGCATGTGAGCATGGTGATGATGATGATGATGATGTTGATGATGATGATTATGATTATGATGTTCATGTTGATGATGACAATGGTGATGATGTTGACGATGATGATTATGATTGTGATGATGATGATGGTGATGATCTTGATGATGATGATTATCATCATCATGAGGATGACAATGATAATGATGACAATGATGATGAAGATGATGATGATGATGTTGATGATGATGGTGATGATTATGATGTTGATGAAGATGATGACAATGATGATGTCGACGATGACAATGATGATGATGATGACGATTATGATGATTATGATGTTGATGAAGACGATGATTATGATTATGACGATGATCATGATTATGATGATGATGATGATATTGATGATGATGGTGATGATTATCATCATCATGAGGATGATGATGATGATGATGATGATGATGATGATGATGTTGATCATGATGACGATGATGATGATGACAATGAAGATGATGATGATGGTGATGATGATGATGATGAAGATGATCATGAGGAAGACGGTGATGATGATGACGATGATGATGAAGATGATGCACATCTTGATAATGATCATGAAGAAAATTATGATGAAGATGACGATGATGACGATTTCCTTATGATTATGTGTGATGATGACGATGACGACGATGAAGATGATGATGTGTGATGATGACGACAAGGATGATGATGACGATGATGAAGATGTTAATGATGATGATGATGATTATGATGTTGATGTCGACGATGGAAATGATTAAGAAGATGTACATGGAGGTGATGATCATGAAGACAATGATGATGAAGATGAAAATGATGGAAATTTCCTTATGATGATGACGATGACGATGATGATGTGTGATGATGATAATGATGACAATGAAGATGATGATGTGTGATGATGATGATGATGATGATGAAGACCATGATGATGATGATGATGATGATGATGATGAATACAATGATGATGAAGATGTTGATGATGATGATGATGATGATGTTGTTGATGTCGATGATGAAAATGATGATGATAATGATGATGACGACGATGATGATGATGACGATGATGAAGATGATGGTGATGTTTATGATTTTAGTAACTCTTTTTTTTTTAAATAAGATAAAATAATAGTTCTAATTAAATATTTACCTTTCAATATATTTCATCGTCTTTTTCATCCATGTCAGTGTCTTCTTCATCCATTTCATCATCTATATCATCAGATACATAGTCAACATTATAAGGATTGGCTATATCATCATCAGTTACGCTCATCATGTCATCGCCAGAATGATCTTCATCAACATTGTCTGCTACATCATCTGATTCAACTATTTCTTGGACATCTTCTATTGGATCATCATCATCAGCTAACTCAAGTTGATCATGCTCTTTGTCATCATATTATTCTTCCAGAGAACCCTCTTCATTACCATCATCTAGGTTATACTTTACTAGCCTTCCCCTTGGATCGTGTCTCACAACAAACAACCAACCCACTTTACCTGGAACCTCTAAGTAAAATACTTGTTCACATTGGCTTGGAAGAATGTAGGGATATGTTCCTGGCTCAAAAAACCTTGTTTTTACCATGGTAAATCCATTATCATGTTCAATAATAGTTCTATCGAGATCACTTTGATTCAATTGTAACCTGTACCATTTGACAATGAATAGAACTACCTTAAAGGATTTAAAGTCACACTGTATAATATCTTCCAAATACCCATAGTATTGATTTTCTAAGACTTCTGGATGTCTGTCAGTTGTAGATGAAGCATTGGTAACCTCAAAGACAGCTGAAACCCCGGAATCTGATGTTTTCTTTGTTTCATCCAATTTTTTGATCTGATATCAACCTCCATTGTAGACCATATCCTTATGGTGTTTTACCTACAATAAGAAATACATGAAAATATTACACAACCCTTCAATCCTTATGCAACAATACATGGAAAATAAGAACATGTATGTTAAAAAGTAATTTGCAAAATAAAAGATTTAGAGGGATATTTGATTAATTATATGCTTGCCATTTTATCCTTTACACCATATGACAAATTGATTTCCCTTTCTGTTAGATTGTTATCTCCATTGCATTGTGTTTCTTTTACCAATGAAGCCACACCTTCCCATGATATTCCATGACCCGATTGTGCGCATCATTCAATCCATACCTTCATCCAGTCAATATTATTTGTGATGTATAAACGAATTGCATCCCATTCTCGACCAGCTGTTTAATGACAATAACCATTAAAATGAAAGAAAGGTGTAAATTTATTGAACAAAGATGTATATTCTCTTAATTGAAGCAATTATGACTAGAAAATACAATTAGAATATGAATTATATAATAAACATCCACTAACTAATAATTACCTTTCAACTTCCTCAATCTACCTTCCCCCTTCAGCTGCTCCCCTTCAAATTTGTTATTGGAGTTTGGATCACAAATGCGACGTAAATTGAGCTTTGACACTTAAATAGGAAAATATTCACTAACATACAACATGCTTTGGTATACTGCATATCCTTCCATCATGGAACCCTTCACATGTGCTCATTGTCTCACCAAACCCTTCATAAATTTCAAGTGCCTCTCAACCATCCACATGGACCTTGAGTGCACAGGTCCACACAACTCAATCTCGTCAACTTGGTGTATGAGGTAGTGCTCCTGTGCATTGAAAAATTCCGATGGTAGATGCTTCTACATTTCACACATGAGACAAGGAATTTATCTCCTCCAATACTTTATATCTTCTTTATGGATTTCTTTAGATTTCAACCATCTACAAGTGATACAAACCAATAACAATATTTAACAAAAATAAACATTAAATTACAATATATGCTGAAATAGTGCACAAAAAAAACAAATATAAATTATTATACGGAGAATTAAAGAAACACTAAGCACATGCAAGTAATCGCTAGTTACCTCATGTATTTACCAAGATTATATATAACTTCTTTGACATTGTTGTCAAAGTTTTCCGGGAGACAGAGAGGTAGAACATATTGTATCAATATACAAACCATGCCATTTATTAAACAAAGAGTATACAAACAAGAAAAAATTATATGGACATAACAATAATAATTACCTTGATGAAGACATGCCAATAATGTGTTTTGACCCCTGCAAAATCACCTTTTTTAGTTATGATATTCTTCAAGTTTGCACAAAATCCAATGGGAAATTTAATTTTCCGCACTACTTCTTTGACAACATTGCTTTGTTGCTCCGTAAACATCCATGGAATTGATTTTATATTAACTTGTTCTCCATTTGTATGAAATTGGATGGCGTCTTTTATTGCATGGTTGCTTTCGTGAATGTCTTTGCACACTTTCACAACTTTATCTTTCTCCCTCCTTAGCTCTAATAGTCACCATAAGGTTTCAATAACACTCTTTCCAATATGCATTGTATCAAACAAATGAGCAATTTGTAGGTGCTCATAGTAGGGAAACCTGCTGAATTGAATAGGATAACTTTTCATTCCTCGTGGAAGACCATTAATGCCTTCATGATCATGATGGATATCATGCATATTTGTTTATAATTAATAAAGTACATCATAAATCAGATATGGCCACTACAACAAACAAATCATAATAAAAATTAAAATACATAACAATTCATATACGATGATCCATATGTACCATGATGACGATTTCTATTGTATGCATCTTCCAAAGATGAGGTGTCATTCTCCGTGGTTTTAATGCAGTCTCTTGCTTCCCATTGAAAAGATTTCTTTCAATTGTTCTATACCTGTGATTCTTAGAGAGGAAATGCCTATACTCATCAAACACCTCCTTTGTTAAGCTTTTTGAATGACGAGATTGTTGGAATATATTAAAACCACTCACAACTTAGGATAAAATAATTAATCATTATTTGATTAATTATTCACCCACTAGCTTAATTAGTTGGCATCCACTTGCACCTTAAAGTCAATACATGCCATCTATATCCTAGGAATGATTTATTTCCAATTCTGGGTTGATATTGACCACCTTTTGACCATCCAGAATTAGTATACAGGACTTTACAGCAAATTCTACTTTATTATGCTTTTTCTGCTTTTCCTGCTTTTCTATGGATAAGGTAAAAGCTAGTCAACTAGGAAACTGGGAGCTTTTGTTTCCAACCCATCCTCCATTAGTTTTTCTCCATTTTCTAGGATTAGTATGTTTTTTCCATATCCTTGACAACTCACTCATGCTTTTTCCAACTCGTGAGGTCCTTGATATATTTGGGAAGTGCTTTAGCCACATATGGGGGTTTGCTATATTTTGGTAAGTCCGCCTTTTTGAGCTTTATGAGTTTTTTCCATACAATTTGATTTTCCTATGAGGGATATACTATTTATGTACACTATTATTCATAATTATTCAATGGAAGGATACACACCAATATTCATCTCTTCATTCATGTGATTCAATCTCTTTTATTCTCTCTATTTTTCCTGTGTATGCTTGTGACAATTCTTAGTAGCAAGATCTATTTCCTGTGCTTCTTCTTAGAATCATTGCTTATAGCATTGATCTATTATTTCTACATGGTATCAAAGCAGTAGGTTGATCAAGTTCTATAGAGTTGAGGAGTGCATCCAGTATCCTATCCCTCTATGAAGAAGAGCTTGTCTAGCTTACAAGATTTTCTCCTAGTTTGTTTTACAGGTTGCAAAGAGTATCTCTTAGAGCATATCAACAACTTCAATATGTATTCAAAAGTTCCTCTACTATCTCCTTTCAAATATGCTGATTGGAAGAAAAATATGAGTGAATACTTGAAGAGGCAATGTCTCTTTGATGTCTCCATTGGTGCATTGAGTGAACCTGAGTCTTATGAAGAGAAGAATGATTGGATAAATAATTGTGATAGAGATTATGGAATTATGTGTTTGGTAATGTCTCCAAATATATATTATCTCATATAATCTGCTGAATTCCCATTTGAGCTTTGGAAAATTTTGGACAAAGCTTTTGGTTTGCAGGAAATTGAACATGAAGCATGGAGCGAACCTAGCATCTCCTCTTGTTCTCTCTCTCAAGATTTCTTGGCCTCTACATTCTCTGATGAAGTTGATCATGATGAATAAGTTTCTCATACATTTCATGTTGCTGCTACCCGCATTGATTTGAATGCTTCCTACTTCAATGAAGAAGCAAATATTGAAGAGCCGTCTTTTTCTGTGTCTCTTGAAGGTGATTTTTCTTCTTGTGATACTATTGATGAAAAATAAGTAACATAGGGAGCTGCTACTGATATTAATTATGATCCTATAACCCATTCATTTTTCTCTAAATATCCTATCTTAGATTCTGATATCTATGTGCCATATTCTTCACACCTTTTGCATACCTCTCTCATTGATGGTGCGCAACCCAGTGACTTCCAGGATGTTTGCTTAGCCACATCAAGCCTTATTTGTGTCATACCACTTACCGTACTTGATCTCATGTGATTCAGCATATCCTCCTTTGTTCTTGGCATCAATACTCAGAGCCTTCTCGAAGATTTTGAACATCTCCTTCTTTCCTCCTTCCATACAAAGGATTCATTACCAGTGTATTCCCATGAGTCTATTGATATGCTTATATGTGATCCTTTGGATTCTGATTTAGAATCATATTTGCATGTTGATACACATATAATAACACCATCCATACCATCTACCATACCTCTAAATAATCCAAATATTATACAAATCCCAAGCTCACTAGTTGATTCCTCATTGGTCTCTTATGTAGTGATATTTATCTTACATGGTTTGAAGTCTTTCCTAACTTTCAGTGGCTGGTTATCAATGTCCTTAGTCATATATGGACTTATATTAAACATGTTTGTATCTATTCTAAACACTTATGGTTCATATCGTATGCCCATCCATCATTCATATTTTTAAACCTATCAGTTTTCCGCTGTTGCTCATAATTTTCCTAATCTAGCCCTATATCATCATGGAGCCACCAAAGCCTTTGTCCTTGCTGTTCCATATGATAATATTTATGATATATCAGAGTATTATCAGATTCATATCATATATATACATGTGCTACATTAGATTGGAATATTGACATGTGATTCACATCACAATTTTGCAGCTATTCAGGGAATTGGGTGTGAAATAAATTGCCTTATTTTTTGTACTCTTTGGAAAGGAGTATGCACAGATCTCTTTTCCATTTCAGATTATGTTTTCATATCAGAGTTTGACAGAAAAAATAAGCATTCATATAATGCTCTTGCTTCATCAGTTGATGAGATACAAGGAGTCTCTCATCTTCCTTCTTCCGGGTTCTACACTCCAATGCATGATCATGGAGTTCATGATTTCTTCAACAAGTCCTTCATCCAGAATTAGTTCAGTCAGCTCATTAAAGTGAATATGAAGATATGTTAAAGACACATTTAAGATTATGTTCCTTTTCCTATCTTGAGGGAGGATTTTCCCCATGTGGTTTTGCCTCTTTCCTCACTTTTCTGAACATAATAATTGTTAAAGGGTGACCATAGCCTTGTTGTTGGGCCCCATATGCATCCATATTTTTTTTTCATACCATCATAAATTTAGACTTATAGGGGGGTGTTGGAATATATTAAACCCAATCACAACTTAGGATAAAATAACTAATCATTATTTGATTAATTATTCACCCACTAGCTTAATTAGTTGCCATCCACTTGCACCTTAAAGTCTACATGCCATCTATATTCTAGGAATGATTTATTTCTAATTCTGGGTTGATATTGACCACCTTTTGACCATCCAGAATTAGTATATAGGACTTTACAGTAGATTCTGCTTTATTATGCTTTTTCTGCTTTTCCTGTTTTTTTTATGGATAAGATAAAAGCTAGTCAACTAGGAAACTGGGAGCTTTTGTTTCCAACCCATACTCCATTATTTTTTCTCCATTTTCTAGTATTATCATGTTTTTTCCATCTCCTTGACAAATCACTCATGATTTTTCCAACTTGTGAGGTCCTTGATAGATTTGGGAAGTGCTTTAGCCACCTATGGGGGTTTGCTATATTTTGGTAAGTCAACATTTTTGAGCTTTATGAGTTGTTTCCATACAATTCAATTTTCCTATGAGAGATGTACTATTTATGTACACTATTATTCATAATTATTCAATGGAAGGATACACACCAATATTCATCTCTTCATTCATGTGATTCAGTCTCTTTTCTTGTCTCTATTTTTCCTATGTATGCTTGTGAGAATTCTTAGTAGCAATGTCACATACCCAAGTTTTGACAAATAATGTAAATTATTTAATTATATTCCTGAGACATTATGTTAAATTTAATTCTAAGTAGGAATTGATGACTCAGCAGAGTCAACAGAAGTGGAGTGTAATTCAGAATATTTTATTATTAATAAATAAATTGTGAAGACAATAGCATGGGAGAGCTGTTAAAAAGAGGTTACTGGTCAAACTGGTGGATGGAACTAGGTGGAGGGAAAAATACAAGTGGCAGCATCCTCAAACACTTCCTAAGTTGCAGGTGGCAACTTCCCTATATTTGGGGTCATGATCCCCCAAGAAAGTGGGATCAGAGCAGATGGCTCATTAAATGACAACTAACCCAAAAAGACCTAGGCAATATTTTAAAAGTACTCAATGAAGAGAGCTAAGGCTACTCAGATATTTTCCAGAGAGAATTCATTCAGATGAATGTTATTCAAGAAATTCATTCAAGAAAGAGGGAAAGCAGTAAGGAAGTTGTTCTGAGAGGATTGCTACAGTAACTTGGTTTATTACAGCTTGTTAGCTGGGAGAACTTACTGATAAGTTCTGTATTTATATTGAGTTTGAAGACTAGTATCTGACTTTGTTGCACCTAGTTCCAGCTAGGGAGACCAGAGCAAGCTCGGGGGTCCTGAGGATTCGTTGTTTGAGCGCTCTCCAGGAGTTGGTAGGGAGGAATGAGCTCCCATTGTTGTTGTTGTCCCAATTCAAACAGGTTCTGTCACTTAACTATGTTGTTTTAATGTGTGAGAATGGATGAATGTTATGCCTATATTATATGACAGAAGAATTTATTTAGTTTAATAATGTAAATGTTTCAGTATATCAGTGATTGAATCTGTTGATGAAAATTAAAGACCCACTGTGTTTTTCCACATCTAGGTTCACCAGACCGTACTCCAGCACAAGGTTAGAATTATAAATGGATAATATGATGGTAATATAAGAAAGAATGATAGTAAGATTATAGAGTAGTTTCACTGTGTTATTTTGCAGAGGAATTATCTTGGAATAAGAGTAGTATATCTGTATAGTTCTTGATTTTTAGTTACTCTTAGTAACCTAAGAGTTTTATAAATTTACAGTTTATTTCCTTTCAAATCTTAATGACTGTTTTATTTCAGAATTTAATGAAAGGACAGAATAGTTAGATTTCAAATTCATTCTATAGGTATCCTAGTTCTTAGCAGGATTCTCTTACGAAAGAATTTATATAAGTGTATATAGGTTACTCACTTATATTTTGTTTTATTAGTTATTTCTAAATAGAATATGTAACTGTAGATTATAATTCTTAAAAATGTTACTGAGTAAAATACTAACTGTTCAGTAAACAGACTAAGTTCTTTTATAAATAAGTTTTTTTTTATAATTGTTAACTGGTTATTTTAAACGAAATATTATAGAATATAAAGGATGTAAGAATACAGAAGATAAATAATAATTTATCTTGTACTCATAACTAATCAAAAATACAGTTGATAAATTACAACATTTATAGCTCAGTTCTATAGATTATTATTAAATGAAAAAATGTAATATATTATAATATTACCCATAAGTGGGATTTATGCAATAGGGCTATGCATAACAGATACATTACTTTCTGTAATAAAATACACTTTATTATAAGTTACAAGGTAATAGTTATATAATAACAATACCAACACTCTCAATTAAAAATAACTAAGTATCTATGAGTACACAAATAACAATATTCTGTATAATTATGTACTAAATAAACATATTATGCGAGTTAAAAATACTAAGTACTGGAACAGTATGAATGGTTAATATAGATCATTTTTGTACTACTAGATTACATATAAATTTCTATACTAAAAAGAGGAGTAACTTTTAGTTACTCAAAGTACTTCACCACAATTTTTTAAATCAAGCAAATAGAGCCACCGTTTGCTTGTCTTATCAAGTGGATCTATTTAATACAAATTAATTAAATAATTTACAGTTATGTTATTAACCTAAGATAATTTCCAAAGATCATATAAATATTTCTTTTACAGCCACGCTCATAGAGTATGATTATATTAATGCAGGTAAACAAAGAATTAAATAATTTGCAGTAAGACATTGTAAGTATCAGATAACAAAAGAGGCTGTTTAATAACTCATATATTAAGTTAGGGTTTAAAAACCCTGTAAGTATATAACATCAACCGAAGAATGGAATCAAGGGTTTCCAAGCCCGTATTCCAAGTTATTTCTCAAGTTGAGTTATACACAGTAAAAACCTAAGTAAAAGACTATTGAAGCCACGGATTCTACAAAGTTTTTATAAACACAGTTTTAATATACAATGATGGCCAGAGCCAGAGTGCTTGCATGCAGCTCAAGGGTCACCCGTAACTATGAGAATAATCCATGGTACGAAGTAATAAATTAACAAAAACCCTAAAGGAAGTAGTTCATGACAGCATAACCCTTTTTGTTCTGGATGAACCAAGAAAAGAGGGACGGCCATGGTTGAAAACCAGGCTTACCAGTAACCTCAAACTGTCGTTGTAATCTCACGTAGCCAAGCAGAGGAAGGGGTCGACCTGTAATAAGAAGAATGCATTTAAACTCAGTTAGAAATGATTTCTTGTATTTACATTAAAAATAAAACAATGAATTAGGAGAAGATTTGACAGTCCCCTTACCAAAAATTTATGTTTAAGCGTGACTAGCATCGAACAGTGCTTCAACCACGAAGGTGAGCAGGAAAACCGTCTACAGAAGAGAGGAAGAGTTAACAGCGTAGCATTTATCCCAATGCTGACCCGAGAAAACAATACCTCAGCACTCGCGAAGGGGAAGGTAGTTACAGTCAAAGGGTTCAGAATTTAAATCGGTGAAGGAGTAAACCCTGAGGACATTTCAAAAACCTCGTAAACACCAGATGGAGTGACCACAACACTCGTAACAGGTAAAGAACGCACATACAAGGAGAAACAACATCTGGGGAGGCTGCTATAGAACAGGGTAACGACGGTGCTTGGGATCTGTTGCAGTAGAGGGAAAGGAAAGCCCGAAGGCGATGGGAAAACAGTGAGTTAGGGTTTGACCTCAGCCTTTTAACAAACCAATGCATGGATGAGAAATAGCCACGTTACCATGTAAATCTTTTATGCATTATGGGTATTTTTGTATAGTCCAGGTTTCCAGCCTTTCCAAAAATGATTTCCAATCATTTAAACTTCTCCATAGTTCGTAGCATGAAACCTATGTTATTTTATCACAGCAAAATCTTGTTAGTAATCGTCCAAGCATGAGAAAACATACGACTCTTATGATTATGTTATGGATTATCTTACCAAGATTAATCTCCATTCTTTTATAACTTTTATCCTTGTTTATTCCTTTTCCTTTTTACGAGATTATCATCAAGTGTTATGTTCATAAAAAGAACAAAGGTCTTACAAAGTATACTTAGGAGACTAGGAATAATGATAATTTTGTAATACAGGTATCTACTTGGTTATCCTAGTAATTAAGCAACCAAAGTAGAATTATCCCTTAACTAAGTATATTTGTTCATGCAAAAGAGTTAAGGAGACTATGATGGTCAAAAAGGATAGAAGGTAATTTTAAAGATAATCCATAGACTTGAACTTTGTAATATGTTTTGTATTTAATAAACCTTTGATTTTTAAACAATTTAGAATCCTAATAAAAAGAGGTTTGTAATACAATTACTAGAGTGGAAGTTTAATACTTTTTGGTTAAGTAAGAAGGTTATTTTACAAAGTATTCCATCAACAATTATTTTGAAATTATAGAGTATACTATTGGTATACTTTAAAGAGGTTGTAGATTCAACCATAGTAACTATGATATTATAATGTTAATCATTATAATTCTGCTATAGTCATCTAAGGTGTATAAAAGCTTACAAGGGGATTTCAGTAACCAGATATGTGATTAGTGCCTCATCTAGTTTTAATGCTCTTAAATTTATAATTTTATCACGTAAGAAGGTGAAGTCATTTAAGACAAAATTTACCAACTTAATGGTTAGACCTTGAACCTTTATGTTATACAGTCTTTTATTGATTAGAATGATAACTAGTCTACAGTAAGATATCTTTCAAATCTAAGATAAGTTTAAAAATATATTAAACCAGTAGAAATGTAAATGAAAATCTGAAGCATTAGCTTGAGTTTATCCTTATCAGTGGATAGTTTGAGTTTAGAAGAGGTGAATTATAAAACCCTCAGTCATACACCTTACAAGTAAGAGTAATTGTGTTTCTTAGACATAAACTTTTACATTTCTTTTCCTAATCGAAAACAGTCTTATTTTAAGATCTTTTGATACTAATCACTATGATAAATATTAGACAGTTCAGAATCTCAAAGAGCTATAATTCTACTTTCTGCTATAATGAAGAACAGATAATGGATTTTACCTCAATCATTTTTTGGATATGTGTTTGACCTTTATTGCTCTACTGAACTTTGAATTGCAAATGAACTTGTACTTAAGACTTTAGAATTTTTGCTTGCAGCAGCCAATCTCTTTACCTGTAATCCATAAGGAAAGAAGAAACATCTACATTAGCTCGAAAGCTAAGTAAGCCCAGTTTTTGCATGACAGTCCCCTTTTGGTCGCAAAAAGAACAAAATCAATAAAACTGAAAAGAACTGTTCTACTACTACTAATAACCAGCAATTAATGAATTTCGATAACAATTAACTAATCAAACATTTAGTGACTGCATTTATTAAAATTATATGTATTTGAAAAATTTTAATTTTTTTGGAAAATTTGGGGTTTTGACAAGCAAGATCTATTTCCTATGCTTCTCCTTAGCATCATTGATCATAGCATTGATCTATTATTTCTACAGAGATTTTATCTTAGGACCAAAAACTGGACATGCAAATTTACCCTTTGTCTGAAGACCTACAGTATCTAGATATGGAATATCTATGTCAAATATATAAAATATTCTAACTACTCCATATCATTAAATTCAATTAAAGTGGAACTTAAAATTACAAACCACAAAATGAAGTTAACCTAGGGGCATCATGTATTGTCCATACAACCATTACATGGAATCGAAATTTCCTTTGCCGTATTGGTCTAGATACGTCATACATAGTTTTTCCATTCCATAACTTCAATAGCTCATCTATAAGAGGTTCGATGTATACATTCATATCTTTGACTTGGAACTTTCCTGATTCATAATTTGAAGTACATATAAAATATATCATTATGAGAACCATTAAGATATATAAACCATGCAGAAGAGTAAAATAATAGATATATATGAAATTGAGATACATATTATGACAAATGAGATGCCACAACTACATTATAAAAAAAACTGTTTTCGTCAAAAAAACCTGGAATAATCATCGACAACATTATGTGCTCCCTCTTTATTGACAACAATGGAGGAATGCTATTGTTTATAACAAAAATAGGCCACACCGTGTAAATGGATTTCATCTGTGCAAATGGATTAACACCATATGCTGCCAAAGAAATCCTAAGATTATGTGGTTCTTCTTTAAAGTGAGGCCACTTTTCCTCCATATCTCTAAAAGAAGTACCATCTGCAGGCATTCGGATAACATCATCTTGACTTATAATCCTGGCATGGTAATCCATAAATTGCGCTATGTTTTTGCACCTGAACAGTCGTTGCAAACATAGAATGATGGGAATATAATGAAGAACCTTCTGAGGCACCTTTTTTGTTACTTTATCTGTATGATATCTGCTTACATGAAATTCCAGACATTCTGTTGCAAATTCATGCTGATTATAATATATAACATGGTCATTGGGGCATGCATGAATTGCTTCATAATGCATTCCAATCTCTTTCATGATGGAAGATAAATCTCGTTATGTGCGAGGTAAAATATTTGATGGTAGTAACAAAAATTCAGCTATCAAGCTACAAAAAAGTAAAAAAAATTGTTAATGTAATAAATAAATAATATTAACGAAACACGCTTCATCTGTACGATGATCAATAATAAGTTAAAAATACAATTATTAGAGGAATACAAATAAACTTTATCATGATCCTATATATGTGATGGATTATTTTAGATACCTTAGCATCCGTGTGATTGCAATCTTTGAAAGACCATTCATAACCTTCAAGTTCATTATCAACAATATAGTAGAGAGAAGATTTCTTTTGGAGCCTTCATAAAGGGGTTCATATGCCTTATCGAGAAGAGGTATATTGTGAACATCATCAAAGTCATCATCATTTTCATTATCAACATCATCGTCATGATCCATTATAACGTTAAATGAATCATGGATCAATGTATTTGTACCATCATCTTCAATTACATCATCGACATGATCATCTTGTTCAATATGATCATTCACTTGTTCTCCATTAAACATATACGCTCCATGATCCTGATCCTGAACTTGTTCTGAAAGCACTTCCTCTGGACAACATGCTGTAGGGTGTCTTTCATTTAATATAAATACATGGAAACATCAATAGATATACATTAATATATGGAAATAAAAAATAATACATACAATTACCAAAAAAAATGAATATAATAAACTTTATAATGCTAAACCTACAAATGGACGATATTATTTCCCCCCCTTAGCGTGTCCATGTTCCCTGCAATGTTTTGTGGTTGTTGAGATCAATATTCTTCTCCTCTTAAATCCCCTGCATTGAGTACACGAAAAATAATATTTGCCATCGCCCCTTCGTTTTTTTGCATCCCATAGTCTAGAAAGCAATTGTCGGTTGTCTTCGTTTGGATTCGGAATATTTAATATATTTGACATTTTGTCACAAACTTCGTTAATGAATATAACCAATTGTATTAAAAAATCAATTTCCATGCATCAAAATTTTGTCAAACGGAGAGAAGCCGAAGAATAAAAAATTCCCGACAAAATGTCTATCGATGAAAAAAAAAATTCCCGCAACCTCCCGTTGAAGAATAAAACAATTCCTGAACAGTCTGTCAAGGAACAAATAAAGTTTCACAAATCATTCATCGCTTCTACAACAAACATGTTGAAATGTTTAAAACAATTTATATTTATAATGGACATGCATCAGATATTTGACACCTTGAACATAGTTACCGTTGAAAATATGGGACCATAAATTTAAAATCATGTAAACCTTACGATTAAAAAAAAAATACATAGAGCATCAATTATCTAACACACTGGTGTCAAATATCTGACACCCAACCATGGGATATCGGATGCCAGTGTGTTGGATATTTGACGTGAGGGTGTCGGATATTCGACGGATATATAAATCTTTTTCGATCGGCAATATTTCAGTGATTTTTGTCTGACACATCCGTGCGAAATGTCGAATGACATCATATTTCGGGTTCAAATCCTATTATGGTGGAACATGAGGAGAGTTCCAGTAGATGTCAATGTGAGTTTATTATGGGAATCTTTCATTGCATCACAGCTAGAATATTTTTTTAAGCAAGTAACTTATTTCTACTGATTTACTCTTGTGGTATGCCAGACTAATGTTTATTACTGGATTCTATCAGACCTTGGGGTTGGAATCACAGACATGTGTATAACTGAACGTATCCTTGAAATATTCATAATGCTCATTTCTTTCCTCCCATTCAATGCATGCTTACATATTAGGTATTGTTCCTTGACTCTTAAAATCAAATTATTTGTCGGATGAAGTTGGAAAACTCAATCCTTTTGAGTTTTTTATTGGTGAGGAGGGTTCTCCATAACCCCAAACCCCTCCATTCACTACTGTAGAAGTTACACCTCCAAATCATGGTTATCACATCAATTTCTAGAGTTGGTATTCCAGTCAAGTTGAGCGGAGCTTTCTGAACCCATATTTTGGGTCAGCTAGTTGCAACTTGTAAAATAACTTTGAATTTTTTGTGTCATATCTCATCATTTCTAGGGTCATTATGTTGAAATCAGCATCATAGGCATTGGTCCAATAATGGGAATTTATTTGATATTCCCCAAGTAGATCCAAAAGGATCTATCATTATGCAATCTTAGCAGGGCCACCAACAACAATGTATGATGTTGTTATTAGAAAACATACATAAAGTTCATAGTTGCAGAGCCTACACGATATAAGCATTGTTAGAAGGGGAAGCAATCAAGATTTGAAGTACTTGAAAACTTCTGCAGATTTAAGTTGTGCCGATTCATTTTCTGTCTAGTTGTACGACCAATATCTCAAGCCTAACTTAAGTAAATGTTCAGATGTTCAATGAGCCTGGTTAGGAGCCAAGGGAAAGGGTGGATTCTATTAAAGTTGATAGTACACTGCATGCATTTCTTATTTCTACCATAAAGGTTATTAAATCTCCATCTTGAATTCCAGAATAATCTTTGTTGAATGCCATGAATTTTTTTGGACTGCTTAGCGATGAGGACCCAGTACTAGGGTAAGTAGAATGTTTGAAGGGAATTAACAGCATAGATGTCTATATTTTTCATTCAAAATGTAATTTTGCTTGGGCTCTTCAATTATGACTATTGACCCTTTGACAAAAACTAAGATTAAATGCATGGGAATGATATTCTGTGATGATTTTTTAAGTCTAAATCTTAACTTTATTGGAAAAGAATGAATATAATACTTTTCTAGATGCATTTTCCACCATTTCCTATTTTTTTCCAAATCAACAAGTTGGGATCCTAGCCAGATAGGGACATGAATGGATATGCCAAATAGGTAAAATTATACATTGTTCTCAGGAATTAGTTTATTATAAATACTAGCTACTGGTAAGTTGTAATAGTAATAATTATGTAGTTTGTATATTTCTATCTAGCATACATCTTTTTATTGTGATATTGTGCACTCATTTATTCAATAGTTTGTTGCAATATCCTTGTTTATTTAGTTTGCTACAAATATCAATGTTGTCATATTATGCTGCAAATGTTAATGTTTACTTCAATGTTTTATTATTTGAGCATGAATTCTAATTTTGGCTCAAAATATGTGTCTAATTATGATCTTCATTTTATATACATATTTTAATTCGTCTAGTTGGAGCAGATGATAATATGTATACCGATAATGCTATGCAATCGTTATTTGATTTTGGCTCGCTTGAAATGATTGTAGACAAGTTGAGTTCACATGTAAGTATGTTGGATGAGTGTAGATGGTCTTGGATTCTTAGGTCCTTCCTCCAGAAGGAAACAAGTGTATGTGTGCTAGGAACTATATCACTCGAGTCTCCACTGTGTATATAGATGGATTATAGTGATGTGCTTAACAGTCCCATTAACTTATTTTTGGCTTCCAGTAGACAATAATTGAAACATTCTTTCTTTATTTCTGGTCATTCAAATATCAGCTTCTTTGTTATGTTTGTGATTTAGTTTGTTGTTAATATGTTTTTTGGGTTAAGAGAGTCAAGTACGTTAACTAATTTAGTTTGTTGGCTATATTGAAAAACATAATTACCCCGAAGTACATATTAATGTTGCAAAAACTCTTTGTACAATAACACAATTAGCTCCTTCTTCCCTGGCTTCAAAGATTTCAAGCCCAAGGTTTGAAGAACAACACATGATTTTGTATGTAATAATTGTCATTTTTTATGTCTGTAATTGTGTTGACCCAATTCCAAACTTAATAACTTGATAATCATTATTTTGTATGCTTGAATGATGAAAAATTTGTTTGAATATCATCATTTTCAAGCAATAACAACTTATTAAAGGGTTCTATCTCAATGGTAGAGCACCTGCATAATTATAGGTAGGAGGTTGGTGGTTCGATTCCTTTGTGCCCTATCATAAATTTGTGACTACAAAAATGACTAAATTTGCATATATACAACTATTAGTAGCTAATTTACCACATCTTAGTCGTATTTAGCTTTGTCATTAATATGTTATCATCAATTAGTTTATTTAGTCATATGTTTGGTCATTAATTGTTGCAATCAATGACTAAATTAGTAACTAAATCAATGACTAAATCCGTGAATAAATACATGACTAAATCAATGACTAAATCATTGACTATCAATGACTGAATCATTGACTATTAATGACTAAATCAATGACTAATAAGTCAAGCTATTACTGACTAAGTGAAATACGACTAAGTTAGTCAAGCTATAAGATAGTGGAAATTATCTACTATTAGTCACCGACTCAAAAATAGTCATTTATAGCCTAATTTTAGTCATTTGTTTAGTCATTAATTTCTTCTTTTGTACTAGTGATCCATGAGAATCATTGACTTGATAAAAATCGAGTCTCCAGTATACACGAGACTTAAGTATTAGCATCTCACTTCAACACATGAGGATATAGATATGACTACACAAGTCTTGACTTGATACAACACAAGTCTTAGAGAATGACTCTTGATTTTGTACAATCAACAATCCCTCTTAGTGAGGGAGACATTCTCTGCTTTTCTAGTCATTTCCTGTTATACTCGGCTTATCTTGAAAGTATATCAACTTCATCATTCATAGTAGCTTGTCTGCACTTTTTCAATCCCCTCATCAGTTGCTATGTATTGAAACTTCACTTTACATGACCATGTCTTTGATGAAGTAAAAATTCATCTCAATGTGTTTTATCATAACACATCTCCAACTAGATATAAAGCTTGATTGGATACGCATACTTTATTGGATACACAAAATTAGTATGGTCACTCTCTCCATCCATCACAAGTATGGTCATTCTCTCCAACCATCACACATAACTTTTCAGCTACTCGTGGCTTCTCAAATTGTAGTACTAACTACAAAACACACTTTCTTTTGTAGTACTCTCCAACATACATCTTGCTTCTGTAGTACTAGCCGCAATTTGCATTGCTTATCTCAGGATAAAACAATAGTTAGATAGCACAATAATTCTACCATGTATTAATTAAAATAAAGAACTTATTCTAATGTACCTTAAAGGTAATCAAACATATGCTTAGCAATAAGCATAAAATACAACAAGTATGCTAGGTACTTTTAAGAGACCAACTATCTACTTTATACATAGTAGCATCATCTAGATCTAGTTCAAAAAGGATTTTCTCTAAATTAGAAACCATGGATTTCAAATCCATCATATACAACACATTAAATGTGTAACATCTTGCAAAAACAAGGTTTCATCTTTCGTTTCAAACATTAGCATTTGTTGACTTCAAGATTCTTCTACTATCTGGAGAAGTTAATTGTGAGATTTCCATTATCTATAATGTTCTTCAAGCCCTGAAAACTTCTATAGTGATTTCATATTATACCACAGTACCCCAATTAGATAACTATATGGCTAGATAAACTCCCCAAGAGGTTTAACTACTATAATTATCACTATGTCTCTACTCATGTGGATTTTTTCCATAAGGTATCACAACCCCTTTCTTCTCGATTCATTTACCATGAGTAACTGGTGAGGATTTTATCTATTGCTTCTTATGAAGACACATCAATACTCCCTCTTGAACTGGATGATTCTTTATGTACTATACCAATATTGTCCCAGCTAGGGGCTTAGTAAGAATGCTTTAGCAATGTTTCTCATCTGTGGATATATACCATGTATCGGATATAACTGACTTGGAACCTCATAAATATTTTACTAGCTGACAACATGCTCTATCTGGAGAAACATCTGTGATATTCCATGATCATTTCACTAGTTAGAATCTATATATCCTTGAAAATTGTATTTCATTGACCGAGACATACCTTATTCCACATACACTTATACCAAGTACGTACCTTATCACATGCTTTGTTGTACATGTCTATTTACTAACTGTGAAGAATACATATAGTCTTGTAACTAACCCTATACATCTAAATTTATATCCTCTAAATATTAAATAATAATGTATCAACTTCATATGTATTTTCATATGTGTGGCCATGGACTAACAATCCATCATCCTGAAACTCTTCAGAATCTTTGCTGCATATTTTTCCTTAATTAAGCAAAATCTTTATCTGGTGACTGTTACACCTCGAATCTCAAGATTCATAACAATAATATTGAATATTGTTAAAATATTCCTTTTGAATATGAGCATCATGTAGTCATCCTCTTTTAATAGAATATACATCAACCAGTTTCATTGATTCTTCAGGAGCTAGCGAATCTAGCTTCTCCTTTTCACCATCAAGACGTGATAATCATAATATGGGTCCTCCATCACAGAGTCTCATGTACATCTATGTATGAATATATTCTTCACATATTAATGTAAATAAGATAATTTAATTATCTTTATGGGTCTTTGCATCTCTTGGAATAGTATTAGGGATTCTATTCTGACTTCTTCCTAAGAAACATAGGAACCTCTCGATATGCTCTCTTTCAGGATCATCCATTGTAATGAATCCAAATTCATGTCATACTTTACTTGTAGGTCAAGGAATATGTAATTTCCCTACAAGACATATTATTCTAAAGGTTACAATAATTTCATACTCATGAATGAATGCTTTTAATATATTGATAATGATTTACACAATTATGTATAGTTATTAACCAACTCTTTTATCATAAGACATTCTAATCTCATGTATTGATTTGTAACCTTATATTAGTATTATATCATTCCCATATCATTCCTATATCAATACCCTATTAATATTAATGCATCCCTATATTCAAATCTTATGGACAATCATGTAGCTGTATATCTTATGAAGCAAGCATGCATCCCTATGTTCAAAACTCATGAACAGTCATGCAACCCTATATCTCATATCTCATGAAACAAATTATGCAGACTTATATCAGTATTATATAAGTCTATATCACTCTAATACAATCCTATATCATAACTCATAATATGGACTTCATGAGAACTACAACATGTAAATAAAAGACAGACAACAATGTATATGCTCATCGTGTTATAACACAGTTCCAAATCCAAGGAATTCATATCTCTATATGACATTAATGAAACATATTAAAAAACATAGTGATATTATTTATAACAGCATATGATAATCAAAATACAAATTACTTATCTTTTATTATTTTTTGTGGGATCCCTCGAGATCTTTGCATCATTTGATCTTTGCACTAGATACGGGAAATTAGCTACGAATAGTTGTATATATGTGAATTTAGTCATTTTTGTAGTCACAAATTTATGATAGGGTATGGAGGAATTGAACCACCAACCTCCTGCCTATAATTAGGTAGGTGCTATGCCATTGAGCTAGCACCCTTTAAGAAGTAGTTATTGCTTGATAATGATGATATTCAAACAAATTTTGCATCATTCAAGCATACAAAATAATGAATCAAGTTACTATAGATCCATAATGGCTTACCCTATACTAGTCCTTCAAGTCCTTGTTGCACTTAATAAATGCATTTGAAATACTTGAAGGACTATTAAAAGGTAATTCATTATGTATATATAGTAACTTGATAATCATTATTTTGTATGCTTGAATGATGCAAAATGCAAAATTCCCAGAAATTTATAGAAACGACGAGCATACATCCAATGTAAAACTATCTACCAAGTCATCCAAAGTCATGGCAAGATATCTAAATTTGAATGGAACCCAATTAGCCAAGAAACTAAACAAGATAATCATACCTTTGTCTTCATACTCTAAGAAAAAAATATAAATGTTTCTAAATTGTTGTTTGCATCATGAAGAAGACTATCTAACACCTCAAAATGAGAGCAGTTGATTAGTACTCCTTCCTCTTCTTTACAACTTTTGGAACACAACATGAACAAAACAGATAGATCAAAAGAGTGTGATGCACATTGCAAAACTTTATTAACCCTTCTATATTTGTGTCACGTTATACACAGGGGGCACAATATTCATATTTAGTGTTGAATGATATGTCAAACATCTCCAGCAACCATTATCCATGTTTCTCTTGTTCACAGTATTTTAAACATGGCTTGCTTCGAGAGGATTATACTGTCATAGGAAGATAGATGTGTATGGGATTCTTAACAAGGAATATAGGATTATCCTAGTTTAATTTATGTTTACCATAATAGCAATATTTTTCCATATTGTCCTCTGCTTTATGGAAACTTAGTAGTAGAACAAAGTTCAACAATTTCTTGTGCAGTATGGATAGGTATAGTCAACTTACTTTTAATTGTCTTTTGTAAAATCCTTCATGTATTTGATACCCATCAACTCATAAACCCCAACTATAATCCTCAACAATGTTTAAAAAAATCATAGACATCTACGAATAAACTAATAGCAAATTTTGAAGACATGAATTTTTTTTTTTTTACTTATTGGGAAATCTTGAGGTTGAATTTCTTCTAAATCGAAAACAATTGGCATATTTATTCAACAAGCATCATACAATTGGACACACTAGAGGAAATTTTAACTCAAAATGGGCCTCCTATGGAAAACTAATAAAATAATAGTTAAAATAATAAAATAATATTTATTAATTTTGGAGGAAGAAAAGAAAAAACTACTTTGATTGGCTAATACATGATGACATGGAATTTCTATTATTTTTAGAATGCCCATTTTAAATTGAAATTTCCTCTAATGCCTATAGTGAGCCAGTGCCTAGTTTTCCCCTATCGCCATCGACTATCAGACTCGGATGTTCTTGACTTCATCTGCTTCATGTTCACTCTTCACCGTGCCTTGGATACGGTTATCTACATGTTTTGGAGGTGGGATTACTACTTGTATTTTTTCTTTTTACTTTATTTTTTCATAGATATAGTTCTGGTTTTTTATAGGAGCTACATTTTCACTCCCACGTTGTACTTATACTAATTGTGTCCTTTTAGTCCCATTGACCTATTTTTGTGGTAAACTCTAATCACCACCATTTCCCAGAAATAATTCAAGGGAAGGATTCACATTGTCATGGAGTGAATTTTTGCAAAAGGAATTCTGAGGTCTAGATGAACTAGCAGGAATGGAATATGACTGCTATCAACCTATGTACCCTCTGGTAAAACTTCCTAACAATTTAACATTATTATCCACCTGGACCAAGATTATCCGAACCCACAAATGTTGATGTACCTGACAAACCAATGTTTAGTTCATCCCCATTCTCCTCTTCTGAATCACTTAGAACCACAACTTCAGACTCTTTATGGGCCTTTGAATGAACAAGCCTGCCAGATTTACCTGGAGGACAGGAATTTCCTAAAGATTTAGAATCAAAGCCAGCATCATGATTTCTAAAAAATTCAGGTTCCAACTTGCGTCTTGGTTAACACTTGCATCTTCATCAAAACTGTTTCTAGCAGTTGCGTTGCTGCTACTATGAATCATGGAATTCAATTTCTGTTTATCGACATATTGTTTGCTTCAGAAGGTTGAATACCTACACCACTCACTTTCCAGCAACCATCTTAATTTCTCTTGATTCCAATTTTCAATGTCATATGCCCTTCTATTAAGACATCCTCCTACTTTACCTTTTCCCAAGGGTTCTGCTTCACCTATTTCAAAATTACATTCTGATTCTTGATATCTTGATTTTTTATATAGATGGATCCATCAGGAAATATCCAATCCTCATGTAACTTGTTTTCACCATCATGTTTTCAACGCCAACAACCATCAGGTTTAATTTCAACTTTAGATACATCCTCGGGGTAGTTTTTTATCAGCATCCAGGAACCATGGTATGCATGTTAATGGGAATCTAAAAGTTGGTAGTAAATCCACACCTAGCAACATAAGGATTAATATTTTGGTTTCCAACTCAAATATACAAGGAAATAGAGAATATGCTTACATGTGATGTAATGCAATTGAAATATGGTTCAATTATAATGTCCTCCAATGAATAATTCTTCATACATATTAGACACTGCCACTACATTAAGAATCAAACTTAGTCTGATAGCATTTATGTTTTCATAGCTTAGCATTTTTGTGCTTTAATGATGTCTAAAATATATAGAAGACAATGTTAGCATTACATTTGTATTTTTTAGTAATTCCTAACCTTCCATGCATGTTGGTTGAGTTCTACAAAAGTGTTGAGGTCAAAACACCCCATATGAATGCAAGGTTTAAACCTTCCAACAACTTGTATACATGATCACTTAGCTGTCGATCACCCAAATCCATATGAAAATTCTGGAAATGCCATCTATCAACATAAAAAGAGAAACACAAAATACAATGCAGCACCCCCACATGCATAATTACAAGATATCAAAAGCATCAAGTGATAGTTACATTCAAAATGGTTGCTAGAGCTAGTTCTTAGAAGAAAATGTAATTTGCACTAGAAAGTTGTAATTCCTGATGCACTATACGAATGCTCACTAAAATATTGCAAATAAATAGAGCTGATACAAAGAAAGGAACGTGCACCATGAGTTTCTAATCTCTCCCTTAGAATTCTCATTTAGTTTCTACATGGGCTTTCAATGCTTCTGAAATCATTTTATGTTTTCCTAATCTGCAGTTACTCTTCCATTGCAACACTTTAAATTTCAAACATATGATGGGCATATGATCTAATATAGGATTATATTCTGTAAGGTGCAATTGCTAAATCACAACCAACAACTACTTGATACATAATAAAGCACAACATGGGGTATAAGCATTGTAAAAAGGGATCTTCATAAAAAATATCAATAAAATCAAAGTTACAATCTCAATGTGTTCACACTGAAAGCTCCATATCAATATAGTACTCAACATCTAAATCATTTTACTTACAGGGCAGCAAAGATTCATTGAAACAAATTCTGCTACCACTTTTAAATCACTATCACTATCATCTGAATTCCCTTGAGATGCACCACCCCCAACACAACACTTAACACGAGCAAGGGATTCTTCAAATAGTTCTCCTTTTGATTGACTTGTCACCAAGATCAACACCTACAAGAGTTGTAAACTTGTAATCATATTGGAGAAATACTACTAGAAAGATCGAGTCAAGAGTATGATAAACATAGTAACATAATCTATATTTTACAAGCACACACCTAAATTTATTTCAGAGGTCACTTATGGCTGTGGGAAGCAACTGATGTTTAAAGGTTTTAAAATTCTAGTTTCAAATTGAAGAATGTAGGTCACACAATGGAATTTCCTACCAGAGTACACAAGCACATGGATTTCCCATGTACAAAATTTCCTTTTTTTAAAAGTGGAAGTTTGACATAAAATGTTTCCCCAATGCCGAATACAATAAAATACATTCCTGTAAATTTTAAGCTTAATATGCATACGTTGGAATTAGGAAGACTTAAAGAAAATACAAAACAATTATATGGTTTTACAATAACTGGAAGTTAATCCAAAAGGCACATCTCATAATTTTTGTTACTGGATACTTACCCCCTCCCTCCTGGATATGGTTGGATATGTATTTAATTGGGATCCTTCTCGAATACATTTAGGATTCATATTTGGAAATGATACAACATTGATATTCAAGAGATATGCACGGGATCCATTCTTGATACATCTAGGATAGATTCTTGAATCCTATGTTCTAGTATACAACCATTAATCATATGGTATCCACAAAATACCACAAGAAATTGAACATCTATGACAATGTAGCACTTAATACATTTTAACGAGGGAAAAGGTAAGGCAGTGCCTGAGAGGAGTTAAAATTACTGCATTGTGAGCAACAACTACTTTTATTTTTCTATATCTCTTCACATTAGTCCCTTGATTTTCTTGCACATTGTCATCTGCAACTGCATTCTGTGAACAGGAAACAGGAAAAAGGCCAAGATATTAAAATTAAGAAACGGGAAATAACAAGAACATTGGTATAAATTACAACAGTCATATCATATATATTCTCCAGTAGGAACTTTGTATACATATCAATTTGATTCAGAAGTTCATCCAATTTGCTAAACATGGAATCACTCAATTCTAGATTTTCACTCTTGATTGATACTTCCATTTCTGCACCCTGTAAGTGTTTCAAATGTACTTCTTCAAGTATTTTCTTCTCTTCAACCATTTCCTTTGTAATTACTAGGATTTGGCGATTCTATAAGTCGAGTGGTATCTCATTACCCTCTCCTATGAGACATGCTTCAACCCCAAAATACCTTTGTTATATATTAGAGTAATAATATCAAAACCCCAGTAGACAAGAAGAGAAAAATGAACGCAAATGTATAGGAAGAGATACTACCTTGCATGGGACTTGAGGAACCACAAAAAGATATATAGTCTCATCAAATAGTGAGGTTGGATTTACCTCTTCCAAAACAGATATCAATGCCTCTACATCTCCTCCATTTAAAACATTTTGTTCTTCGATTGTTTTCTCCTCTTCAGCCATTTCCTTTGAAATTTGGCCATTCACTAAATTGAGTGGTACCTCATTATCCTTTCTTCAGAGACACACTTCAACTCTGGTAGATTTTTTTTTATCGGAATATTAATGTCAAAACCCAATGTTAATTGTATGCACAAAAATTAAGAACCAGCAAATAGCTTGACATGACTGTTCAAATAGAGCATAGCTAAAAAAAAAGAGATATTAAAAACCCTATTGTAGAGATAAATGGGTGAACAAATTTTACAAAAGGGAAAAAAAAACCCAAACGATTGCAAAGAGATATAACCTTTCATGGTACTGGGAAGAAAACATGGTTAGTTAAAAATTACTTTAAAACCAAAGTTCTGACTGCCTCAATTGGAAGGTTACAAAAACAAAGGTCAGAAAGATGTTCTATGGAAGAGAAGATTTTTCTCAACAAGCTCTCCAATCAAAACCTAATTATGCTTACATAGCTTTCTTATTATGCCATTCAGGAACAAGGATGTTTTCAAGGTGGAATCTAAGACTCCCCATTGTTTTATGTTATATTATATCAACTGTGGGATTTTAAAAGGCTTAATAGCTTCTACTTACTTTTATCTGTTGCTTTGCAAACAATGTATCTTTCTAGGAAAAAAATTATCTGTGCCTTATATTCAAATTATTAGAAGACAGACCAACATATGTATACAAATAAAGGATGGGAATGTTTCTTATATTAGAAATATGAAAGCTCAAATGCCAAATAGTTTAAAAGTGTTGATTTTTAAGTCTGAAATAGTCATTACCTAAAATATATGCCTCCTTGTTTTGATGTCAGGTAGAGGGAATTCTATATTTCGATCTATTATTCCAGGGCACAGTAAAGCGGGATCAATACTTTCAATATGGTTTGTTGCAAGAATAACCTTCATGTCTCCTCTTGCATCAAAACCATCTAGTTGATTTAGCACTTCCAACATATTTCACTGAATTTCACACTCACCACCTGAATGTGCATCATATCTGCAAATAAACAACCTAGGGAAGAAGGTAATAAGTGGTAAAAACACTAAATTTAGTTAATTGAGATGGAGGTAACACAAGCAGATACCTTTTTGTTCTAACTACATCAATTTCATCAATGAAAACGATTGAAGGAGAAGTTCATCAGCAACCCAAAACAACTCTCTGACTAACTTAGGACCATCCCCCAAATATTTCTAAATAAATTCACTTCCAACAACATGCAAGAATGTTGTTGAACTAGAATTAGCCATGGCCTGCACCAATTTATGACTCAAGATATTTTAAGTTGAATTTTAAAGCAGATATCAATCATCACATTTAAAATATGTGTAAAATTCAAATATCAAGAATCCTTGTTTCTCCTATCAAGCTTCACATTGTTGGTTAAGGAATCAAAAAGCTGTAATATCTATTGAGGGAAAAATCTGCAAAACAAGATCACACACTTGGAGAACCTTTCCAGTGAAGTCCTCCAAAAATGTAAGAAATTAACTCTAGGTTTTAAGAAATTTTACAATTACTGAGATTTTGGAAGTACCAAGTTTAAGTTTTTCTTTCTTTGCATCTTTAATGAATAATTGTAAAAAGAGGAAATTATGTGCATCTTCAATATTTTGTTAGCTTGAGGTCCTGAACAAGATACAACAATTCCAAGCATTTCACTATGTGTAATGTGTGTAGGAAGTGGACACAACAAAAAAGGATCAAGTGCAAGAGAAGAGGTAGTGAGGTATCCACTACGAGATAATAATGTCTCAAAGCACCTATAGGTGGAAGGTGTTGACCTATTGATGTGAAATGGATCAATAGTGTAGATGATTCTAATGATAATGTGGAAATAATTCACATAAATATATCACAAAAACATAAGATACAGGTGGGTGATAAAGAGTAGCTACAAGGCATGGTAATAAAGGTATTATTTCAACAGTTTTGCCCAGAAAAGATATGCCCTATTTGCAAAATGGAATACAATTTGATATGGTATTAAATATGAGAGGTGCCTCCCTCCTCAAGAACAATAGGATACATGTTCAATCATAGATTGGTCAATACAATTTCCTATTCTTTAAACTAGACAATATTTTCTTATCTTACCAATACCACCTATAATGTTGTTACTTTTTGGACTAGTAGCCACCCGGAAAGAATTTTGCATAAGCAAAATTTTCCATTTTAATTCATGAAAATAATCAATAAACACATCCCATTCTAATAGGAATTTTTTGGATTGGACGGGTATAAAGGCTGAAGGTGGAAATGCCACCTAAGGTGCATTAATACATGCAACTAACAAGAAGACTTGTCTTGTTAGATAAGTCAAGAGGGCACATTATTTGCACATGGTTATTTGAAAATATGCACATGCATAATAGCCTAAATAGCAGTGTTCCATGGGGGCACATCCTTGGGATGAGGGGAATCTGGCAGAAACATTTCTCAGTGTTTCTCTTTGGGAAAAACACAAGGAGAAACATTTTACTCTGCTGCAAACCTCGTATGTTCATGGAGAAACTTGGATGGAATACAAGCGCTGCCTTGCTTCTGGATTCTGGAAGGTGACCAGGAAGACATACGGAACACATATATTAATGCATTGAATTCTTCCATATACACCTTTCAGACTAAGAAGATGAATTGATATGGGATAATGATTAAGAAGGCTCATATACGCCAAAGTTGGGTTAGGAGCACTTGAATGAGTAAATGTTCAACAGTAAATTGGTTTGGTGGTGGAAGCGATTATGGAAAATGAATTTTCCAGTGAAATCGAGACTGCTCATGTGCTGCACATTGGAAAACAAAGCCCCAACTTGGTACAAGCTGCAAAACAGATGTTTCAAAGGACCAGGATGGTGTATAATGTGTAAGAACAATTTAGAATCTCTTGTTCACTTATTTCTGAGTTGTTCCTTCTCAAGGTAGGTTTGGGCGGAGGATTCTAGGTCGTTAGGTGTTAATCTTTCCTGGCAAGGGGAATAGTTGAGAACACATTTTTGAGATTGATGTCAATGCATATGAACAAGCAGTATCAATATCTTTTGTTGATTATCGCTTGGGGCATTTGGATTGACTGGAATAAGGATATCTTTAATGAGAGCTTCATGTGCCTAGAGGTAGTAGGAATAAACAACATAAATGTAGAAGGAACAAGTCGATAAGTCGACTTGAATGAGAGATAACTTAGTCGATCAATCGACTAAGTCGATGGGCCGACTTAGTCGATCAGCCGACTAAGTCAGTCGGTCAACTAAAATAAGAAAATAGATCGGCCACCTAAGGTCGCGTCGGTTCACTCAACTGATAGGTAGTTATTTTCTAACCACTCTGTAATCATATATATTAGGCTGTTGAGCCAGATGAGAACTCAGTTCAGTTCTCTGTGTTGTATGGAGTCATTTTTATAATATAATCTATTTATTCATCTATATGTTCTTATCTCTTGTCTCTGTTTTATATTTATATATGTTTTAGTGTGTATTATTGGTAACCTTATGTGATCTGTGAGATTACAACATTGGTTCCATTGCCAGTAGTACACGACTGGAATGTATACAAATAGATGATACCAGAGCAGGATATTAAGGACTGGTGGGAACGTAAAGTTGCAAAATATTTGCAGAATTACGCGCAAAAGAACAGATTAACAGTTGCACAAGAAAAAGAAATATTTTTCACAGAGACGCATGAAAATCTTTTTGAATCAGTGCCCCAAATTTTGAAGTAATTCCTGGATGAGAAAACCGGATGGGATTAAAGAACAACAGTTGCTAGAAAAACTGATCCGTGGAGGTAGAACAAACTTGTCGAAGTGGTTTGATAAAATCTCCGGCGACTTCTGTGAGGAACAAGCAGTCGAAGACAGAACTTTGGTAGAAACAGTGAAAGAGAAATTTTACACAGATCTCGCCGAACAATTTCTGTGTTCCCTACCGACCTTGCTGTTCAAATTTTTGATCGAGAAAGGAGTAGCACATATCGTTGAACCTTGTCCATCACTTCACAAACTACCAACAAACTCTAACGAGGAGGAGAAGCAAAGGAAGTGGGAAAAATTCATTGTAGAAAGGGAGTGGGAATACTTCCTAAGCAAATAGAACGAACTATCTGGGATTTCTAAAATGCGTTGGGTAGGCTATGGGGGGGTAGCTGGTCATATGTCGAGATAGAGTATAGTGGATCCTAGTCGACTAGAAACAGATACCAGTCACAACTAATGAGAAGTAGGCTAAAAGGGAACTCAAGAGAATAGTATCATATGAAGGTATGTCAGACACACAAAAAATAGAAAGAGAAGAGAGACACCAGAGAAGGGAAGTAAGACGAGAAAGAGCCTTAGAGCTACACAGAGGAAGGAACCCTAGGGAGAATGACCAGGAAGAGAATCCGCCAGAGTTGGGTCATGACCGACATGAAGAAGGTGTGGAAAAAGAAGCATCCCCTAAGGAGGAAGAATTGTGGATAGATTAGCCAAAAGCTCCCCAATTAAGAGCTTTTGAGGAAGGAACAACCCTTTCTCCATTGAATCCACATACTGATCAAATACAAACTATTGTTGAAGAAGACCTCTGACTACAAGTTGGTGACTTCAGTATATGGAGTCGACTAGGTGATGAAACGTACACTGGATGACACCTTATTATATGTCGACCAATGGAAGGGAACTGGGTGAGCTTTCAAGCGGCACCCTCCCTCCAAATTATCCACTTGCTCTTACTGACACATGAAGGAGTGCCCCCCCCTCTAAATATAGATTTCGAAGAAATAGAACACTTAGAACTACAGATAAATAGTTGCAGTGGACCACCGAAATTAGAAGTCGACATCAACTGACCACAAGTCAATGAAGAATTGACAACCGACAAAAACGGAAGTTCTGTCGACCAGAGTTCTGCAGGCACGAATACACCAATAACCCCACCACCCCCACCTCCACCACCGCCACCTCCTGAGAGCAGTGAAAATGATTCAGACATGGGTCACAGATCAGCTCACATTCCTCTATATGAGGGGGATGAGGACCCCAGATGACACTGGTTCATCTGTGAGTTGACTTGGGAGGCCAACCAGGTTACAGATGAAGATAAACAAATGACACAGTTCACAGGAGCCTTGAGGAAAAGGGCATTGATGTGGTACATGAAATTTTTGGAAAGGAAACCCAGAGCGACAAAAGCTGAGATTAAGGCACAATTCTTGTCATTCTTCAAAACTCCAGATGCTAAGCACCTAGCCGTGAAAAAACTTATAACCACATCACAAAAGCCAGGGGAATCTATCTGTGACTACGATAAACATTGGAAAGACCTACTGATTTAGTTGGATTATGTTATAAATGAATAGTTTCTAATCCAGTGGTTTCTTGCAGGACTATCTCAAAAAGTACGTCGACACATCAGTCTGGAGACATTCAAAACTTACAAAGATGCGCTAACAAAATATCTTTAGGTAGAGATGGACTAGGATATACCCACTTACCCCATGGACCACATATTGGAAGAACAGCTCAAGACAGTTCTTGGAAGATCTGGTCCATAGATGGATAGTAGTCAAGGGCTTTGGCATTGGAATCCTCGCCCTGCATGTACCAAATCGAGGTATGGTCAAGATCCAGCTGGATGTGGGAGTTCGTGGGTATACTTCGTCGGATGTTTTGAGGCACCCTCCATCTATTTATGCAGACTTTGAGTTGTTGGAACCAGTTCTCCAGGAATACTTTCCCATGCTCCAATTGATGCAGGGTTCCTTTCTGGGAGAAGGGTTTAAACCTCCACATGTCGAACTTCGATGGTTCCCGAAAGACTAGGCTCCCCTCTGGGAAGATGTGGTACATGAAAATCCATAAGATGAGGAAGGGGAACTTGATGATTCCCCCCATTTCTTGTCATCTCTCACAGATGGTCTTCATGATGTCGACGATGTAATCACCCCATCTGTATATTCGTCCGTTGGTGGAAATAGTGTCGACAGCTTCTAGCATCTCTAATTTGAGGTTGCTGCCTCGACCTGCTAGAGTGAGTGTGATCACAACGATAAGTCAACTTGAATGAGATCCGACTTAGTAGATCAACTGACTAAGTCGATCTGCTGACTTAGTCGATCAGCTGACTAAGTCGGTCGGCCGACTAAAATAAGAAAATAGGTCAGCCACCTAAGGTCGCGTCGGTTAACCGAACCAACAGGTAGGTATTTTGTAACCACTCTGTAATCATATATATTAGGCTATTGAGCCATATGAGAACTCAGTTCAGTTCTCTGTGTTGTATGGACTCATTTGTATAATATAATCTGTTTATTCATCTATCTGTTCTTATCTCTTGCCTCTGTTTTATATTTATATATGTTTTAGTGTGTATTATTGGTAACCTTATGTGATCTGTGATATTACAACAATAAACATCTTTTCTTTCTATCCTCAAGTAAAATACATGCCTTCGTTTTGTATGGTGTAGAATGTACTGATCAATAAGGCCATTCCATGGGCCTTTTTTTATGACGTTTCTCAACAAAACCAGGCCATATGTGGTAGAGGGGCAATACTTCATCGCTCAGATTCACACTAATTCAAAAGTGCAATGAGTTTCAGTTTCAGAACCAACAATTACGCTAAGCTCCTCTCTCTTAAAATCCTTCTTGGCTTTGCTAAAAATAAAAACTATCAAGCAATTCAAGTTTTTAGTGACTCGATGCTAGTGATTAACTGGATGAAAAGGGCATAGAGATGTAGGAACACAAATTTGGAACCGTTACTGCCTGAATTTTCACACATAATCTCCAGTTTTGATGATTTATCTTGTATGCATATTTACAAGGAAAGGAACTCAGGAGAAGATTAACTTTCCAAAACGCGCCTGCATTTGGTTCAAGAATAAATAAGAATATCAGAGGTGGATAATCACACACAATACTAGTTTTATCAAAGACCTTTCAAGGAAATCGAGGGACACCCTCCTTCAATCAGGGATGACTGATTTTTGTATTGTTTTTATCTTGCTTAGGGACAGCTTGAAGGCTATGACCTTTATTAACTGTGTATTTATCACAGAGGAGGCTCTTGCTGAAGAATCTCTATTACCTTGGAAGGTATTGTAATGCCCTACATATACCCAAACCCACCTTTTTAGGGACTGATAGACGGGCCTCCAAAAGGCATATTTGTTTCAATCTCTCTAATATAATAATATATGTAGACAACATATATTGACAATATGTAATTTTGTACCTCTATTCTTGGAGACAATAAAATTACGTTTTTTTATATAGAAAATTAAAAAAAAACTTAACTTGTTTAGGAGAAAAAGCATCTTTCCTCAAGAAAAAAGACCTCAAAGAGGAAAACAAATGGTGGTGTGCAACTACTCATTGGAAATCCAACATAATTCCCTTTGCAACACCCCAAACATAATTGCAAATTGATATAGTATGCAGCATATATGGCCAAAACTCTGAACCCTTTTGAGATAACAAATTGGAAAAATAAATCAATCCAATAACCTCCAAACAAAGGTTCTAATATACTCCTTTTTAAAAAGATTTGGTTCAAGGATAAATAAGAATCTCATAGGTGGATAGTGATACACAATACCAGTTTTATCAAAGACCTTTCAAGGAAATCGAGGGACACCCTCCTTCAATCAGGGATGAATTATTTTTGGATTGTTTTTCTCTTGCTCATGGATAGCATAAAGGCTATGACCTTTATTGACTGTGTATTTATTACAGGTCAGGCTCTTGCTAGATAATCTCTATTAGCTCGACACGTATTGTAATTCCCTACATATAGCTAAACCCACCTTTTTAAGGACTGATAGATGGGCCTCCAGAAGGCATATTTGTTTCAATCTCTCTAATATCATAATATATGCAGACACCATATATTGACAATATGTAATTTTGTACCTCTATTCTTGGAGACAATAAAATTACGTTTTTTTCTCTAGAAAAATAAAGAAAAAACTTGTTCAGGTGAAAAAGCCTCTATCCTCAAGAAAAAAGACCTCAAAGAGGAGAACAAATGGTGGTGTGTAACTACTCATTGGAAATCTAACATAATTCCTTTTGCAACACCCAAAATATAATTGCAAATTGATATAGTATGCAGCATATATGGCCAAAACTATGAGACCTTTTGATATTACAAATTGGAAAAATAAATCAATCCAGAAAAATAAATTGTAGTTCCTCTGAAGCACCTTTCCATTGAGCATGAAGATTCCATATTAACCTTTTCTTCAAGGTCAGGTTCCTCATTGGACCCCATCTTTTCATTTATTTTTGATGGAACCACAACTCTGCGATTTTTGTTCCAAATTTTCCTCTGAAGAGATTTTGGATATGGGAATTCATGCTAGGATGTGGCCAATATCACGACAAAACAAACACCAAAAATGGACATTTCCAATAGTCCAATGGTTGAATGAAATTCCCATATTACCAATTTATCTCTATATCCACTTGCAACACTTCTGTGAGGTCAAGATCCACCAATACCCTAGACATCCTTTTATCCTCCACAAACACAAAATCCTTTTCCAAAGAAATAACCTTTCCCAATTTATTTGTGACAACCTTCAAAACTTATTTCAACCATAGCTCTAGGGAAGCTAGGTAAAACAACCCATACATGTCAAACCATTCAGGACTTAGATTGAGGATCAAAACCAAGAAACCAACACTTGCATAACCAACTCCAGATCAGATTGTGTTTTGAATTCAAATCACAGCCAACCCTTCACCAAGATAATGAACTGTGGAATATAACCCAATAGGGGTCTCAAGCCTACTTCAAGCCACTGCAACAAAGAAAATTTTGAGACCATTTTTCCCATGAGTTTTCCAACTAGAGCCAGGGTAGGATAAAGACAACCTTCTCCAAACCCACATCCAGACCGAGGACCATTTTTACCTTGTCTAGCCTGGGTCTAAACATTTTCATTTTCTACGACAAGACTCAGTTCCAGAAAAAGGTAGAGAAACATTAGGATCTAAATACAGAGTCTAAGGAATACCTGCACCTACTTTTGAAACAGTTGTTTCAACCTTTTCATAAGCCAAAGAAACAGAGAAAATGCTTTTACTACCTTGATTTTGGAAGGTGACCACACAGACATATGGAACACATATATTGATGCATTGAATACATCCATATACATCTTTCAACCTAAGAAGATGAAAATATATGGGATAATGATTAGGTAGACTCATATATGCCAAAGTTGGGTTAGGAGCACTTGAATGAGGAAATGTTCAACAAGAAATTGGTTTGGTGGTGGAAGCGCTTATCGAAAATGAATTGTCCGGTGAAATTGAGACTGCTCATGTGCTGTACATTGGAAAACAAAGCCCCAACTTGGTACAAGCTACAAAACAGATATTTCAAAGGAACAGGATGGTGTGTAATGTGTAACAACAATTTAGAATCTTGTACTCACTTATTTATGAGTTTTTCCTTCTCAAGCCATGTTTGCATGGAGGTTTCTAGGTTGTTGGGTGTTAATCTTTCCTGGAAATAGGAATAGTTGAGAACGCATTTCAGAGATTGATGTCAATGCCTATGAACAAGCAGTATCAAGATCTTTTGTTGATTATCGCTTGGGGCATTTGGATTGGTTGGAATAAGGCTATCTTTAATGAGAGCTTCATGTGCCTAGAGGTAGTAGCAATAAACACCATCAACATCTTTTCTTTTTATCCTTAGGTAAAAGACATGCCTTCCTTACCTATGGTGCAGAATGTACTTATCAATAAGGCCATTCCATGGGCCTTATTTGACAATGTTTCTCAACAAAACTAGGCCAGATGTGGTAGAGGGGAAATACATCATCTCTCAGATTCACACTAATTCAAAAGTGCAATGAGTTTCAGTTCCAAAACCAACAATTATGCTGAGATCCTCTCTCTTGAAATCCTTCTTGGATTTGCTAAAAATAAAAACAGTCAAGCAATTCAAGTTTTCAGTCACTCGATGCTAGTCATTAACTGGATCAAGGGGGCATAGAGATGTAGGAACACAAATTTGGAACCGTTACTACCTGAACTTTCACACATAATATCCAGTTTTGATGATTTTTCTTATATGCATATTTACAAGGAAAGGAACTCAGGAGCAAATTAACTTTCCAAACAGGACCTACATTTGGTTCAAGGATAAATAAGAATCTCAGAGGTGGATAATGATACACAATACTAGTTTTATCAAAGACCTTTCAAGGAAATTGAGGGATGCCCTCCTTCAATCAGGGATGACTGATTTTTGGATTATTTTTCTCTTGCTCATGGACAGCTTGAAGGATATGACCTTCATTGACCTGTGTATTTATTACAGAGGAGGCTCTTGCTGAAGAATATCTATTAGCTTGGCACGTATTGTAATGCCCTGCATATACCCAAACCAACCTTTTTAGGGATTGATAGATGGGCCTCCAGAAGGAATATTTGTTTCAATCACTCTAATATCGTAATATATGCAGACAACATATATTGATAATATGTAAATTTGTACCTCTATTCTTGGAGACAATAAAATTATGTTTTTTTCTCTAGAAAATAAAGAAAAAACTTAACTTGTTTAGGAGAAAAAGCATCCGTCCTCAAGAATAGGAAAAAAAATGGTGGTGTGCAACTACTCATTGGAAATCCAATATAATTCCCTTCACAACAACCCAAACATAATTGAAAATTGATATAGTATGCAGCATATATGGCCAAAACTCTGAGACCTTTTGAGATTACAAGTTGGAAAAATAAATCAATCCAATAACATCCAAACAAAGGTTCTAATATACTCCTTTTTAAAAAGGTTTGGTTCAAGGATAAATAAGAATCTCAGAGGTGGATAATGATACAGAAAACCAAATTTATCAAAGACATTTCAAGGAAATCAAGGGACACACTTCTTCAATCAGGGATGACTAATTTTTGAATTGTTTCTCTCTTTCTCATGGATAGCTTGAAGGCAATGTCCTTTATTAGCTGTGTATTTATTACAGAGCAGGCTCTTGCTGAAGAAGCTCTATTAGCTCGGCACGTATAGTAATTCCCTGCATATACCTAAACCCACCTTTTTATGGACTGATAGATAGGCCTCCAGAAGGCATATTTGTTTCAATCTCTCTAATATCGGAATATATGTATACAACATATATTGACAATATGTAATTTTGTACCTCTATTCTTGGAGACTAAAATTACATTTTTTTCTCTAGAAAATAAAGGAAAGACTTTTTCAGGAGAAGAAGCATTTGTCTTAGAGAAAAAAAGACCTCAAAGAGGAGAACAAATGGTGGTTTCCAACTACTCATTGGAAATCCAACATAATACCCTTCACAACACCCTAAACAAAATTGCAAACTGATAAAGTATGTAGCATATATGGCCAAAACTCTGAGACCTTTTGAGATTACAAATTGGAAAAATAAATCAATCCAGAAAAACAAATTGTAGTTCCTCTGAAGCACCTTTCCATTGAGCATCAGGATTCGATATTAACCTTTTATTCAAGGTCGGGTTCCTCATTGGACCCCATCTTGTCATTTATTGTTGATGGAATCACAACTCCGGGAGTTTTGTTCCAAATTTTCCTCTGAAGTGATTTTGGATATGGGCATTCTTGCTAGAATGTGGCCAATATCACAACAAAACAAACACCAAAATGGAAATTTCCAATGGTCCAATGGTTGAATGAAATTCCCATATTGCCAATTTATCTCTATATCCACTTGCAGCACTTCTATGAGTTCAAGCTCCACCAAGACCCTAGACATCCTTTTATCCTCCACAAACACAAAATCCTTGTCCAAGGCAATAAACTTTCCCATTTTATTTGTGACAACCTTCAAAACTTCTTTCAACCATAGCTCTAGGGAAGCTACGTAAAAGAACCCATACATGCCAAACCATTAAGGAATCAGATTGAGCATCAAAACCAAGCAACCAACAGTTGCATAACCAACTCCAGATCAGATTATGTTTTGAATTCAAAGCACAACCAACCCTTCACCAAGATAATGAACTATGGAATATAACCCAATAGGGGTCTCAAACCTGCTTCAAGCCACTGCAACAAATAAAATTTTGAGACCATTTTTCCCATGAGTTTTCCAACTATATCCAGGGTAGGATAAATACTCAACCTTCTCCAAACCCACATCCAGATCAAGGACCATTTTTACCCTGTTTGGCTTGGGTTTAAACATTTTCATTTTCTATGATAGGACTCAGTTCCAAAAAAATTTAGAAAAAAATTAGGATCTAAAGTTGGAGTCTGAGGAATACCTACACCTACTTTTGAAACAGTTGTTTCAACATTTTCCTAATCAAAAGCAACAGAGAAAATGCTCTTACTATCTTGATTCTAGATTCTGGAAGGTGACCAGGGAGACATATGGAACACATATATCGATGCATTGAATACTTCCATATACACTTTTCAAACTAAGAAGATGAATTGATATGCGATTATGATCAGGCAGGCTCATATATGCCAAAGTTGGGTTAGGAGCACTTGAATGAGGAAATGTTCAACAAGAAAGTGGTTTGGTGGTGGAAGAGATTATGCAAAATGAATTGTCCAGCAAAATCGAGATTGCTCATGTGTTGCACATTGGAAAACAAAGCCCCAACTTGGTACAAGCTGCAAAATAGATGTTTCAAAGGACCAGGATGGAGTGTAATTTGTAAGAATAATTTAGAATCTTGTATTCACTTATTTCTAAGTTGTTCCTTCTCAAGGACAGTTTGAGCAGAGGTTTCTAGGTTATTGGGTGTTAATATTTCCTGGAAAGCAAAATAATTAAGAACACATTTCAGAGATTGATGTCAACACCTATGAATAAGCAGTATCAATATCTTCTATTGATAATCGCTTGGGGAATTTGAATTGACTGGAATAAGGCTTTTTTTAATGAGAGCTTCATGTGCCTAGAGGTAGTAGCAATAAACAACATCAACATCTTTTCTTTCTATCCTCTGGTAAAAGACATGCCTTCCTTTCTTATGGTGCAGAATGTACTGATCAATAAGGCCATTCCATGGGCCTTCTTTGACATCGTTTCTCAACAAAACCAGGCCATATGTGGTGGAGGGGCAATACTTCATCTCTAAGATTCACACTAATTCAAAAGTGCAATGATTTTTGGTTCCAGAATCAACAAATACACTGAGATCCTCTCTCTTAAAATACTTCTTGGATTTGCTAAAAATAAAAAATGTCAAGCAATTCAAGTTTTTAGTGACTCGATGCTAGTGATTAACTAGATCAACGGGGAACAAAGATGTAGGAACACAAATTTAGAACCATTACAGCCTGAAGTTTCACACATAATCTCCAGTTTTGATGATTTTTCTTGTATGCATATTTACAGGGAAAAGAACTCAGGAGCAAATTAACTTTCCAAATAGGTCCTACATTTGGATCAAGGATAAATAAGAATCTCACAGGTGGATAATGATACACAATACTAGTTTTATCAAAGACCTTTCAAGGAAATCGAGGGCCACCTTCCTTCAATCAGGGATGACTAATTTTTGTATTTTTTTTCTCTTGCTCATGGACAGCTTGAAGGCTATGACCTTATTAACTGTGTAATTATTACAGAGGAGGCTCTTGCTGAAGAATCTCTATTAGCTTGGCGCGTATTGTAATGCTCTGCATATACCTAAACCCACTGTTTTAGGGACTAATAGATGGGCCTCCAGAAGACATATTTGTTTCAATCTCTCTAATATCACAATATATACAGACACCATATATTGACAATATATAAATTTGTACCTCTATTCTTGGAGACAATAAAATTACGTTTTGTTCTCTAGAAAATACAGAAAAAACCTAACTTGTTCAGTAGAAAAAGCATCTACCCTCAAGAAAAAAGACCTCAAAGAGGAAAAAAATGGTGGTGTGCAACTACTCATTAGAAATCCAACATAATTCCCTTCGCAACACCCCAAACAAAATTGCAAATTGATATAGTATGCAGCATATATGGCCAAAACTCTGAGACCTTTTGAGATTACAAATTGGAAAAATAAATCAATCCAATAACCTCCAAACAAAGGTTCAAATATACTCCTTTTTAAAAATATTTGGTTCAAGGACAAATAAGAATCTCAGAGGTGGATAATGATACACAATACTAGTTTTATCAAAGACCTTTCAAGGAAATCGAGGGACACCCTCCTTCAATTAGGGATAACTGATTTTTGGATTGTTTTTCTCTTTCTCATGGACAACTTGAAGGCTATGAGATTTATTGATTGTGTATTTGTTACAGAGGAGGATCTTGTTGAAGAATATCTATTAGCTCGGCATGTATTGTAATGCCATGCATATACCTAAACCCACATTTTTAGGGACTAATAGATGGGCCTCCAGAAGGAATATTTGTTTCAATCTCTCTAATATTGGAATATATGCAGACAACATATATTTACAATATGTAATTTTGTACCTCTATTCTTAGAGACAATAAAATTACATTTTTTTCTCTAGAAAATAAAGAAAAAACTCGTTCAGGAGAAAAATCATCTATCCTCAAGAAAAAAGACCTCAAAGAGGAGAATAAATGGTATTGTGCAACTACTCATTGGAAATCCAACATAATGCCCTTCACAACACCCCAGAAAAAAATTGGAAATTGATATAGTATGCAGCATATATGGTCAAAACTCTGGGACCTTTTAGGATTACAAATTGGAAAAATAAATCAATCTAGAAAAATAAATTGCATATCATCTGAAGCACCTTTCCATTGAGCATTGAGATTCCAAATTAACCTTTTCTTCAAGGTCAGGTTCCGCATTGGACGCCATCTTGTCATTTATTGTTGATGGAATCACAACTCTGGGATTTTTGTTCCAAATTTTCCTCTAATGCAATTTTGGATATGGGCATTCATGCTAAGATCTGGCCAATATCACAACAAAACAAACACCAAAATGGAAATTTCCAATATTCCAATGGTTGAATGAAATTTCCATATTGCAAATTTATGTTTATATCCACTTGCATCACTTCTATGAAGTCAAGCTCCACCAAGAACCTAGACATCCTTTTATCCTCCACAAACACAAAATCCTTGTCCAAAGTAATAAATTTTCCCAATTTATTTGTTACAACCTTCAAAACTTCTTTCAACCATAGCTCTAGGGAAGCTATGTAAAAGAACCCATACATGTCAAACCATTAAGGACTCAGATTGAGGATCAAAACCAAGCAACCAACACTTGCATAACCAACTCCAGATCAGATTGTGTTTTGAATTCAAAGCACAACCAACCCTTCACTAAGATAATGAATTGTGGAATATAACCCAACAAGGGTCTCAAACCTGCTTCAAGCCACTGTAGCAAAGAAACTTTTGAGACCATTTTTCCCATGAGTTTTCTAGCTAGAGCCAGGGTAGGATAAAGACTCAACCTTCTCCAAACCCACATCCAGACCAAGGACCATTTTTTCCCTATTTAGCTTGGGTTTAAACATTTTCATTTTCTACGATAGGACTCGGGTCCAGAAAAAGGTATAGAAACATTAGGATCTAAATATGGAGTCTAAGGGATACCTACACCTACTTTCGAAATAGTTGTTTCAACATCTTCCTAAGCCAAAGAAACAGAGAAAAATATTTTACTGCCTCATCAAGGGAGGACCCCTCTATTTGAATACCCACAGAGCATCCTTCAACTAGAACCATGTCACATGTACTTTTTCTTGACACAATCAATTGCAATCTCCTTCTTGACAACTGCAATATAGTCCTTTGAAGTTTGAACAACTCCAAGCATCTATCAATTCCTCATGTGTGCAGAAAATGCCCAATGGATTTGGGAGGTCATCCTCCCCATAATTCTAATTCAAGAGATCAAGGCATGAAAATTTCCCTAATCCTGACATGCACCTAAACAGAATGGAAATAGGCAGATCTAAACATATTGAAACCCTACCTCAGCACCAAAAACCTCGATCCATCAGAACCTCTCCATACATTTATACACAGAGAATCAATATGACCATTTTGTATTGGCTCTGTTCAACATTTTAATGACTAGAAGAACTTCATCTCATAATAGAAAATGGAGTATCGATTTAATCATATTTACTTTGACATCCATTTGGCAAGAAAACCATCCAAAAATCGTCCATAATAAATCTCCAACCATACCGCTCCACAAAACCACATTTCATTCATGCATAATTTCAAACTCTTTTCATGCATCCTTAACAACCTTGCATTTGGCATACATATAAAACATGGTATTTCCCACAAAGATATTCTAATCAAATCTTGTCTTGAGAATACAAGCATGGATTTGTTTTCTTTCTTCTAGTTCAACAATCCCAATGACTACCTTGATCACACTGCGAATGTGAACTTGTTCAATCTCATTCGTTTTCTTTGGATTTGTGCAAATAAATTCACGACTTTCTCTACAAGTCCATTCTGAGCATACCCAGTGACTATTGGAGTCCATGTGATTTCCTCTCTTTCAAGAACCCTCTCAAAAAAATTGTGTGCTTTGTTAATTCTTTCACATTTGTTAACAAAATTGTTTCTTATGAAAAGAATTGATGAAAAAACAGAGATAATGATGTGGGAATTTACCTATCTTCCCTCTACCAATTCCCTCAAGCTCATGCGCCATTCCATGCACCATTCTAGAATAATTTCATTACAATCATTCATGATGTACAACAGATTTCTTTGTCTCTCATACTGCTTGGGTTGTATGGAAAATCCCCCAATTTTTTTTAACACTATTTTTCCTTCTCCCATTTGTTTCCCCCCATTTTTATTTACCCTTTTAAAATTTTTTTAGATATTATAATATTATATATTAAAAGCATATCATATTAATATTATATTTTTTTTCACGGTAAATAAGACAACTTTATATTAATATTATATATTATATATAATACTAACAGAATATTGATCACATAATCTGTATTCATATTATATAATAGTAATCTTTGTATCTATATTGAGAGTGAAACTGGGGTTGGGGTTTGGCCCATGGCCCACTTTGTGTTAGGTGTGTAGGACATATCATTTAACCAAATTCAAACATGGTTAACATAGGATCTATGGGTCCTTGACTCATTAATTATTTTTCTATTTACTTAGTTGTGTGTGTATTCAAACAATTTTAAATTCTCCACTGGAGGGGAATTGATGAAAATAATGTTGTATGTGATGTTGTGATAATGTAATTTTGCCTCCGCAATAAATGTAGAAAGTATAATCATCTTTTTGTACATGTCAACTTTTATATATCTCCTAATATGATTCCCTCATCTTTTGCAGAGGGTTTGACATGGTTCATGTTGCAATGAACATTTACAATTGGGTATGTAGAAGGTTTTTGGTCCATATCATAAATAAGTTAGCTAAAATATTGAAATCCTCCATAAGTGGTTGTATTATAAAAAAATTTGAAGAAAATATTAGAGGATATGAAGAAAGTAGTATATGTTTCTTTATATTTATTACTTAGTTTATTTTATTGGTGTAGCTTGCTTATACCGTTGTTCCTATTTTATTTGAACTATCTAACTTATCATCTAATATCAAGATGCTTTTGCATGTGGTTATAAGGAGGTAGTGAATTGTTATAGAGGAGTTTAAATGGTGGAATACCCAAGACCTTAATAACTAAATACAATACATCTAACGAAAGGAATTGTTATATGTTTATCATTCAAGCTAGCATTGTGATCTTAGGATCTTTAACTGAGAGAATAACATGCACAGCAATAAAACACAAGAGACACAAAGAATTTTCCTTAGTGAAACCATAAAGGAGAAAACCCTCAACTTCCTTAGAGATAGAATCAGCACCAAAAGTAAAACCCGAAAACATAAGGATGATCTCCCGACAGCAGTAGTCTCTCTCTTGTCCCAGCAACTTCTCTCTCACTCATGTGCCCCAATGAGTGAGTGTGTGTGTGATAAATAGAGAGGCTCACTCTCTATTTATATTTTTTATTTCACTTGAAACCCACTCCAACATGTCGGCCTCACTTAACAATTACTTACTAGAGCCGACATCTCTAGGAGTGTCTAATAACCCTAGTGCCCCACAACTTGTGGGGACTTTGCCTCCTCTGACTAACAAGGAGGGTTATTTTTATCACAATGGTGGGGACTATTTCCCCAAATTACAATGACTCACCTAGGGTCGACTTCTCTAGGATAGTCTAATTACCCTAGGGCCCCACAGCTGCATGCAATTTAACCCTTGACCAATAGGAGGGTTACCCACAATGACTTGACATGACTTATTTACATTATAGAACCTCCCGATGGGAACATCAGTGCATGACATGAATCAATTACATTACAAATACTTCCCAGAATAAACATCGGGGGCACAATACATAAGATATACAAGTGAATACATTCCAAAGTTACAATTACATCAACACTCCCTCTTAACTAGGAAGGTATTCTCTCAACACAATTTATCAGCACAAGTCTTCTTCTCTGTATCATTTGGATCATCGTCGAGTTCTCGTCATCTTCAAGTCATCTCCATCTTCAGGTCATATTTATCTTCAAGTCATCTTCATTTGGATCTGGATCATCACTCGATCTGGATCATCTTTGATTAATCAACATCACTGGATCTAGATCATCACTTGATCTGGATCATCATCACTAGATTTGGATCATCACTCGATATTAATCATCTCTGCTAGATTAACATCATTGGATCCGGATCATCACTTGATATGGATCATCATCACTGGATCTGGATCATCACTGGATCTAGATCATCACTGGATCTAGATCATCACTAGAACTGGATCATCATTGCTGGATCATCATCACTAGATCTAGATCATCACTCGATCTGGATCATCACTACTAAATCATCATCACTGGATCTAGATCATCAGTCAATCTGGATCATCACTGAGTCAACATCATAGGTGCTATCTCATGATTCTTCTCATCATAGGAAGTTCTACAGAGCCAGCCCTTTTTCATGATGGTTGTAGTCCTATCCTCCTTGTAGGTCTTATTTAGCGCTTATATATGACCCTAAGTCAGAATGGCCAGCACTCACATCTGAACATGAGAGGAACACATCCAACATCATGTCAGAAAGGCACAACACTTACATTCACCAGCATGATAGTACTCAACTACTATCATCTATGAAAAGGCACAACACTCACATCTGACCTTGAATCGTCAGAAAGGCACAGCACTCACATCTTACCTTGACTCATCAGAAAGTCACAACACTAACATCTGACCTTGACTCATCAGAAAGGCACAGCACTCACATCTAACCTTGACTCATCAGAAAGGCACAACACTCACATTCACCAGCATGATAGTACACAACTACTATCATCTGTGAAAAGGCACAACACTCACATCCACCAGCATGATAATACACAGCTATTATCATCTGTGAAAAGGCACAACACTTACATCTGACCTTGACTCATCAGAAAGGTACTCAATCCTAGACTAAGGTTCTTGGTAAATGACTAGGTGCCTCCATTCAGAGAATGGAAATAGACCTTATATATAATCATGTAGGAACCAATACTACAGTCATATCAAAATGGCTCAGCACTCACATCTGACATGGAAGGAACCAATCCTCTCACCATGACAAAATGGAAACAACCCTTATATTTGATCAAGTGGGGACATATCCCTCAATCACATCAGAATCACCCTACACTTATATCTGATCATGTGAGACTACATCCCAGATCCATATCAGAATCGCCCTCACTCCTAGACAGATTATTCCTGGTAACTGACTAGGTACCTCCATTCAAAGAATGGCAATAGCCCTTATATCTAATCATGTAGGAACCAATCCTGCAGTCACATCAAAATGGCTCAGCACTCATATATGACATGTAAGGAACCAATCCTCTCACCATGACAGAATGTCTTAGCCCTTACATCTAACCATGGAAGGAACCTAACCCTCTCACCATGTCAGAATGGCTCTAGGTCTCATCATTTCCCCTTGGAGGGAAACTCAATATGGAGAACACCAAGCTTCTCCCTGAAGTACTCAAACTTCACTTTGGCCATTTCTAGCATAGAATCACATCAGGTCTGATTATGTCCAAGGATGACCTATGAGCTTCGCCAAGACCGATTACATCTAAGGACAACCTACAGGTCTGTTTACATCTAAGAAACCTACGAGCTTCTCAAGGATTTATGCTCAGAAAACCTACCTCACTGACTATGATAGAACTCCCTCTTTCAAGAGATCTTGATATGGATCACATATTGGAGCTTCACTGCTCCTCTCTCCCAAATAGCAAGTGCCAACATGTTTTTCCTCAGTTGTACATAGTGCCATGTAGGACTCCATCCTACTAAAGCAAGAGATCACACTTGATCCCATACTAAAGTAGCACCTCGAAGTGCTCTTCCTATCAATGGCACTACCTGCCCAATATGAATCCTCATAACCCTCTAGGTTAGTCTTCTGATTCGCCTCATATTTGAGCCCATAATCAATGTACCCTTCAGGTACCTCACAGCATGCTTTGCAATCATCAGGTGAACATGTCTCAATATGTTCATAGCAAAGAAAATATCTGGTCTCGTATTTGTCAGGTACATCAATGAACCAATCATCTGACGATACATCATAGCATCAACTATCTCTGGTGAAGCAACAATCAATAGCTTCAGGTTCGTTGCCATAGGTGTGGTCATGGCCTTGCAGTCCGTCATCCTGGACCTCTTCAGGATATCTACTACATAACTCCCTTGTCCAAACCTCCATGCATAGTGCATCATCCCTAAGTCATTTATCTTGAACTCAGCACCAAGTCTTCTTCTTGAAAATTTAATGAGTTCCCCTTTTCTGTCAGGAACAAGTCATCAACATATAACGGGTGCATCACTGGTCTTCCCCTTCAACCTTGAAGCAAAGGTTGAAATCCTTTTTACTCTCAATAAATCCTAGAGTCATCGGTAATCTATCCATCCTATCATACCATGTCGAACCTCAAGATATTCTATAGTCACCCCCTCTGAAGCGGAGCATCATACTCCCTCTATCTTCTGTACTCTATGCACTGAAACATTCTATACTAGAGTGACAAGTAGCTTCCTATGCTACTAATATTCTATGTATCCATATAGTGTATAGACTTTCATCTTTAACCGTGTAGCAAAGGTTAAGATCTTCATCAAGCTCATCATGTATGTGTTTCAACTCCCACTGGCTGCAAATGTCTCTTCATAGTCTATACCTTCTTTTCATGAGAAACCTCTTGCTACGAATCTTGCCTTGTATCCCACGTTGTTTCCATCTACTGCATGATTGAACTACAAACTTCCCTTCATGTATCGATACTGCATCCTAGACATCATTCTTCTTGAATTGGTCTTCCCTTTGTTCTTTGTTACTTCTTCATATCTAGAGGGTTCTGCATCAATGATGTCGATGCATTCATCATATTATTCTTCATCTTGAACTGTCGTCACTTGTTCTTTGGAACAAGTCTCATCCTTCTTTGCTTGTAGGCAATTATGTATGAGATCTTTCCTACAAGTCAAATGCATTTGTATGGTTAGAAAATTTTCATAAGGAATATTCATACTGGAAGGTTCTTATGCATAAACATATGATCATGAAACTACTTTAGCCAATACAACATTCATCCATATCTCACAGAAATTTTCTAAATTCCTTCCATCTCTACCAGGACAACATTAATATTGTGCACTAATCCAATATGTCAGCAAAGAGGTTTCATTCTAGATAAGCAGCAATGGAGAGTTGTATAGCACCATGAGCTATTTACTCATCACATGCATATTAGTATTATAATGCCATTAATGAAAACATTCTATCATGCCTAATACATTAACTGAATATAAACAAATGCATAACAAAACAATATCATGAAATGACAATTGAATACTTATCTTTATTTGTTTCGTTGGTACACTCCTTCTTGAGCCTTCAGCTTTATCATCTTCCTCATTCATAATAGAATCGTTTCTTATCCAAATGCTAAGATGGATAAAAGGTTCTTCAAGATTTGAGTCCTTTGTATTCCTCATCGCTTGAGGGATCTTCATTGGATGGTGCGAGCTTGATCTTCAATTTCTCCCATCTTCTCTTCTCTTATTATGAGTCGAGCTTCTTCTTCTTCCCAAAGTCTACTGAAAGTAATCACTTCCTTCTAGCACACATTTCTTGCATGAATGAATCCCATGGTCATGGGAGGCCATTCAAGGTGGCTATCACCACTTCTACATTCTCCACTTCTTCTTCTACTGTTACAAGTTTGAGAGACCCTCGTAAAGTATGACTCTATGTTCTCTACATTTTGGATCTTCACATTCTTAAACTGGTTTCTTAAGGTCATATTTTGATTTATGTTCTTCCCTTCAAATAGCTTGGTCAAGGAATCAAACATCTTCGGTGTCTTTAGGGAAGACACTTGTGGTACAATTTGATCCATGATTGAATAAACAATGATCTTCTTGGCCTTGACTAAGTACTTCTTGTGTAAGGCTCTGAGCCTCATCTCCCTCTGGAATTGGAACCTCTCTACTCATGTAGGTGTCCAATTCATTTTATTTAGAGAGATCATATAATTCCATGCTTGAAAGTTGTCAAATTCACCAATCTTATCATCAAGCTGATGTGATAGATCGCTTTGAAATGAGAACCTCAAATGAAAATAGCAAAAGATTAGATCTTACCGATTTGAGGTGTCCGTCCTAGTTCCAAAGCTAGCTGATCTAGGGTTTGTCAAAGAAACTCTAATTTTAAAAACTTGGAATATTTCAGATCTTATTGTATAGAAAGATATTTCTCTTAAAGGCAATTGTCCAATGTACTCCTTTTCTGAAAATAGTGGAGGGAAGCTCCCGAAATAGGAAATTCTAGTTTACCAATTTCTTCTGCGGAAATGCCAATATTGTTTCTACGATATCTCCAAAATTGCTACTCCTATGGGTATGAAAATTTTCACTGAGGTATCCTCACCTATTCCTGTTCCAACACCATATGTTTCATCATAATTGGTTTCACCAATTGGTACTTAATATCATTTTCCCAAGGTGACCTATTATAGGACTGTTCAGAACAGAGAAGTTGTATGGATTGCCACGTGTGACTGTTTCATCTTCTGGGTCTAAAACTCAAACCACAGAAATTAAGGTCTGTTCCCTTTCTAGAAAATTTTCATAAATTTCATTTGGAGCTTTGTAACCCAAGATATGTCAATTCTCCCTAGGTGTCCTGTTTAGGGATGAATCCTAGAAGAGGATGGAACCCTAACTTGGAGGGATCATATCTCCCAGAATATAGTGAATATGATGTTGAATTCTGGATATAGTGTAAACCAGGATTTTATCTTCGCCATATGAAATTTTCAGCTCGTGATCCTTCTCCAATCTCGAGATATAGTGAATGTACCAAAACTTATCAGTTTTAGTATTTAGGGTTTTTCTAGTTCGGGGTCAAACTAGAGTTTGACTTTCCTAGAATTTCACCCAACCAAAAATCTTGAACCAGGTATCTAAACTTTGATTTTGATGAGGAGATCGATCCTATGCTGGGCTCACTTAAAAATTCCTCTTCTGTAAGAAGCCCTAATTTCCCGCACCAAAAACTAAAAATGCTCAGAACCGAATTATGCTTCGACAGAAAGATGCGCCCTTCAATGGAGAGTCAGCCTAGCATGCTTTTGCTGATGGATAGTGGAGAGAGAGCCAAAAATTAAGAATCCCTAGCTTCTATAGCTGCACAATGTCTTCTTCTCAGGTTAGCTCTGATACCATGTTAGATTTTTATCATTCAAGCTAGCATTATGATCTTAGGATCTTTAACTAAGAGAATAACATGCACATCAATAAAACACAAGAGACAAGAGACACAAAGAATTTTCCTTGAGGAAACCATAAAGGAGAAAACCCCACAAATTCCTCAGAGATAGAATCAACACCAAAAGTAAAACCCAAAAACATATGGATGATCTCTTGACAGAAGTACTCTCTCTCTTGTCCCAGCAACTTCTCTCTCACTCATGCGCCCCAATGAGTGAGTGTGTGTGTGATAAATAGAGAGACTCACTCTCTATTTATATTATTTTGTTCACTTGAAACCCACTCCAACATGTCAGCCTCACGTAACAATTACTTACTAGAGCCGACCTCTCTAGGAGTGTCTAATAACCCTAGTCCTCCACAACTTGTGGGGACTTTGCCTCCTCCGACTAAAAATGAGGGTTATCCTTATCACAACAGTGGGGACTATTGCCCTGACTTACAATGCCTCACCTATGGTCAACTTCTCTAGGATATTATAACAACCCTAGGGCCCCACAACTGCGGGGACTTTAACCCTTGACCAATAGGAGGGTTACCCACAATGACTTGACATGACTTGTTTACATTATAGAACCTCCCGATGGGAACATCAGGGCACGACATGACTCAATTACATTATGGATACTTCCCGAAATAAACATTAGGGTATAATACATAATATATACAAGTGAATACATTCTGAAGTTACAAATACATCAACATGAACATCCACAATAACATATGAACCAAATAAACCTGATTAAGATCAAGAATTGCAACATTTACAAGAAACAATCAACATGCAAGATGATAACCAAGATTAGCATGTAGGATGCTAAATTTTCACACAAAACCAAAAATCCAACCTATGATTTTGTAATAGGATGAGAAGAATGAGATTTTGAATCCAAAGCAATAGAAATCTTCTTGAAATTTACAAATTTATTGTCCCTTGTCTCTTCACGAGCCTCCAAGCTCTCTCGAATGCATTTTTATCCATGGCAATACTTGCAAATAAATACTAAATTTTAAAGCTACAGATGGATTTAAGGATCCCTTTAAATGGGGTCTTTGAATCCATCTACAGTTTTAAAATTTAGTAAATCGAGAGAATTCATTGTATAAACTGCAATTTTCCATTGTCAAATTTGGGTGGTGATGTTAGATGCAAAATTTACCTAGGAAATAATACATAAAGGAGGTTTAACTTGATAGTGATAAGGAGAGGTCGTCACTCCATTGTATGTATCATATTCTATGAGTTTAGGCATGTAAGAGGTCGAGGAGTCAAAATATTTACCTGAAACTTCGAGATGGGGTCATGCCTCTACCTTTACTCCATATGGATCTGAGGCTAGTTCTGGGTCAGAACCCCTATTTAATTATAATTGAGATTTTGACAGTTAAAATATTGTTCTTGGTGCTTCCACCGGTTCAATTATTATTGGATCAATTACTACGAAGTTTAAAGGAATTGATCCCGGTGAAGCTACATTGACTAGTGCAGCTAGTTTGACGATCACAGATCATGATAGTTATATCGAAGTTAGAAAAGCACCTCAGGATGGGACTTGGGACTCTTACATTTAAGGATAAAAAACTATCTATATTGATGCTTCTGGGTATCGATATGGTATTGGTTCTAGTACCTATTTGTTATTGTAGGAACCTAATTTTACTTTGGCAGACGCTTAACAGTTTGCTTCGATGGTGCAGCAGGGATAAAGATGGTCAAGAGAAAATTCGTGCATTTTCTTTGTTAGATCTTTGAGGATCGAGGTGCATGGCACCAATATTACTAATATAAGGTAGACAATTTACTAAACTATAACACTTCATTGTCACAATTGCAATTTTCCATGACACAATTAAAAATGACTAACATAAATGAGTAATCCATATTCTTCTAGTTAGTCATTTTTTATGCCATGACTAAATTAGTCATTTATGTTAGTCATTTTTAACTCTGTCACTTATTATCTAGTCATATTTATTATCTGGTGACTAAATTAGTCGTTAATTTTAGTCGTTTATAGTTGGATCAATCAAAATTGCTGATATTTAGTAGTAAATCACTTGAAAAACCTGTGGTGACTAGAATTTTTAGTCACATAGTAGCTAATTCCTCATTTTGTACTAGTGATATGAGGAGTGTGGTTGTATATTGAAGAGGGCGATACTTCTTGGGTGCTATCTAAGGATAAATTTTCTTGATTTTATAATTCCCAACTTAATCCCATTAGCAATATCTAAAATCATGAACTTTGGAGTGTAAAATATCTTAAGATCACCTAAAACACACATTTTCCCCATTTTCACCTACTATACTTGAGTCTTAATCCCCAATACTATCCTTGAGTCTTAGATTCCCTAATTTAAAGTTTTATTTTTCCTTCTTTCCACCCACATTGTGTTTTGTCTATATGCGTGTGAGAGAAACATTAGCTAGTTAGTTTTATACATGACATTATTTTCCACTAATTACTATAGTTACACATGTTATTTATTTGTGATTGATGATTATTAAGTTAAACATGCATACGTTATTATTTATTGATCAATATTAACTAGAGTTAAACATGCATACTTTATGAGTTATTGGCCACCAATAACTAGAGTTAAAAAATTATTAAAAGTATTATTGCTTCTAATTTTAGAGAGAAAATGTGGTGTAGTAAATAATTAGAAGATGACAGAAACTTAAGATACTATATATGCACTCTGTTTTAACTAGCTTAAAGAAGAACAATTGATCCCTAAAAAAATTTTGAGATGAATTTTTGACACTAAGAAGGTTAAAGATGGAAAAAATTTCTCTTAAAATGTGGTGTGTACACCCACATTAAATAAGGGATTTCAAAGCATTCTCTACAATCTCAAACTCTGTAACCTTATAACTAATCACAACTATGATAACATGATAATGAGAGAAATCTCCTGCAATAAATAATGAAATTGGACGACATAACAGAAATAGCAGAACACGGAAGGAATTTATTGGTCATAGGCATCTTTATGGGAAAAATCTCCTTTGAGAAATATCAATACAAATAACTCATGGATTCCTTCATTGGCCTCAACACATACTTATATACTAAGTCTAATCTAAACAACTATTACTCCCCATGAATGTGGGATAAACATGTACTTATATACTAATTCTAATCTAAACAACTATTATTCACAATGAATGTGGGATAATACAATATACTCACAGGACGACTTACAAAGCATATGTGTCCAACAACAATATACTAACAAAGTCAGGAGAGGGGTTGACACGGGTTCCTAATAGAGAAGACTTTTCTTAAATATTTTGGAACACATAAATAAAATTGTAAAGAAAACTAAGTGAATCATCATCTTTCTTAAGGTCCAATAAACCATCATCATCATTTATTTATTACTAATATTTAAAACTAAACATACATATTTTTTTGTTTGAACAAAAAAATTAAATTAAAAAATTACCTTGTGAAATAATTTTTATAATAATAATAATTGCGTCGATAGGAATTTATATTTTACATTTACAATTTGAGGTTGATCTCATAATAATAAAACAAGCATAGAAATGTAGACATGCATCATTGATTTTCCTCAAATAAACACAAATTAAACCTTCGCTGGTATTTTTGTCTTGCACCACCATTGGACTAATCCATTCAGATTCTTTGACAAGCTCAATAATGCCTACATCTAGCATTTTTTCGAGCTCCACCTTAACTTTTTCTTTATACCTTGGATTCAATATATAAGGGCTTTTCTTAATTGGTTTTGCACCAGGATTTACTGGAATTCTCATTTCTCCGAGATCACCAGTGAGACCCTTCATTTCTGAAAACTTAGTAGGAACAAATATTGAAATTCATGTAGTAAGTTAGTAATTTTACCTACAATATCATCATCCCAATAATCCCCAATATTAGCAAATTTAGGATTATCACTAGAACCAATGTTTACCTTCTTTATCTTCAATGGATGCAAATATTTCTTAGATGTGATCTAATGACCTTCCATAGCCGGGATTCCTTCAATTTAGGGGATGTGAAAATATCCTAGGTCATCATTACTTAGATATCCTATAATGTTGTAGCATTCCATGACTTTTTCAAGTGTCGCAGTCCACCATGGAATATTAGACAAGGATAATGGCATTTCTTCAAAAACATTTGCTTTAGTAACTTGAAGGGTTGCGTCCACTATTGGTCTCTCATCTTCATAATTGAATGTTGTCTAAAAATAATAGCCATAGTATCCCTGTCTACGGTACCTCATCAAATCTCCAGTGATGTATCCCAATTCTTGGGTATAGTTTCTAATGTATGGATAAACATATGGACCCATTCTTGCTTAGGTATACTACCCCACATTCTAGTATAGGCTTCCAAATGGTTGACAAGACTAGTTAAGCTATTGTATTTTTCTCCCACATATGAAAACCCTTCACCAAACCATATTTCTAGAAACCTTCTACACTGCAACATAGACCTCTATGGTTTTTTTATGGGAATCCCACCACCTAGATGGAATAGCTTTCAGGGCTACATCTAATGCTAACAATCATTGTTTCTTAGAAACTTTGACTTCAAAATCAATAATAAAATCATCTAAATAGGGTAACCCATTATACGTAGGAATATCACATACTTAATTTACAACTTAGTGCAATGACATTGTAACTCTAACGCACTTCCTCATAGAGACATCATGTAGTCTATTCTGCCTATTTTCCAAAGATTTGCCAGAGTCCAATGAACATGAACTAATGCTTCACCAACTCAATGTACCACTAGTTGTAGGGTCAACATAATCATCTACTCATGAATTAATGTTATAAATACTATCCATATCATGATCATCATGTTCCTCCCTAACTATTTTGACATACCTTGGTCCCTCTAAAGGATACAAAGGTGTGATAGATATGATATCTCTATTTCAAATGTCAGCAATATTTTCTTAAAATTTATGAAATTTCGGTTCTTAATCACCCAATCTATACCAAACAATGAAGGATATGGATTGGTATCATCGACTATCTCTATAACTTCAAAGTCTACAAAAGTTTGCAATCCTTCCACTTCAATTGGAACAACTACCATTCTTCCAAATGGAATTACTTTTTGTTGGATGGACAATCTAAGTTGGACATGTGACCACACTAATTTATATTTTCCAATATTCTCCCAAGTTTGTTGAGTAATGATATTCACATCAAACCCTAAATATAAAATGACAAAATCCATGTCATAATCTCCAATCTTCATAGTAAGTCGCAGTTTCCTTTCGGTTTTAATTTTCTTTTACAGATGGTTTACAACCCTTTCCTACTAGGTTCCCTTTATGAGTGATCAAGTAGACTTTGTGATTCCCTTAAGGCATCCTCATATTTAATTAAATCCAAAAAACTCTTCAAAAATGTTTTTAGGGAACTTGACTTTCCATGTGATTTCTTTGGAATTGATCGGTCAAACTAGGATGGCATGACATAAATAGGAACTTCATCATATACTGGAGGTGGAACATGGGTTGATGCTCCCTTTTGTTTTTGCATAAATGCATTCCTAGATTCGAATAAAAACTCCTTTTCTTTATGGACATTGAATGAAAACTATCATTGCACAGTTGGTTTAACTCTCAGATCCCACACGTTATTATGACTTCCTTTCATATCCCCTATCGCATATCTGCCTCATGTAACTACATCGACAGTAGGTTTCTTTTACTTCAGTTCTACTGATATCTTATGAACATCCTATTTCTAGTTCTGGTGTCCTTTGACTTTCCACTTTTCTATGAGATGAGGACAATCTTCAATTATATGATCTAAGGATCTACAATACGTGAATGTCAAGCATGGGTTCGTACATTCCCTATAAAAGTGTCTTGGTTGACCACACTTGTAACAAATCCTCTAACTAGACCAAAGCCTCCTTTCATATTTCCACTAAATCCACCTCGCAGCTGATTAAACTATGCACCACTTCCTTCAGCATGCTCCTCTCCTTTGATTTGATATGCATCCGCTATGCATTCTGTAAGAAACTAATATTCTAGACAATCTTTTTCATCATGGCCCACTAATATACAAAACTTACAAAATAGATTATTTGGAGTAATTACAATTTATTGCAGCATATAGCATTCCTCTGGTCAATTTCCTCTAGTTTACATATCCAACACTGGACTCCCACTCCATGGTTCAAAGGATTAGGATCTCCTACAACCATATATTACTGGAACGTTGGGAATTGTTCTTTATAGTGTCCCTATCTTTTACATTGTGCACACTAGAATTATTCTCTTGTGTCTTTTCCTTTCTTAATATACTGAATATATAATGACAATTTTTCCAACTACAACTAGAGCTGAGCCATACCTACACAAGTTTCTCTGACAGGTGATGCTTCTATTTTTATAGCGAGCTCAAGGGCCTTAGTCTGTGATGAAATATTTTGTTGCATCAATGAAACCTTGATATGTGGTAACAAAATAGCTATAAACCACTTCTTATGCTAAACATATATCATTTTGAAACTCACACGATTCATCAACATCTTAAATCTATGGTCGAATTCCCGCACAGAATCATTTGTTAACTACTAAATTTACTTTAACTTAGTAATACACTACGACTCGGACTTCATATTTTAGAATTCATCTGTTAGTGCAACTTTAATCTCTGGTAAATTTTTATGTGTTGTTCCAGCATGTACATTTGCAAATTTCATGAACCAATCCAAAGAGTGACCTTGAAAACTCATGATTGACTATGCTCTTTTCACATGTTTCATCTTGCACTTGCTTAACAGTCCATACAACCGCACACAAAAACCAAATTTGTTTCTAGATATTCTAACCTAGTTCCATGAAAAGTATCCAAATTCATATAATCATCTTGAGACATTATATTCCTAGGTATTACTAACATAATTGATACTAAAGGACTGACACTTCAAACTTTGTTATTAATAAAAGCACTATTCTGACTACTACTAAATTGTTACTTACTTGTAATAACTATGACAAACTAACATGCCTTATCTCAGTTTCTAGAGATGTATGTGGGTTCCTGGGCCTGTTCTGGCCTCTGGCCTCAGATGGATCCACATGTTCTTCTTCTGAGATGAGTTGGTAATATTCCTCTTCATCCTCCTCTCTATCATAGGAATATTCTTCAATTTATGCTACTAGTTCTTATTCATGTCCTTCAGTCACATTGCAAACCTCTCTCCTCATCGCAATCCTCCTTCACTTATTTGATTTAAATATTCTCTCACTTCCCCAAAAACCACACTATTCATCTGTCCCGCATTCTTCTCCCCTTTTCATCGTAGTTCATTCTTCATAATTGTCCTAGACCATCCTCTAGTCGACACCCAGATCCACTGTGCACAAATGAGTTACTCCTCAGAGTTCATCCTTAGAATTCCTTTTTCACAAAGAATCATTTTAATCTGCAAGTTTAAAGATTGCATAGACTTACCTTGCGGTCCTTTGAAAAATCTCTCTTTGTTGTGTTGTAGGAATTTGTAGTGTCTACAGCGAACTCGGTAATGTACCCCTCCAATATACTATGCAACCTGTTAATGCAAAACATTCCTCAACTAGCTCTACATGGCATAAACCATGATACATATATCTTTTCCCTACCTTTTTTCCCTCATTTTTGACCTCCATAACTATGTTTTAACCTTATTCTCTCTCAAAAATATCAAAAGGGGCTAAAAAGCTCACAAAAGAGCTAAAAGGTTCACAAAGGGGCTAAAAACCCCAAAAAGAGATAAAAACATAAAAAATGGATTAAAACCCTAAATAGGGTCCAAAACCCTAAAAGAGTGAAAAGGACAAGAAAAAACTATAAAATAGTGTGGAGGTCTCCATCACAAGATTCACTTATTCCTTCTTCCATTTTTCTATTTTCATGAGTACGGTGAGAATCATTCATCTCATAATACTCACATCATTTTGCCAAATATTCCATAGCTCCACCATATCCCATCCCGTACATTGAGGCATCCTCTGTACTAACCAACCTGTCGAGAGGTGGCCCATATCCAAGTTTGGGGAATGGTGGCCCACTTTCAAGAAAAGAGAAGGTATACTTTTCACGTTTTTTTTTATTTAGTGTAGTAGTTTTTTCTTATTTTTTATTGTGCTACTACTATTTTATTTGCAACTAGCTCTCTTCCATTGAACTCTACCCTTATGTCCCTTGGATGGAAGGGAGGTGCTTTTGCATGTAGCTAGGGTGAAAACCCTGCTACACAACCAATAATCAACAACACGAGATATCTTAGTGTTGACACCTTTAAGGGTATGATTAACTTAGGCATCCAAAACCTAGGTTCACCCCCTTGAAAACACCTATTTTGGAAGGCTAACCTTCACAACCGTTTAATAAATACGATGGGGAACTCGGTGAAGAAACTTTCATTAATATTTGAATAAAAATACTTACATAACTACTCTTTTTAGTTAAGGAACAAATGTCTACTCTGTTCTTAAGCAAATTCGATCATCTTCTCACAACTCAGTCCTCAATCTCTGGCTTATATGGATTCCACATCCCCCTTCAACACATGAACCAATCTGGACAAGGGAACCATTTGTTGGTGCAATTCTACTTTGGCCTAGGTTCACTCAACTATTCCAGCAACAAACTCCAAGATATCGACCCTTTCGGCAGCACCAACAAAGTAAGAAAAGTATCACCCTAGGTACCTATGGGAACTATAGGAGCCATATTTCTACAAAAGTGAAGGGGAGTGGTATAAAATCCATAATACTCAACATTATAGGGCTTCGACAAATATTTCATATTCCATATAAAGAAAGGAAACAACTATGACATACATTCATGACCAAGTCTCAATATTATTAACGATTCATATTAGCTTAACACTTGATTAACATTCAATCCACAATGCAGAATAAGATAAAAGATCATAGCACATAGAATCATCAAACACACACATTAACACCATGATTTTACATCGAAACCTAAGACGGGAGAAAACTACAAAAGCATTTCGTATTTATGATTCATAGTAAATAAGTACTTCATGTCTGCACACATAGCCTGCAGACTTTATTATTCTTCTGTTACTACACATATGTGCACTAAGCTTGCAGATCTTACCCTCCCATGCATCTCTATCATACAATTTTCTTATAGTATACTTTCTTCATAACCAGAATTGGCTTGCCAAAATGATTCGAAACTTATTTACTTCTTCACTTAACCGAATTACTAGCTAACCCCAAAATTTCCAACCCATTACATATATATATATATATATATATATATATATATATATATGATTTTTGATAGCCCAACTCGTATTCCCTCTACATAGACTCATTAATGTAAGTGGACACAACATTATAGCTACTCCTAACTAAATTTGCATTAACATTGTCCAAATGCCTGCTTCCCTTATTTCTTGGTTGGTTCTCCAAAACTTGTCATGTTTTAGCAGAACACTTTGCCTTGTCCTCTTTCACACCAAAACTACTTCCAAAATATTTCCAAAACTTTCCAGGGCCAACAATAATTGTTATTTCCTATCCCTATTTATAAATAAACAAATAAACTAATGCACCTCTCTTAAGCATAAAGTAATACAAGAGTTATATTTTGTGATCTCAATTGAGTGTAGCTCAAGTGGTTAGGAGGAATGTTTGTTATCCTCGCCACCTAAGTTCAAATCTCATTCTGTGACACTTGCTACTTGGGAGTCAACTTTGACCATGCAATTATGGTGTGGATTATGTAATTCTAGAGATACCTTCATTCTCTATGGTAGCAAGTGTCGACATTTAGGTCCACTCAAATTGTAAATGTTCTTAAATCTACAATGTGAAGGTACGATCATCATTTATTTAGAGTTTAACTTTAAATTTGAATTTTAATATAGTTAGATTTCAAAAGTAATAATTGATTACATTTTTAGGATTTTTTTTGTTTTTAAAAGAAATCATTTTTTTTAAATCTATTTTTTGAAATAAGATAGTAAGTTTTATTAAAAAATATAGTTTTATTTTATTAATTTTAATTATAAAATTTTGTTTTAATAATTTTAATTCAATTAAAAAATACATACATTATTAAAATTTCAAAAAAATAGAAAACATAACATTATTGTATCCATAAATAAATAAATCAATAAAAAAGATTAAATTTATCGTATTTGTTTACTTCTTTTCATAATAGCGAAACCAAATTATAAAACTTATCATTCACTAGCCAGGGTAAAAAATTTATCTAACATTATCACCTCTCAACACTTAATAAAATTGATATAATTTACACCTCAAATATTTACCACATCTTAATAAAGTTGATATCATTTACACTTAAAATAGTTGCCACATGTTCCCAACAACATGAATATATATCACTTTCATGAGAACGCATAAGGTCTAAAATAGTTGCAACATGTTCCCAACAACATGAATATACATCACTTTCATGAGAGAGTATAAGGTCTAAAATAGTTGACACATGTTCCCAACAACATGAATATATATCACTTAAGGTCTTCCATGTGTCATGGATTTATACTACATTAGACAAGTACAAATCATGTGAATTTCATTCACAAATATTTTGTTTAAATAGATTCATATTTTAACATATTTGTTTAAATTCACATTAAATAATCTATTTGATTACATAAAGAGATGTATTTTAATTTATATAATAATAAAAAATATTTTAGTGAAATTGTAAATATTCAATATACGAATTGTATTTATCAAAATACATGGATGATTTCAATCATATCTAAATTGTTTAAATTCAATGAACCCAAATCTATTATTATTCTACTCCTTTTAAATTCGATTTTAATATAATACATCTAATCAGTTTCTATATATTATCATAATTGACTAAAATATATTTAAATAATGGAAATGTATTTCAACCACTAAACCAGAATCACACTCTCAATACATTTGGAAAAATAGACAACTTTAGTAACAAAGTATAACAATGGTTAAAGAAATCCATGAAAATATTTATTATGGTGGGTGATTTGAAATATTAGTTAGGATAGGATCTAGGTGTGTCCAAGAATATGAGGTATTTTTTAGATGCAATCTTATTTTTAGGAAACATGCTTACGATACATAAAAATATAACGCACTCGTGTTATGTAATGCTTAGTTTGGTTAAGTTTGAGTTTGACATAGCATATGACACATAGGCTAGGATAAGAAAAATGGATATGCATTTTATAGTACAAAATACGCACACATTTTATAGTTACAAAATACACACTCGTTATGGAGAAGCAAAACACGCACACATTTTAGATAAGCAAAACGTGCACGCGTTATGGAGAACCAAAAAAATTGGTTTTGGTGCATGGCTAGGGAAATGAATAAAAACAATAGTTTGCATCATCAATACTTAGGAACTATAGTAATATTTTAGCATCATCAAGAACAACATCTCAAACAACCCTGCCTAACCTCCCAAGAGAATAATTTTTCTTTTTGTTGTAATATGGACACCATTAGGAAGCTTTAAGAACTAAGTATTGGTCATAGTCACTTGACCATGATTTGGGGAGGAAACTCAATACTTATGCCCTAAAGGTATTTTTTAAGGATTGAAGTCCATGAACAAGGCATCAAACCTGCACACCGGACCTTCGTACGTGATATTTTGCATCTAAGAGAGAGTATACATTGCATTAGAATTCTCTTAGCACAAGGAACATATCTATATCCATGGTTGAGGGAGGAAACCTAGTCCTTAGGCCCTAAAGGAATCCTATACAGGGATGATTTTAAGGAACCATACTTATTTAAAAGTGTATAAATGTTGGCGAATCTTACCAATTCTTAAAACACCAACTATAAAATGTTTAGCGATATATTTCAAAAAATATTTTGATTTCCAAAGATTTTATATCGTTTATATAATAATCTGGTGATTTTTAAGATGAAAAACGTTTACCCCATCAAAATTGGGCGAAACAAGGCTTCAAAAAATGTAAAATGGCGAATCATTTTTTGGAGAAAAACCCCTAAAAATAGCCCATGGGATAAATTTCGCCTCTAAAATTCCTATAGACATATAGGGCCAAGAACAACACCTCAAACAAACACACATGATCTCTTAAGGGTATCCTCAACCTTTAAGTTGGTATATGGACATGTTTAGTATTTTTTTAGCATTAGATATGGAGGATAAGGTGTTAACCCTGGTTGGTACATAAAGCTTTAATTTTAGGTTGTAATCCATCTTTTAGGGATCAAGGTCCATGAACAACACCTTGAATCACCATAGATGACCTCTCAAGTTTATAGTTTTGATTTTAATGCAAATATGGCAACCATTATGGGTTTCTAAGTACTATGTATGTGTCTTGGGACCTTAGACATAATAAGGGGAGGAAACATAGGCCTTAACCCCTAGAAGATGCTTCTAGGCATCTAGACTTCTAGATCCAAGAATGATGTGTTGAACAACCTCAATATATCCTTCCATTGTATCTTTTACCTTGAAATGAGGATACTAGTGCCATTAGAACATTTTTAGCACGTATAGATATTTGGCCCCTTGACATGGGTGGGGGAAAACACTTGGTCCTTAGGCCTTAAAGGAATTTGTTGACCATATATGGCAAAAATTGATGCCTCCAACCACCACAAATGAAGTTCAAAATAAATCCTTTGAATCTTAATGGATATATACATGCCATCGTCATTTCTTGAGCACTAGGTATGCATCTCAAGTCCATGGACATGATCATGGGAGGAAACTATCGTCTTAGGACCTAACTAAAGCTTCTAGGCATCCAGGGATATGAAGGATGCCTTAAAATCTCACACATGGCATCTCATAGGTATATTTGGACTATGAATATGGATGTTAGTGGAATTAGGTGGTTTTGAGCAGCAGGTATGGGACTTCTGAGACATGATTGAGGGAATATGCTCTTGCATTAGGCCATAATGGAATATTTGAGGCACCGATGTTAATGAAAAATTCCTTGAAGCACCACACATGAACTACTCAAGGTATGCTTTCTCTAAGAAAATATGCACATGCCTTTAAGAGGTTTTCAGAATTAGATATGGGTATGAAGGCATCGACATTGTCAAGGGAGGAAATATAAGACTGAATCCCTAAATAATCTATTTGGAATCTATGGCTACGCATGTGACTTACTCATTATCCCTCTATTCCTTACTCATTGGCCCTCCATGCCTTTATATTTTTATCTCTTTCTATATCTATGTGTGTGTGTGCCTTTCCTCCCCCCCCTCTCTCTCTTTCTCTCTCTCTCTCTCACACACACACTCCCCATATCTAAGAACCCCTCTCCACCTTCTTTATACCTCCCTCACTATCCCTCCCTACATCACTCTCTCTCTATTTCTCCCCCCTCTCCCCTCTCTCATTGTTTCTCACCCATCCCCCCCTCTCTCCCACACAATCTCTCTCTATATGTGTGTGTGTGTGTCCCTCCCTCGTCTCTCTCTCACAACATCCCTCTCTCTCTCTATCTCTATGTGTGTGTTCCTCCCTCACTCCCCCTCTCTCATAACCTCTCTTCATGTTCTCTATACCTCCGTAACTATCCCTTCCTCCATCACTATCTCTTTATCACACACCCCTCCCCCCTCTCTCTCTATCGCTCAAACCTATGTGTTTGTGTGTGTGTGTCCCTCTCCCTTCTCTTGATCTATATCTATGTGTGTGTGTTACTCCCTCACCCCCCTCTCTCATAGCCTCTCTCCACCTTCTATATACATCCCTCGCTACCCCTCCCTCCATATCACTCTCTCTATCATTCACCCCTCCCCCCTCTCTCTTTGTTTCTCACCCCTCCCTCCCTCTCACCTGCACAATCTCTCTCTCTTTGTGTGTGTGAGAGAGAGAGTGTTTGTGTGTTTGTGTCACTCCTCCCTCTCTCTATATATATCTTTGTATGTGTGTGTGTCCCTCTCTCACTTCCCATATCTCATAACCCCTCTCCACCTTCTCTATACCTCCCTCACCATACTTCCCTCCATCAATATTTCTCTAATTCTCTCCCCTCCCTCTCTCCATTTTTTGCTCACCCATACCCTTATCTCCCACATAATATGTGTGTGGGGGGTCTGTGTGTGTGTATGTGCCCCCTTCTCTCACAAACTCCCTCTATATATATCCCTCTCCCTCCACATTCTATTTACCTCCCTCACTATTCCTCCCTCTATCAATATCTCCCTCTGTTCTCCCTTAATTACCAGCCCTTTGTTCCATTATCCCTCTACCCTATCCCCTCTCCCTCTCAACTTGTATCCATCCCCCCCTATCTCTTTTGACCCTCCCTCTCTATCTTTCTCTCTCTCCATTGATCAACCCTTCACCCTT
>LPNX010641642.1:97515-183152 GCA_001517045.1 Pseudotsuga menziesii | reverse complement strand
CCCTTTACACACACCCACACACACCATCTATCCTTCCCTTGCTATCTCTTTCCTTCACTCTATCTCCATCCCTCCCTCACTCCCCCTCCTCTCTCTATATATTATTCTCTATCACACTCTTTGTACATCACTATAACTCTCTCTCTCTCTCTCTCTCTCTCTCTCTCTCTCTCTCTTATAATCCCTTCCTCTATGTTTTCAAATTATCCCTTCTCCTCAACCCCTACCTCATTATGACCCATATTCTCTATTTTATCGCATCTCATTCTCCTCTCTTCAATTTCCCCCTCCTTCGCCTCTCTCCTCCAACACACCCTATTCCTCCTCTAATACTCCATATCGACATTTCCATTCACAAATCCTCTCTCTTATCAAACTGTCACCAACTTCCTCCCCTCCACCTTATCCCTCTTCGCCACTCAAGTCTCATGTATCGTCTTCTAACCCTATACATATTCAACACCTCTTCTCCTCCTAATAGTGCTCTCAATCCCCACTACTGTTCACCCTTGTAACCCATCATGTTCTCATTCCATTCATCTTTATCCACTTGAATTTGTAACATCCTCCTAGGACCTTGACCCTTCCCCATCCCCTCTCAACTATTAACCATGCTCACTCAAACCTACAACATCCTCCTAGGCCCTTGACCCTTCTCCACCCCCTCTCAACTATTAACCATCCCCACTTGAACTTCTAACATCCTCCTAAGCCCTTGGCCCTTCCCCACCCCCTCTAAACTATTAACCATCCCCACCTAAACTTCCAACATCCTCATTGGTCCTTGAACCTTACACACCCCCTCTCAACTATTGACAATACATTTGATGTCTTGCTTATAGTGCTATATTTTTTCCTCTACATAACATGCACGGGTTATAGAACTACATAACGCGCGTGCTTTTTGTAGTTATATAATGTGAACACATTTTGCAGTTCTATAGCACGTGCGCATTTTGTAGTGCTATAATGCGCACGCATTTCCCAATTCTATAAGGGCGGAAAATGTAATTTGAATTTAAACATTCCAATTCACTTGCTCTCATGTCACCGATAGTCCTATGCGTATGGTTTGGAGTTTGCTTCGGTAATACCAGACATGTGTTATGGTATATGATAAACCATAGCTAATTGGGTATTTCTTCTAGTTTCTAAAGAATTCCTTGTTTACGCACTCGTTACAGTATGTTACACACAATCATTTTTGACAAAATATTAAACATAAATAGCATTTTTTCTATAGATTCTAAATACGTAATTTTTATTAAAAAATATTATATTTTACTTTTTTTCAATTTCTATTGTGTCCTAACTCCTTAACTCAAAAAACATGTTGTTAGTGTTTTTTCCATAACTTTTTCAATTCTTAATCGTTTTAAAAACAAATTATATTGTGCACTAGAAGAAACTAACCTCTACATACTATAGAAAACCCATTTCATGATTATTTCATTAAGACATTCAAAGGTTGCACCCACAAAAGGCATACCATTTTCGAGGAATGACCACTTAAATAATTTAAAAAAAAAACACTAATTTAATTTTATAAAAATAGTGCTGCACTAGTGCTATATGTTATCTACATGCCTGTAAATTTTTGTATCCTGAAACCATCATTTAGACCCTCAAAGGATGCACCCACAAAAACATATACCTTATCATTTGCTTAAAAAATAAAAACTGACTGTTAAAAAAAATGAAACTTGACATAGTTATAAAACTTTTCAATACATAAAACTTAGATATTCGGAATCGTGATTCAATTCTTTACATTTAATACTTTTTACTTAAAGAAATATATTTGGTGTAAGTATCTCAAAAAATACAATTAAGTTGAGGGATGCATGATTTTTCATTTTTCTATTGCATCTAACATGCCAAAAGTGAACCTCATTATCTTGCACTCACCCATCTATTGTATATGAGTTTGCTTTTCTTGTATGTATAAAAATGTATATTGTATTCCAATGTCATTATTGAAAAAGTGCATACCCTATTTTAACTACATAATTGATTGGGTTGTGATTCAAGTGGAACCAAAAGGAGATATTTTAATGCAACCAATGTGCATCCTTGACAAGAATATTATGTTTTCTAGGAAGAAATCCATAGGGCATGTAAAATTCCAATGGACACATTATGACCCTTTAAAAGCAGTGTGGGAATTGGAAAATATGATGCAGGAGGCATACCCGCAGTTGTTTTGAAAAATTTGATGTTGTTGGGGCATGATTTCTCATTGTAATGATCATTGACTAATAATGGGGTAACAGTTTGTTATGGAACAATGATTATTTTAGTGTAAAGAGGGTTTCTAAAATAACTACCTACCCCTATGTACCATATATAAATGTGAGGTTTCAAGAGATCCTTGGAATCATGTGATTGGGGAGTTTCCCATATCTTTATTTGGTTGTAAGGGTTGCACGCGCAATGGAGAGGACCTGAATGTGAGTTATGTAGCTCACTTTCCTACCATGGGAAAGGGAGATAGATGTAATCAAGTTTTTTTTCCATTTAATAAAGTAGATCTATGTTTTTATGTGTCTTCCATGTGTTATTTAGGAAGTATATATTGTTCTTATGTTGCGGAATAAATGTTGTTGTGAATATGTTCTTGTATTCATTTTATGGTTAATTTAAGGTTTTATTAAATAATGTTGTCACATGGAAAAAGTTATCAACAAATGCACCAAATGGGAAACTGATAAGATTTATTTCCTTCTTTTGTCAGGTGGTAGTAGCACCAGGGGAGGAGGATCGTTGTAAGAACCTGGACTCAAGGGGTTATTTAGGTATGTGTGGGGATGATGAACACATTCTTGTGGATGGTTGAGTGACTTCTTCACTAAAAAATCCAGATTAGGGTTCCTCAAGGCAGTATCCATCCATATATGTTTTATTGTCTTCTCGAAAGAGTTTATGGCGGTGGATGTAGTGTACAAAAGTGAAACCAACAAGATTTTGTCAAATTAACATTGAAGTGCCTGATCTAAGGATGTCCATTCCTTACAAGGGGTTGATCTAGTCTTTGATGTTGTCGATGAGAGGATGGAGGTACACATTATAATCATTGTTGGGCCTAAGGAAAGGAAAGCATAATTTATTCACAATTCTGCCTAATTATGGAGAAGAAGAGAAAGGATATGCGACAGAGGCAGCACCAGAAGAAGGATGAAGAGAAAGAGAAGAAGGAAGAACCAGAGAAGAAGGAACAACTAAGAAAGAAGGAAGATCTGCGATAGAAGGAAGAGTCACGACAAAAGGAAGATGTGTGACAGAAGGAAACGATGTGACATGAAGAGATGCGACAAAAGAACAGTACCATAACATATGCAAATGGAATAATGATTGGAAAATTATAGTAATAAAAAATGGCTAGAAAGGGCAAGCCATAAAGATCATGGGTAGAACCGGTGGAAGCAAAACTCGAAAAAGAAAATCTCATGGTTTTCTTGCATGATTGGTTGTCTAAGTTGGCAACCCAAAAAAGAAATTTCCAAGGGGGAGAACCAAGTGAGTGGAATCATCAGTTGATTGAACAATTGAAAAGAGTAATAAACCCTGTGTCGAGGGTTCTAGATTTTTGGATAGATATTATCTTTGAGGGATACATTACTGAGTTTGTTGTTGACTCAATAAACTCATATAGTGAGGCAGAGCAGAATTTTTTCAAGAATCATGTGGTAGATATTTTTCATCTTTAAAGTTATGGATAAATATTCTTGTATGTGAAAAAGGAATTCTACAAATGTGACAAGCGGAATACTGTGTACAAAAGAGTGGTTATGTCATAGAAAATCTCTGCGAAAAATGATGCAAACTAAGTTGAAATGTTCCCAGGAGATAGTGGAACTAAAAAAGAATTTGGTTGTTTAAGAATCAAAAGAATATTTAGATCCAGAAAGAGAAGAAAGATTCTCAGAGAAAGACAAGGTTCCAGTACAACCAAACAAGAAGCAGACTACAAGAATGTGTTGTACGTTGATGAAGGATCTTGTGACAAAGAAGAACAATATCATCTAATATCTGAAGGAGATGAAGAATCAAAAGATTCGACTGAATCTCCAGTTTCGGGACGCGGGAACAACGCACCTGCATCATCACGTGCATCACAAGAGGTAATATCTAGAGACTTATCTCAAAGTACATCTATAAATATAAGTAGCACTAACATTGTAAATAGATAACAAGGGAGTCGAGATAGCCAAACTTTTATTCCCAACATGCCAACAATTAATACAATGGCCAGTGCTGATATTAAATTACTGATATTCAATGGAAATGGGTTTGAAGACCTAGAATAACATTGGTTTCTTTGTGAATCCATCTGGATTGTACAACAGATCCAATATGAAAACATAAAGAGAGAAAAAATGATCATGAATCTACGAGGTCGTGCACTGACTATTACATGAAATTCTCCATAGTACCATTAGGATTTTCCTAGAAAATTCTCAACCAGATGTGAGTGGGAATTATAGATGAGTTCAGGAAGCCAAAGTCTGAGTCACAGTGCATCACCGAGATCAAATAAATTAAGTAGCTACCTATATAATCTGTCTAGGACTTCGACCAGGTATTCAAGACATTAATGGTTAAAGTAAGCTTCTGAATTTTGGATGTGCAACATAAGGAATGGTTCATTATCGCCTTATTACCACATATCTGGATAATGTTGATGCAATATAAGCTTGTGTCGCAGATAGAAGCTCTTGAAATAGAAATGAATATGGAATCCTCACTAATTGGAGAAACCGACACAGGGATGATGCAAATTCAGTCACAACTGACCAACCTTATGGTCCAGCTCCAGGATATTAAGAAGGGAAAATAATTCCAAGAGGAATTATGGTGTACATATGTAGGACAAATGGACACCATAAATACAATTTCTCAGCAATCATGAATCACGTCTCAGTGGGAGCGCTGAATTCGATAAATACCCAAGGGATGTCTTTGTGTAAGATATGTCAAACTAGGGGCCATAAGTATGAAGAATGTATGTACTTACAGAAGATAGTAAGTACCCCATCTAGTCTATGTTGTAAGTTTTTCAAATTAGTAGGACATGATGAAAAAGACTGCAGAGCACTTTACCTGTTGCAGGAAAAGATGGTGGATACCTACTTGATAAAAAATGTCAAGAAGATGCAAGGTGAATGAGCACAACCCCAATACCAACCTACTCAATATCCACCACCGCAATACCCTCATCCATAGTATCAGTAGAACCAGTATCCACCATAGCAGCAATAGCCTTAGCAAAGGGGGGATGGAAATTTTTGAGGCGAAGGACAACAACAAGGAGGAGGAGGATTTGGTCAAGGAAGATGCCAAGTCGTATGTTACAATTGTGGGAAGCGAGGATAATTTTCTCATGATTGTCAAAGTCATGAGAAAACATGTACATATTGTAAAGAATTCAATCACATTGTTGAACAGTGCCCATATTTAATTGTGAAATGGAAAGCTAGAACTGTTGGAAATCCCAACCCTATGTAGAATCAGAATCCAAACTCCAACCAGAATATCCAAATGATATTTTTTGAACTGAGAAAACTTAACATCGTTGTTGTTACAAGAGGAGGTGTTGCAAAAGGAGTAGCCTAGAAAACACAACATGGAAAACTATAGGTGTTCCCTATGACACAGAAGAAATCCACACTAAATGTCCAAAAGGAAAAGGAAACCTTCTTGGATGTACAACTAGAGTTTGTTGAACCCAATCAACCATCCACATCTGGACAAGTCAAGACTATGCCTGAAATATTTGAACATCTACTCTAGAAGTAACCAATCAAAAAGGTTAGAAAGCTCAAAGAATTTTTTAAAATATGTTTAGCACTAATCAATGATAGAGATGATGTCATAGAATTGACAACACTCATAGAGGAAACCACAGAAAAAAGAGAAAACCATATTGGGAGGAGATTAAAAATAGGCCAAGAACTACGAATGACTACACATATAGGAGATTATGATATGGATTATATCATATTAGACATCAGCTCAGATGTTAAAATATTAACAAGACAAACATGGGAGAGCATGAATAAGCCATGACTGGATTGGTCTCCCATTGAGATAATACTTGCGAACTAGTGAACTGTTCTACCAATTAGTAGACTAACTCAAGTACCTGTTGAAGTAGAAGGCTTGAGGACATATGCAGACATTGAATTAATCGACATTGTAGATGACACCAATCCTTATCCTGCACTTTTAGGAATCGAATGGGTGATAGACAACCAAACCATTATTAATTTTAAGAAAAGAATCTTTCCATTTGAATATTCTAAAAGAATGGTCATCGTGTCAATCGATATGCTCGAAGGGCAGAGATATGTGGAGCCATTCAATAGAGAAGACCAAGGAAATTACTTGGATCAGCTGTATAATTTCATATATTCAAGGGAATATTATATAAATTCAACACTTATGGGAAGATGAGTTGGCAGAGTGTAAGCACTTGCACGTTTGATTTAGGTGATGCCTTGGAAAATTTGAAGAACAAACTACATGAGGTCTCCATGAGAAGATGCGCAAGAATCACATGATTTGTGAGATGTGTAGGAGCTGAGGAAAGTGAGCTTCCTAGCTATTAAGGATTAACCAACCTTGCATATTTTCTGATGCAGTTTGAAGAAAAAGTTATGGAATCACAGAGACTATCCACTTTGGACTTTGTGTTGAAAGCCACGCCCACTAGATGGTGGGGTACACATAAACAATCTATCTTCGAACGGCCACAGTGTAAAAGATTAATGGAGATCATATTTGGATAAGAGATCAGTTACACGGGTCATAAATATACATGATTGAAAAATCCTGCTAAGCATATCGAGCATTGTCGCATGACATGGAAAGAATATCCACGACAAGAATGGGTTCACCGATTTGTACACACTCTGGATATGATACCAAGAAACTGATATACATCAGTAGAGATACGAAGAGGAACTGTTGAATGGGAATAATTAGCCATGAGCTTCACCCAAAAATTTGATTTCACAAGCGAACATCCAATAGTTGATGTTGCGCTGCAAATAATGAAGGAAAATATATTCAAATAAATCCCAGTCGCAGCCACCAATTACCATCAATGTAGCACAACAGTCCACCATTGGATGGAGTGTTACAATGTTACAAGAGAAATGAATGATGATGATCCACTTGATATAAACATACTGGAGTAAGAAGGTATGCGTGTGGTGGAAGAGCTTCCATTTCTAGTGACTAGTTCCTCAGTCCACTCAATATTAAGAAAATAAATATTGGCTCGTCTGAGAATCCAAAATTTGTCAATATTGGGGATTATTGGAATGAAGAGACTGTGAGGAATATCACTGATTTATTCCATTAATTTCATGATATGTTCTCTACTAAGTTTTCTGAGATGAAAGGAATAGTTGGTGACCTTTGGGAATGAAGATACGCTTGAGGCTCGACGCAAAACTAGTCAAGCAATGACCGTACAGATTAAAATCGCGCTACAAATAAAAAGTTAAAGTTGAATTGGACCGAATGTTGGAATCAGGTGTCATAGAAAGTATAGAAGAATCAGAGTGGATCAATCCAATCATGGTGTAGGACAAGAAGACCTCAGGTGAAGTAAAGATTTGTGTTGACCTGAGGAAGCTAAATGATGCATGTTTGTATGATCCGTTTCTGACTCCATTCATAGATGAGGTTCTAGAGAATGTTGGAGGATAAGACATGTATTCTTTCACCGATGTATTTTGGGGATACCACCATATTAGAATCACAAAGGAGGACTGACATAAGACTACCTTTGCGACGTAGTGGGGTTGTTTCCAGTACATGGTAATGCCATTTGAACTCAAGAATGCACCTACAATTTTTTCTAGAATTGTAGTTGTTGCTTTTAAATATTTTATACATAAATTTATTGAAGTCCATGTTGATGAATAGACAATATTTGGTATTGTAAAAGACCATATTGAGAGCCTAAGAATGATGTTGGAACGGTGTTAGCAGTATCAAATTTCCTTAAATTTGAATAAGTGTAGATATTTTGGTCCATGTGGTCTATCATGATGTAATTTTGGTTGATCCAGCCAAGGTTGCAATCATCCTTGACTTACCACCACCAACCAAAGTTAAATAGTTGAGAGCAACATTAGGACATACTAGATACTACAAAAATTTTATCAAGGGATATGCAGAGGTTACTACTCCGATGGAAAAATTGCTGAAAAAAGACACTAAGTTTCATTGGATAGAGGATTGTCAAGGGAGTCTGGAAAAGTTGAAGAACAATATGGATACAACTCCAATACTTGTATTTCAATACTGGAAAAAAGAACTCCATAATCATGTCGACGCATCGTCTATCGCGCTTGGCTTGGTACTGACACAGCCAGTTGAAGGAGTGATTGATCACCCCATTGCTTTCACTAGTAGAAAGTTATCAACTATAGAGAAAACTTACACCACAACGGAAAGAGAAGGGCTAGCAATGGTGTATGCGCTGCAGAAATTTAGACATTATTTGTTGGGTGGAAATTTCAAGATGTACACTAACCATTTTGCGCTGAAGTATTTGGTCAACAAGCCAATGTTGGGGGAAAATATATGTCGATGGATTCTCCTCTTCCATGAATTTAATTTTTAGATATATTTTAAACCAAGTAGGTTGAATTTAGGACCAGACCATTTTTCAAGGATTGATAATGGAGAAGAACCTACTAGTCTATATATTTCGGATGTACAAATTTTTCCGATAACCATGCTCGATGATTAATATAAGGATATCATCCACTTTCTAAGTACAGGGTATGCACCAGCTAAATTTACCACTGCATAGAAGAAACAGTTAGTAGTGTGAGCCATAGATTTAGAGTTGAATGTTGGACATCTGTATAAAATGGGCCCTGATGAGATACTCTAATTATGTGTTTTGGAGCACGAGCACATGATGATATTAATTGAATCACATACTGGTGTCATTGGAGGACACTATGTAGGAAAAGAGACGGTGCAAAATATTTTGAAAGAAGGTCTATGGTGGCCCACCATGCATGCAGACGCTCGAGATTTTTTTCGAAGCACTAATATCTGTCAAAGAACTGGGAAGCCATCCCGAAGGGATGAAATTCCATTAGTACCACATATTACACTCTAGGAATTTGATAAATGGTTTGTTGACTTCGTAGGACTTATCAGTATGACAGGAAAGCACATGGGAGTAGGATACATTATCACTGCGATTGATTACCTCACAAGATGGGAAGAATCAATGCCAGTAAAGGATTGTACTACTGTGACTGCTGCAAAATTTTTATTTGAAAATGTTTTCACAACGTTCGGATGCCCAAAAATTCTAATCAGCGACCAAGGTACACATTTTTTAAATCAATTGATTGAAGAGCTGATTGACGAATTCCATATACATCATAGAATAATAACTCCTTATCATCCTCAAGTGAATAGAGTTGTTTAAGCATTCAATAGGATTCTGGAAAATGCATTGGCAAAGGTATGCAATGCTAGAATATAAGACTGGAATCAGAAAGTCTCTACCGTACTATGGGAATACCGCACAACATGTAAAAAGTTGACATGTTAGACCCCATTCAGGTTGGTGTATGGATAAGAAACTATCATGCCTATGGAATATATTGTACCAACTTTGAGAGTTGTTGCGATCACAAAAATGACAGATGTTGATCCTATGGAAGAAAGATTGCTTCAACTATTACACTTAGAGGAAGAACGTTTTGTTGCGGGATTTCACCAAAACGTTGAGAAATAATGGAAAAAGGTATGGCATGATAGACACATTAAGAGAAATCATTTTGAATTTGGCATCCTTGTTCTTATGTATGACAGTAAATTTTTCAAGAATCCAGGAAAGTTGAAAACACATTGGTTAGGACCATATGTGGTCAAGGAAATCATTGAAAGAGGAGAAGTGAAGTTAAAAAATCTAGATGGAACAGAGATCAGAGAGCTCATCAATGGGAGCCGAATTAAACCATACTTGGATAGTTGTGACTTGGTCGCATAAAAAAAAAGAGAAAAGGAGATGACCTAAAATGTATTCATGCAGACTATTAATATGTCGAAAAGAGAAGAAAAATTATGTAGACTTAGCATCTAGCCAACCTTTTAAAAAAATTGAAGCAGAGACAAGTGGTTTGTCACAAGATGGGAACCCTTTTGGGAAGGGAAAGGAAAGTCACAAGGAACTGGGACTAGAAGTGTAATGAAAGGGAAACCCAAGTCCCAAGGAATGCGACTTGAGATTTGAAACTTGACAAAAAAAAACAAATGATGCGACATTAGTAAGAGAATGAAGACACTCGTGTGAAGGAATCGCCAACAAAAATAATCATTAGTCATAAAAAATTGTGGATAATAAGAGATTCTGGTGATCACTTCGGGTATAACTACTAAAAATCATACCAAAAAGAGGGCAGATCTGTTGAAAGATTCCATATCATGATATAGAGAGGTGAACAATGTGATGGATCATGTTGTCATTATTCCACTTAATGACTACGCATGTGAAGAATTGGCAGGTTGAGCACCTACATAATTTTTCTAGTTTCTTTTTCTTTTAAATGAAGAATGATATAATGTGATAGAGGGTTGTTTCATACAACACCCAGAGCTGAAGTAAAATTGTCTGAGCAGGTTAATTACTGTGAAATTTACAACCAGTGCCCTCAGGGATTCCGCGAAGGAAGCTGTAATAACCATTATAGTTGAAGAAAGTGTTGTCGGATATTTTCTACCACAAGTAGGGAAGAAACTTGAAATTAATATAATTACAGTCCTATATGCACTATCGATATGGACCATCTTACCAGGGTTGAAATAAGGAAGCATTCTGGTTCTCACGAAAGCAAGATTGTCTCAGTGGTGCTGAGAAAGAATAAGTAAGAACCAACTAAAATTCAAGGGCCAAATAATATCCCACCAAATTTGTTAGATAAAATTGTGACATAATTTGCAATAGTGCATAGTATTCATCGCTAATAACCATCAATCCAAACTAGTGTTCGGATAGCGGAAAATAGAAATGAAGACCACCATCATCACCATGATCTTAATAGAAGGCTCAAAGTATGCAGGGATATGACGCTCTCAAGAAGCAGAAAAAATGGAAGAGTCCAATGAATAAGGGTAAGATGTTGATAAGAAGGCAGACATCACCAGTAGTAGGGAAAATAAAAATGCTAAGTTTATACTAGAATTGTCGATTGCTGTGAACTCAAAGGTTTATACTGATGTTGAGTACTCATTCAAGGCAAATGCAGAGGAATATTATGAAGGGAGGAAGGAAAAACCTGGGATGAGTTATCAACTGAAGCTATAAATGTAGATAAGGAGAATCGGTAAGAGTGACGATTCTACCATCTTGTTCACCCTATAGTTCTAAAATAGTAACTTTTTTTGATAGAAGAAAGCACCACATGAAGAAAAAGCTAGAAAGTATGTACATCAGAAGGTGCATGAAGCAGTGGCATCGATAGAGAAGGTAATGTCAGAACATGCCAGTTCTGACCTTGTGGAGAAAACACAGAACGGACAAGAAGAAGTGTGACTGGAAGCAGAACAGGTGAAGAAAATATTAAAATATTTTTGCAGTAAAGTTGGAACAAGAAAATAAGTGGAGGAATGAATTCGAGTGGCTCGGGACAAGCTACAGATGAGTGTTGTGGGAATGTTGGGCCTAAGGAAAGTAAAGAAGAATTTATTCATAATTCTTCCTAAGTATGTAGGAGAAGAGAAAGGAGATGTGACAGAGGAAACACCAGAAGAAGGATGAAGAGTATGAGAAAAAGGAAGAGCAAGAAAATAAGGAAGAACAATATAAGAAGGAAGAGTTACGACAAAAGGAAGACCCACGATAAAAGGAAGATTCGTGAAAAAAGGAATATGGATAACAGAAGGAAGGGATGCAACAAGAAGAGATGTGACAGAAGAATAGTACCAAAAGGTGTGCAAATGAAATAATGGTTGGAAAATGACAATAAGACAAAATGACTAGAATGGGACAGGCCATAAATATTGTGGGTATGAGTTCAGCTAGAACCAGCGGAAACCAAAAGTATGAATATATTGTTGTAATTCAGGTTGTTAGTTCCTATTATTAGGTCTCACTAGAATAGGAAATATAGCATGTTGGATAAGTATAGGAAGTCAGCTAATAAAGTGACAGTTAACGAGTCTGTAATGAGCACATAACAAGTCTATAAAAAATCTATAAACGCGTCTATAAAGAGAAGAACCCAAACTATATGCAGGTTAGACTCTCGGTAGACTCTTGTAAGACTCTGGTTATATTTTGGACTCTTAGTTCCTAATTGTTGGTAGTAGTTTGTGATGGTTTTTTGTTAGAGGTAGATGAATGCATGTTGATATGAAGAATCTGCAATTGAGTGCGCAAAAGTGTAGGATAGGTTGAGTCGATCCAGGATGCGTGCAGATCGGTAGTAGAGTTGAGTAGGAAGAGACAAGAGGAGAAGATCAGAGAGCATGAAGAGGAAATATTCTGTAAAGTAGAAGAAGAATATCTAGAGGAGAGTCTGCATCTTAGTACATTGAAAAAAAAGTGCATATATTTCTCATGCAAGATGAAGAGAACCTTGTGGTTTTTTCCCAAATGGGTTTCCACGTTAACTTTTATGTCTTTGTGTGAATGATTGAATGTGTTTAGTTATCTATAGAAGTGTTACAATGAATGAATGTTTATAAGTTTCTCATGAATGAATGAATGTATATCAGTCATGTTTTTATCAGTTAAATACATTTATGTTGCACTAGGGATGGTGTTAGAATCGTTTCATAGGAATAAGTTGAGTTAATATCAAATTGTTTATAGTAAGAATAATTAATCTACCATCAAGCTTCATTGAGAAACTCTGCATGCGATTGATGTACCGTAAATCCCCCACCCAACTACAGAAACCTAGTTCTCGTGGTTACCCAGTAAAGAATGAGAGATATCTTGGCTGAGATTGCATCTGCGTCGCAGGTGCTGTCAACTGGTGTTTTCTCTTTCAGGTCGATATCTTGGGATTTTTTGTGCCAAACAAAAGGGACTGAACCTGGTTTGGGATCCCAAGACGAGGGACAGACAGAGTGAGGCCAACAAGCATTCAAGAAATAGTCACCTACTCATCCTTGGCTTTGTGACTATTGCAAATCCACATCAAAAGAATGCGAGCGATTGTGATATTGTTCTTGGAAAACAAGCAAAGTCACAAATAAATCTTAGCATGTTTTTTGGGTAATGCATTTCCAAGAGAAGCGAACGGTGAAAGGAAATCATGCTCAATGGTCCCAACAAAATATCTCAGTCGAAGTTAGTTTCTTTCCATGTTATGGATGGTATGATGGAGGAAGAGGATTCTTTGTGCAAAGAATTATTTGTTGTTTAATGTAAAACCGATCTAGAATATGAAGTAGAGGTCCAAAATTGAGACCGAAGAGAAAAGTGTTCCACGCTAACTCTAAATTTTTATTTGAACAATTTGAAAATGTAAGGTGCAACTGGTAGAAAAAACATTGTGGATGCATTTTCCATTTTCATAATGTATTTAATTACTTGGTTGTCACATAATTTTACAATCTCTAAGATATTTACAACTACTAGTTTGATCGGTATGAAAAATACAGGGGTTGTAGGTATGTTTGAGAGGAAATTTGAATGGCCTATTATAATTAGAGTGCATATTGAGGTTAGTCCTATTGAACAAGCTAAAGCACGCTCAAGTATAAAACTAGCAGTGGGACAATATTGCCCATTTAATATTTTAATAAGAGAACCTTTAATTGAAAAAATTCAGCAACAATGCAAATGCATTGTAATGTCCCAATTCGAAAATTCACAACAAAGGAAGAATTTTGGAAAAAGTGTGTTAACTAATCTTGACTCTAGGGGATTCAATATTAAAATTGAGCTCACAGGAATATATGGACCAAGACAAAACTTACAGAATATTCCACAAACAAGTTACTCAGAAAATGATATGAAACAGTGCAATAAGGAGTTGCAGCTATATATGCTTTCATTAATCTAAAAGTAAAAATGGATACAATCCAGATAATTGTTACAATGCAATACACTAGAATTAATACCTAGACAATTCGAATACATGAGAGGAAATTCAATTGATTAAATCAATCTAATTGCATCTCTAACTTGACATGCCTAAACCACTATAGTAGCTAAACTAGCTATCTCCAGTTGTCTAATTCAGTCTCTCAAATAGTTATAATCAGTTAAACTAGTATAACTTATGTGGTATGTAAGAAAAAACACCTTCCCACATGCATCCATGAAAATATTGGTTCTAACTTAACTAGAGGACATCTAACTGAATGCAACTGACTCATAAGTATGCTTGACTAGTAACCAACTTCCAACAACTGAAGGACATTGGTGTCGACACTCCAAATGGCTCTTAAATTGTAGGGATTGGTCTAGGAGGTGCCTAAAATTATGCATGCAACTGTAGTCAGTGGAAGTTAGCCTCAATATGTGTTTCCCACACTCTAGTGACTAGTACATGTGGCCCCATTGAGCCAAGTGGACCCAATGGTACTAGTGGACCAAATAATGACTAAATAACTCCTAAGTTAGGAATAATTGACTAGTTTGGACAAGGGAGAATTATAATCCTAACACCCCCCTGAATGCTAACACGGGAAACTATAGGCCCTGATAACTGAGACCAAAGGTCACCCATTACATCTAAAATGCAAAAAGTAACTGCTTAATACAACCGAGGAAATGGGGAAAAACCTCATGGGAAAAAATACCCCCCTCAAACTAACTAGGTAGAATGAGGATCAAGCTTGTTCTTCTATGCACATGTATCCTGGGGCCTGGCATGTGAACTTCTCCATCCAAATTAAATGATTATGTCTGGAGGAATCTTCCTCTTTGGAAGAAAAATAATATGCTCAACTAAATCACAAATATAGACAGTTGCTGGATGAAAACTAGACCCATGTAGAGCAACTGAAATCAACTTATAAGAGAGAAGAAGTACCTGAGAATTTGAACCATGTAAGGAACACCCAAGAAACTAATGTATTTCAACCTTTAATGGTAAACCATGTGAGATAATGTCAACTCCAAGTGTTAGGATCAAGTGTCCAGGAAAATGTAGAATGTATCCATCTTCACTAAATCTATGAGGAGATGAGCATGTGATCAAATACAAAGGTAGAGAAGCACTATACATCGAATTATTGAGCTCCATAATCTTATATAACTTCATAAATAACAAATGAATCAAAAAATACAATATCAGCAACCTCATGAGAGGAAACTAACATCAAATCCCTAGCAACAAGTTTGAAGAAGACTTGTGATACTTGATTTTTCACACCAAAATTGGTGAGACCAGCTACAAGCATTACTGAAAGCTATTGGAACTTAAATATTGAACTAAATATTATTATATCAGATCCAAATAATATCATATCAGATCCAAATAATTTCATATCATATCCAAAAGTGTGGTCCACCGATATTGTAGATGCACAATTTTCTCCTTCTTCAAAATTCTGAGTATTTGTGCAAGCAATCCTGTAGGAATTTGTTGGAAGCTATAGATCAATAAGAGTGAATGGATCACTCCTACAATCTGATATTTTTACAAAAACATCCAAATTATTTCTTATCTGCACACCAGTAGCAACATTAGAGGGAGAGAAATCGAGTTCTTCTTCACTTTCCGAAGCAATTACTAAAAACTTTTGCACATAATTTAAAGGAGAATCACTGGAGAATGTTTGCATATAAGTGCAGCAAATTTTTTCTTCAATATCATATATTTGATTGTCTTCTTATGTATCAAGAATATGAGAATATCATATATCATAGATCTCATAAACTTATGGAGTAGCAGGAGGAGTCACTGCAAGGAGACTTTCTTCAATTCAAATTGACTATGTAGAAGATTCTGATTCTTCTTCATCTTGAACAACTTCATCATAGAGAATAGAGGCTGAAAATTTTGAACAAATAAATCTTATGGAATTGGGTTTGATCTGCAAATTTCTATTATTATCCTCATTGTGCTTTCCAAAGGTTCTATCCAATTTTGTCTAGATATCCTTTGGGTATTTAGCAGAATCAATAAGGTAGCGCAAGATTGGAGAAAGGGCCAGACATATTGCTCCAAAAGATCTATCATTGTCATTTAGCCAATCATTCTCATATTCATAAGACTCTTTACCAAGTCCAATAGATACCTCATAGAGACCTTGCATTTTTAGATATGCAATCATGTTCAATTTCCATTCTGAATATCTTATGGATAGAGTAAGAAGAGGAACTAATAATTTTGAATCCATATGAAGTTGTACCTATAATTATGCAAAAAAAAAGATAATAAGGTTCAAAAATCTACAATTTTGGAGTTTGCTTCACACCTGGCTTAGTCAATCAAGCAATCTTGATCAACGAGGTTGGGATTCCAAGAATTATGTGGTACAATCTCCGTTTATGGTGCAGATCTAGAATGTTTTTGAGATTTTTTGCTCAAATTGCTTCATAGATCCAACAAGAAACCTATAGAAGAATTTCCTTGTCCTAATGAGGCTCTGATACCATATTAAAATTGAGCTCACAAGAATATATGGACCAAGAAAAAACTTACAGAAGATTCCACAAACAATTTACTCATAAAATGATATGAAACAGTGCAATAAGGAGTTGCGGTTGTATATGCTTTCATTAATCAAAGAGTAAAAATGGATACAATCTGGATAATTGTTACAATGCAATACATTGGCATTAATAGCCAGAAAATTTGTATCCATGAGAGGAAATTCGAATTAATTAAATCAATTTGACTACATGGCTAATTGGACATGTCTAAATCACTATTGGAGCTTAACTAGATATCTCTAGTTGTCTAATTCAATCTCTTAAATAGATATAATCGGTTAAACTAGTCTAATTGATGTGGTAGGTAAGAAAAGGTGCCTTCCCACATGCATCCATGCAAATATTGACGCTACCTAAATTGGAGGACATCTAATTGAATATAACCGACTCATAACTAGGCTTTATTAGTCACCCACTGCCAACAACTAAAGGAGGTTGGTTTCAACACTCCCAGTGGCTCCTAAATTGTAGGGATTGGTCTAGGAGGCACATAAACTGATGCATGCAAGTACAGTCAGTGGAAGTTAGCCTCAATATGTGTTCCCCACACTCTAGTGACTGGTACATGTGGCACCATTAGGCCAAGTGGACCCAAGGGTACTAGTGGACCAAATAATGACTAAATAACTTCTAAGTTAGGCAGAATTGACCAGCTTGGACAAGGAAGGATAATAATCCTAACATTCAAATGGCACAAGAGGGTCTCAATTTTGGTAGGGACTGATGTGGGGATTCTTGGGACTCTTCACTGGAATCTCTAGTATATTTTTGATGATTAATTTACATATGTAACTAGATTTGGGAATGATGGAAAAAAGGGTAAAATTACTAGCAATTTATGATGCAATTCCCCCTAAAGTGTGGGAAGTAATGGTTCTCCAACTCCTATGCAATCCTCCTAATTTGAAAAACATAGTATGGTGACTATAACTAGACTTCATTTACTATCTTTTGGTGTGGTTAATATTTCTGAAAAAAAGGATTAAATATTTATATGTGAATGCATAATTTCAATGATATTTGCTTAAGGGAAATGACATATAAAAGCACAAATTTGACTCATAAATGGTGCATATAATGGTTTAGAATAGAGAAATATTAATATATACCATTAAAAACATTTCAATATCTCACTAACAGCATATAACATTGATCCAAGTCACAATATACATCATATAGAAAGGTCCATTGAAATGGGGAATCATCACATGGAAACTACTCACAATAAAGCTTGGAAATGTGGACATGTTCATATGTATTTCTTCTGATTTTGACTTACAGATAATATGGGCTACATATTACAGAGCCATGAATCATTCACCCATGCTTGGGCATCAACTTAACTCAATGGGGCGTGGCCACTAGTCACACAAGCGCGCCTTCATAGAAGAACATGGAAATTTGTATGTGGGAATTGAGAGAATGGGAGGAGAGATGGGTCAAGAATAGTAAAAGCCTCCTATATGCATAAAATGCTTCATGAAGCTCCAAATTATATTTCAAAGTTTCCTCTCCCATATTCAACTTGTATGAGAACCTCATTCTCTCAAAATTGTCTCACTAGCAGGGTAAGTGTGCACTCACCATGCAATGGACAAGCTAATGCCCTCCAAAATGCCAAAGGAAAATTCACAAATGATAAAAAATCCATTTTCATTCCTCTTGACATATTTTTATAACCTTAATAAGGTCCTCTATGGATTAATTCATTCCCACATGCTTCCTCCAACTCATCCTTGATGTTTAGTAACCTTCATGCCACTTGGCCTTCTCCTCAACCCTTCATCTTCTTCCAAATTTGAATGGCTTCCACCTAGTCCCAATTTCACCCACTTGGAGGATATTTTTATCCCTAACATATCATATTCTCATATTCCTAAAATCAGTTCTGAATTGTCATAGAATCTTCCATCATTAATGTAATAACACGCAGGGAATCTAGCTCCACATGGCACCTAGTTTCTTCCTAGACTCTTCCTCTTCTATGGGGAGTTAGTTCTACTCACCCATTTGAATACTTGGGCTCGTGATATTTAATTTGAAAACTCTTCACCTTCCAAAAACATTCCCTCACTCATAGATTCAAATTTGGGTTTAATTCATGACATGTGTAAGGAGGAATCTAGCCCCCAAGGCCTCCATGGACCTCCTAGGGTCCTTATGAAGCAATGCCACTTTATTTACTCCATATTTATTATTTGTATGACCCAATTTAATGTTTAAATTATAAACTAAATTTCTCTTGGGTCCCATATGATCTCCCTTATTGCAATATTTAATGCTTCCTCCCCCAACCTAGGGAACTAGTAGGTGGGTAAAACATTGTCAACTAGTAGACTTATTGGGATGGGGACATGATAGTCCTCCCCACCCAATATTGCTTGTCCTCCAGAAATTCCAATTTTGGATGCTACAAAATTTGTTCATCTCCCCAAGTGGCTTCTTCACTAGGAAAATCCTTCCATTTTACCAAATATTCTTTTATTGTTATGCTTCGTAGTCTTCTCTCCCTTGTTCTCAAGATTTTTTCTGGAATGACAACAAGTTGTCCTTCATCATCCAAAGGTGGTAAATTATATGAAACTGAAATATTATTCCCTGTAACATTATTTATATAAGAAACATTAAATACATTGTGATTTTTGCTTCCCATGGGAAGCTCCAATTGATAGGCCACTTCTCCAACTTTTCAAATCACTTTGTAGGGACCATAAAACCTTGGTTTGAGCTTTTCTGAACCTTTACCTTTTATGGTGGTTTTTTTGTAGGGTTGCAACCTAAAATACACCAAGTCATTCACTTGTAGTTGTCTCTCCATTCTGTGTTGGTCTACATATCGTTTCTGCTGATTTTTAGCAACCTACAAGTTATTTCTCAAAACCTTCAAAATTTATTGACTTTCTTCAATCCAATCCTTACAATTTGGAGATCTACTATCACCAAAAAATGTGGTCAATAAAAGTGGATGCATCATAACCATAAAGTTATTTTAAAGGAGACATTCTAATGGACATATGGAAAGTAGTATTGTAACAAAACTCACCCAAATGCAACCATTTTATCCAAGTTTTTGTTGCCCACTAACATAGTTCCTCAAGTATCCTTCCAATCATTAATTCACCCTTTCTTTTTTTCCATCAGTTTGGGGATGATAACTTGTGCTAGGTGTCAAATTTTTCCCTACCATTTTGAAGAGTTCTGGACAAAATGCACTCAAAAATCTAGTATCTTTGTTACTAGCAATGCTCTTAGGAAGCCCATGCAATATGAAAAATTCTTTAGAATATAGTTCAGACACTTATGCAGCAGTGAAAGTGGTAGTAACATCAAATAAATGAGAAAATTTAGTGAGTCTATCCACCACCACAAATATGCAATCCTTACCAAATACTTTGGGCAAACCAGTGATGAAGTCCATCGAAATGCTCTCCCATTTTTGTATGGGAATAGGAAAGGGGTGTAAGAGACTAGATGGATGAGTGTGCTCCACTTTATTTAGATAACATGTGGGGATTTCATTAACATAATTCATAACATCAGCCTTCAACCCTTTCGATGAGAATTTTTCCCTCAACATTCGGTATATTTTGAAGAAACGAGGGTGACCTGCTAGAGGACAACCATGAGATTTATTTAAAATTTCCTCCTTGAAAATAAAATTAGGGACCAAATAGATTCCATATTTGTATTATATGATTATTTCAAACAACTTATACCTATCATCATGTTTAGTCCCATCAAAAAGTTCACAAGAAACTTTATCCTTTCCATACTCTACTTCCAATGTGGCTTTCCAATTTTCTGCTACATCCATTAGAGAAATAGAAGAACTGCTAGATAAGGCATCAACTACCACATTATTTTTTCCCTTCACATATTCAATATCAAATTCAAATGCTTGAATCTTAAGCACCCACTTTTTTTTCCTTTCATTTAGATCCTTTTGAGTGAGGAAGTACCTTAAGTTGTTATGGTCAATTTTGACCACATGTTATAGCGGATTTCACCACTCTAGGTGAATCACACTTTGTATGGCCTTCCCCTATCCCGCTGCAGACTCTTTAGACCCCATGGACCATTTTGTATCCTTTGATGTTTCCTTGATCATCCCTAAAACTATATGAAAAATGATATACGCGGATTTTTACTCGATAACTGCGTACATACGCGGGTTTGACCCCTATAACCGCGTACATCAAGATGTGTGCATAATCCAAATACTTTTGGAGTTTTCCTTGACATGGATCCAACTCATTCGACTCCTGGACTTCTATATGCCTTGAGATCACTCGGTTTATCCCTTGTGAAGCTATATAAGGAACCCCTTGGTACATTGAAGGCATATAGAGAGATTGAAAGCAAAGAAACTATAGTCCATTGTTGCCAGAATTTATACTTGAGTCTGCATCCCTTTGTCCCTTTGGAGCACTTTCGTGTTCTTCCCAAGCTTACCTTTTTCTAGTGAGCTTGCTATCGTGAGATGGAGGATTGAGGTGGTGGAGGACCAAGTGGGGGATTCGGTTTCTCCAGTTCGCAGACGTGCCATCAGAGGTTGTATCTATCTTGTAATATCTGATTTATATTAATAAGAACTATCTTTTCCTGTCCAATGATGTGTATTTGATTGAATATTGTATCCATTGGAATATGTCAAATGCTTTTACATTATTGATTATATATGCTAGAATAGATCTAACACCATGATATATAGTATGCTTGTATTGTTTACTTGTTGTTGAGGAAGTATTATATCAATTCAAGATGAAGATTGGAAAGCTCAACGGGGATCTACTTCAACCGTCCAGAATAAGGTACGAGGTCTGATCCTTTAGTGTTAGACATTTTATTTCTATTGCATATTGGGAAAGATTGATTTTTGGAGTCAAAGCTGTCTGTTGTGGTACCCCAAGCCATAGGAATTTCTCTCTGTAACAGAATTGGCGACTCCGCTGGGGATGTTCCTTGTTTTTCTTTGGGGTTGGGGGCACAATGGGCTTGAGATTATTAATTTCCTCTATGTTTCTCCCTGTTTCTGTGTCGCATTTTATTGTATGTTTGTCCATTAACACTCCTCGTTATTAGTTTACCCTTGGCCTTCTTTTTACCTCTGCCTTCTCTGTATACGCGGGTTTTTGGCTGAAAGTCGCGTACATACACGGATTTTTGGCCATAAGTCGCATACATACGTAGTTGTTCTTTATATAGTTGCGTACATCCTCCCTTTTGGTGAGTTTGATGTTGTGGGAAGTTGCTGGGTGGGTTGTGAGTGTGGTTGGGTCTTCCTTGGGTCTGATGTTGTCCGTTGGATGCTTCTTTTGTGACCAGAGATCACTTTTTCATTGATTTGTCTTTGAAAGTAGTTTTAGTCATTTTTTCTTTTTGTTTAGCCATTAGTGCATTACTCTTTTTGTCTTGGTTTCTTGTCGGGATTGTCTTTTATACTTGTTGCAGATACTGAGAGTTTTAGATGACTTTTATTGCATTTTTCATTCTTGTATATTGAAAAATACAAAGTAGTTGAACTCTTAGTTGCATCTTAGATATGGATTTGAGGAGGTACTTGCATTGGATTTCTTGGATGAGAGTTGTTTTTAGGCTTTCATATAGGAAGGATTGAATTGACATTCAGAAAGGAATATATATTTATGCATCTCATGTAGTGGCATACCCTATTTTTTATTTGACAAGTTTGCACTTAGCATTGTTTGTTATGGTGTCCATATTTACTTCACTGCTGAGTCATAACTTCACTAGTTGCATGAACGTTTCCCGAGTAATTACATCCAATTAAAATCAACGCTAAATTAAAATGAATTACACTCTTTTATTTTCTAGGGTGCACCAACAAGCTTAGGTTTTAGGATCTTGGAATAGTTCATTGTAAGTCAATTCTCCAAGATCACTAAACAAAAACATGTAGGTGTCTGTCCAGGGAGTGTGTGAAATCCTTGGTATAACCATCATTCTCAGGATCCTCCTCTCAAACGGGAGTTAAGCACGAGGCAGTGTGAGCGGTTATTGATTGGGATGACCCCTAGTCATAAGTGAGTAGCACCGGAGATATTTTCAGGATTGTATTTGTATCTGGGGGCTCTTTCGAGAGTTTCAGGCTTTGCTACCCTGCCCATACAGTCAATCCCGCCTGTGACTGTTCTCCTGAGCATTGATTATATTGAGGTGACCTTGGTGACCTTACCTAGGATATCGAGGGGGTACTTGTAGAGGTTATTCTGGAGGTGTCCCGGCCAGGTAGAGGTCGGACAGCATAGTCACTATATGCGTTGAAGCTGAGGGCCACTATAATTGGTTACGTACCGCCACTTGTAGTGTATGGAAGTTTCGAGCCTCTCCTAGGCGAGACATACCTACTACATTCGGGAGCTCACATATCCTCCGCTTGGTTTGCTTGTATTTTGGCTGTAGATTTTCTTAGGAGTGTGCTCTTTGTGCGCTAGTTGGCCTTTGGGATCATGATGACTTGAGTATATTTATGCTCTCTTGAGTTCAGGTCCTTTTATTTTCGGCGTGCCTGGTATCCTATCACCCGTCTTGGTCCTAGTACAGAACCTGGTGTCAGACTTGGGGGCATCACAGCCCCTTATTGTGCTCATAGATTTGGGAATGGTCATCTTCCATCCTCTACTCCATTTGTGGAGTATTTTTTCCCTTCGCTCGGTCTTTACACCAGTGGTCACCCTCACTAGGGTGGTAGTGTATGTGTGAATGTTGGGTCTACACCTTAGTTTCCTTTTTAGGTCTCATCGTTCACCGCATTGTTTCCTTTGGGTGTTGTTTTCATGATCATTCCTCCCTATATCTTATAGTTTGGATTCTTTATTGACTATTTTGGGTTGTTTTGGACTTATATGGTTGTCATGTAGGGTCTAGTATTTGTACACTCTCTCTGAGGTTTTGACCCATTTGTTCCTATCTCAGGTATTATGTCTGGACCGGCATATAGGTTAGGATATCACATCCGCTTGCACTTATGCATTGCCTTATGACCGCTCCATCTTAACCTTAGGTACGAACCCATTCCATGGTATCACAGAACCTTCATGCTGCTGTTAGAAGTGGTACTATGTGAATGGTAGAGCTTTCCTATACATGGGTGTCCTAGTTAGCTCCCCTTTGCATTTGGTGCCCATGCCATGAGTCCTCTCTTAGGTCCGGGAGTCCATTTTATAGTACTGCCATGACATTTTGCAAGAGCCTCATACTCCTCTTGATCTTATGCTGGCCTGTTTCCCTCCGGACTCCCCCTATGTCAAGTTGTGAATGCATTATCATGAGCTTTGCCTCCCTTATTGAGCTTTATGTCGGCTCCCTTGACATTGTGTTTTAGCCATATAGCCTGAGATTGTCTCATGTCTAGTCATGCAGAGCCATTTTTTATATATCCTTCCCAGCTTGATTTCCTTTTGTACCGGGAGGGGATTTTCTCCTGAGTGTCGATATCCTACACATGTATCCTTGCATTGAGCATAGGTATGTTCCACTGCTTGGAACTAGTTTGTTTGCCCTTATGACACTCGTCTCCTTCTAGTTTGTAACTATAAATCTAGTTCATTCTTTTTTCAAGCTTTTCAAATAACTGAAAAAGTCCAAAAAAATTGAAAAAACCAAAAATCCGGACAAGGAAAGATGTTATCTTTGGCAGCTGTCGAGTCGTGTCACCTTCGAACAGAGCACTGTATATCACATCCATTGGTTGGGTTATAGTTTGACTTAGGAGTTGTACTCGTTTATCTGAGTTTATCTCCACCGACTGGTTAAGCTTCCAGTCCCTATGGAGCCTCTGTCGATGCCTTCTGTGTCACAGAGATGTCCTAGTTTGTATATCGAGTCTATGCTTCCTTCATTCAGTCACCATACGTCGTTATTCTCTTGTTTGAAGGAAGTTTAAACCTGTGTCGACCATTCCTCAGTTATCTTGACTTTGTATGTCGGCCATTCCCAGTATAGTTACTGGTTCATGCACCTTATGATCGAGTCCTTCCACATTAGACAACTTTGCTGAGTACCTCGTGTTGGATGATGGGGGATGCCTTAATTCCCTCCTTCCAGCGGATTTCATCCCATCGACTTTAGATCATTTATTCTGGGATTGGAATCTAGAGTCCTTTTGAGTTCCTTGAGACTTGCAGTCATCAGTGGCAGGTTCTCTCGCCATCAACAGTTTCTTGGGAATACATCAATGTCCCCTGATCGATGGATTCTCTCAAGTGTTCGACCTCAACACATCTATTCACACTTGTTAGTTTGCACTCTAGTACCTTGATTCCCATTTTCATTATCGGTGGGTAATCTCGCGTCTGTTAACGGTATACATCAATGACCTGTAATCAGACGATGGACTACTATGTTCGACCTCGACACCTCTATTCACATAGTAGGACATGTACTCGTAGCAGTTTGTGTAGAAGACTTTCTAGACTGGTGGCATCTCTTATATGCTACCTCCTTGATCATGCTAGTGTTCATGAGATTTCAGCTCTCGTGACTTCATTCCAGTGTATGTCAGACATTTCCAGCCACTATGGAGATATTGATCTATTGTATATCTTCAGCCATTTTGGAGATCATGGTCCTTTGTATATCTTCATCATGGAGATTCTGACCTATGTATATTGTACGTGGCAACGACCACATATGTGATATCATGTATTATGCCTATTTATGGCCATTGTACTCTTATGTATCCAGGACTGCTATATGTACTTGCAGTTATATGCAGAGTTGTATCATTGTACTATACTGATTGGGTGGTTGGTCTTCCATTTGGGATCCTTCATCACTCCACTTCTAGGATGGACTTATAATGTATTTCGGCCATCGTATGACCCCTCTGACCTCACACATTAGGGGGCATCTGTTATAGCGGATTTCACCACTCCAGGTGAATCACACTTTGTATGGCCTTCCCCTGTCCCGCTGCAGATTCTTTAGACCCCATGGACCATTTTTTATCCTTTGATGTTTCCTTGATCATCCCTAAAACTATATGAAAAATGATATACGCAGCTTTTTACCTGATAACCATGTACATACGCGGGTTTGACCCCTATAATCGCATACATCGGGATGTGTGCATAATCCAAATCCTTTTGTAGTTTTCCTTGACATGGATCCGACTCATTCAACTCTTGAACTTCCATATGCCTTGAGATCACTCAGATTCGACCCTTCATTATCCCTTGTGAAGCTATGTAAGGAACCCCTTGGTACATTGAAGTCATATAGAGAGATTGAAAGCAAAGAAACTATAGTCCATTGTTGCCGGAATTTATACTTGAGTCTGCATCCCTTTGTCCCTTTGGAGCACTTTTGTGTTCTTCCCAAGCTTTCCTTTTTATAGTGATCTTGCTATCATGAGATGGAGGATTGAGGTGGTGGAGGCCCAAGTGGGGGATTCAGTTTCTCCGGTTCGCAGACGTGCCGTCAGAGGTTGTATCTATCTTGTAATCTCTGATTTATATTAATAAGAACTATCTTTTCCTATCCAATGATGTGTATTTGATTGAATATTGTATCCATTGGAATATGTCAAATTCTTTTACATTATTGATTATATATGCTAGAATAGATCTAACACCATGATATATAGTATGCTTGTATTGTTTACTTGTTGTTGAGGAAGTATTATATCAATTCAAGCTGAAGATTGGAAAGATCAACGGGGATCTACTTCAACTGTCCGAAATAAGGTACGAGGTCTGATCCTTTAGTGTTAGACATTTTATTTCTATTGCATATTGGGAAATATTGATTTCTGGAGTCAAAGCTGTCTGTTGTGGTACCCCAAGCCATAGGCATTTCTCTCCGTAACACCACAAATTTGGTTCCCATCAAGTTTTCTTGAACTTGATCAAATAATGCATGATAGATAGAATTTATTTGTCATAAATGGAGTAAATATTCTCATGTGGCTGTAGCTTCCTACTCTGAAAATCTATTGGGTGTTTTCCTTGTTTTAGGACTTCTCCAATGCCTTCTCCTGATGCATCACATTCCAAAACAAATGGTTTAGAAAAATCAGGCAATGCTAGAATAGGACAATTGCTTATTACCTCCTTCATTATTTGGAAATTCTTTTCATCCCCTTCATTCCATTGGAAAGAATTTTTATTTTTCAAATAGGTGAGAGGTGAAGTGATTTGGGAGAACTCGTTCACAAGCTTCCTATAGTAGGTGCAAATTCAATGAATCCTCTTAATTCAGTGAGATTTTTTGGACAAAGCCACTCTAAAATGGATATTATTTTCTACACATACACATTCACACCATATTTACCATTGATGTGTCCAATATACAAGAGCTTTGTCAAACCAAAATAACATTTTGACAGCTTAGCAAACACAAATTGATCATGCAGAATTTTTAATACCTCTTCTAGATTATGCAAATGTTCCTTCCAAGATTTACTGTAAATAAGAATGTCATCAAAGAAAACTAGTACAAAATTAAGAAGTTTTTTATGGAAGATATTGTTCATGCATGATTGTAATGTGGTAGGTGCATTTGTCAAGCCAAAGGGCATGTAAATAAACTCAAAGTGACCATAGTGGCATCTAAAAAGCAGTCTTTGGTATGTCTTCTTCTCTCATTAGAATTTCATAATAACCAAATTTAAGGTCAATATTTGAGAAGAACTTTCCCCCATGGAGATCATCTATGATCTCATCAATCATTGGGATGGGTTATCTATTATTTACTGTCTTCTTGTTTAACGCTCTGAAATCAATGCACATTCTCAAGGTTACATCTTTTTTCTTTACCATAACAACTGAATGAGGATATGGGTTGGAGCTAGGCCTTATGAGACCCAACTCCAAGAGTTATTTAATGGCCTCTTAAATATCATCTCGAATACTTTTTGGGTTTATATAGGGCTAAATTTTGATAGGTTGTGTTCCTATCTCTAACTCAATTATATGCTCCACCCCTCTATCTAATGGTATTCCTGGGGGAAGGTCTCCAAAAACCTTCTCATACTTACTCAACAGTTGCTCTGTCTCCTTAGGATGCTTGGAAATATTAAACTGAGTCTGATGAGATGTAATTAAACATTAAAAATCCCATTCTATGTCTCCATGCCTCAAGATAGACCTCATTTTGTGAGAGGACACCACTTGATTTGGTAAGTGTGCATTCCCCTCAACAATATGGGTTTCCCTTCCAAATTTTTGATCCTTAGTTCAAGGTATTGATAATTCATTGTATGCTCCCATAAATAATACAGCAATTGTACTCCCAAAACCACATTTGTATCAGCCACATTCACTACATAGCAATTATCAATGATAGTATGATTTCCTATAGTAACTTGAAGCTTTGGAATCCATTTAGTGCAGTCCATAGAATTTTTACCTGGAATGATTGACTGTGAAACCATAAAATGTTTCAGTGTATAAATTTATCCTCTCCACTAAGGATGCATCTATGAAGTTGTGAGTGGCACCACCATCCACTATAACTATGACCTTTTGTCCTTGTATGTTTCCCTTGAGCCTCAAGGTGCAGAATGTAGGTACACCCAAGACTGCTGCAATTTTTCCTGTATCATGAGTGAGTTTTTCTTCTTCTGTTGTTTCATACCCTTCTTCTTGGGTTGAAAGTTGTGCTTCTTCCTCCTCCTCCTCCTTTTCATCATCTTCAGAAAAAACTTCAATGTTGTGTACCTTACCCATGGCACATCTATGTCCCAGAGCCCAAGGTTGTTGACATGTAAAACATAGCTTCTTTATTCTAAGTTTTTGTTTGCTTGGTCCTCCTTTATTTTATTTGGTAGAGGATTCATTTTTCCATGGTTTCTTACCTTCCTTGAACTTGGAAGGGAAATTTGGCTTGGGATGGTACTTGGTTCTTGGCAATACATTCTACAAATCCCTTGTCAAATTTATGGCATCCTTCAATGTGACTGGATTGTGGGATTTCACAAGCCCTCTCAAGGTTTTGTCAATCCTTTAGTAAACAATAAAACAAACCTAGACATGGATACATTAGAAACCATTATTGAAATATTTTCAAATTCTAACATATATGCTTCAGGAGTTCCTGCTTGCTTCAATTGCGCTAGTTCTTTGAAATGAAGTTCAAGGTCTTTCCTCTCAAATCTCTCCATTAATGCATTGGAGAAACCCTGATAAGATAAAATATGAGCATGTCCCAATGTTTGAAGACCATGGATCTACCAATCACTAGCTTCCCCTTCAAGATGCAGAATGGCCATTTTCAATGCATCTTCTTCAACCATAGGATTTAATTAAAAATATACACTTAATCTTTGCAACCAAGCACTAGCATACATTTGTGAGGAACCATAAAAAAAAAGGAATGGTTCCTTTTCCCATAGTGTACGTTAATTCATTATTAATAGGAGGCTCCCTATTCCCATTTCCTCCTTGCTTGAACTTAAGAGAAGCTCTAATGAACTGATCAAAAGGTAGGACTTTCCTACATTCATCACTTAATTGTTTCCAATCGTTTGGTGCTTCTCTAAGATCATAGGTGGTGTAAGGACCTTCTTTCAACTCCAAGAACTTAGGCATTACACGTCTTGTTAACACAGGTTTTGTCCCATGTGATTTGAATCAGTTTTAAGGGGAAAATATTCTAAAGGTGTTTGGAGCAAAAAGAAAATGAAATTTTACAAATGGAAATTTTTCTAGCTATCTTGGATAAGATTTATTAAAGTTGGTTTTATAAATCAATATGGGCGTTATATTCAAAATTTTATATCTTCGGGGCCAAAATTTATATGCCAAAGCTATATGATGTCGCCTATAAAAGTGAAAATTTTATATTTTAATTAAATTTATATGCCAAAGGTATATGAGGTGGCTTATAAAAGTGCAATACAAAAATATTGGCATATAGGTGATCATCACCAAGAGCATCCACACATGGACCTGCCACATCAACAAACAATCCAAGTCAGCTATCAAATTCCAAGTACCAAGTTCCCAAGTATTACTTTATTTGTTCCTTGGAATACACTCAAATGTTTGATGTATATAAATCCCAAAAGGTCAAAATCTCTTTTGCATGTGGGATAAAGTGCAGATTATCAGTAATAGTTAAAACAAGAAATTGCCAGCTTGATTTTTTATATTTAAATGAGTTTTAAACATTTCAACAAGAGGATAAGCACTACGAATTGGATGATTCTCAGTAAGAGTTGTTCTCTTTAACATATATGGTGTTGATAATGGAGGGGATCCATGAGTTAAGTTTGGAGCAAAATGGTGAAGATTCGCATTGATAGTGTCAATGTACCAGCTCAAGTGAAATGCCTATGAACGTTCATTGGAATGCAGGGTTTGAAATGTTTACAATTGGATTCTCTCATCATATAAAATGGCTCCTTCACATATTCAACCTATCAAGTTCCTTAACAAAGGGTCCAGTGGGAAACGCTTTGTGATGAAGAATTTCTCTCATGTTGTTTCTCCATGAACTACCGGAAACCATGGATAACCTTTTAAAATCTGGTGGAGCACGTGATGACTGATAGAAATCAGTTTGCAAAAGTTGATAGTTGGTGATTGATTATAAAATTCAGCAAAATATTTGCATCCATAGTTCAGATCAAGCTTCCAAAAAATCAACAGCATAAATCAAAGTTAAATTACATGCACACATTTATTTCGTTGCAAGAACAAGCACGGGTTAATTAAAATCTCAAATTTGTGAAATGGTGTTAAGTCGTGAATAAAATGAATCGCCATATTTGTAAGAGAAAAATATTAACGGATCACAATTATTTCGCGTTATCAACTAACAAGATGAAATTAGGTTTTGAGATTAGATAAATTTTTATGTCACATGCAAGTTCACACACATGGTAAACATCCATTATCCAGTCAAACTAATCAACCGCTTAAAATAATTCCACTGGTTAAATGTGAAGGGAGGTTGGAAAAACAATGCTCATGAACATTGTACTAATTGCGGATCAAATGAGCTCAATTCAGAATTAAAGCAGCAGAGCATGGTTGTTTTTTATGAAAATGGTTGTTTTGGTCATTATTTTAAATCAATTGTTACTGCCGAACCAAGATGATTTTTCAGAAACTGAGAGAGGTTTTTCTTAATAGCACACCTATATACAATAATATATCTCATTTTTTACACAGGTTATTTGGATTGAGAGAATCGAAGTCATCTTCAGAGAGAAAATTTCCATATTTTTAAATGAGTGATTTAGTCAGTTATTTCAATCAATTATTTCTGGAAAACCAGAAATAAGTTTCCAAAATTGAATGAGTTCTATCTTATGAAAATGATTATCTTCAATTAACTCCTTTAGTTTTTACACAGGTCCTATGGTTTAGGATAAAAAAAGTGAGTTATACATGCCATTTTTCAGGTTTTCTAAAGGACTGTTTCAGATATCAAATTCGAAGAATTATTTCAGATATCAAATTCAAAGAGTTGTTTCATCCAAATTGAGGTTTTCCTTCATCATAGGCCTACCTTCAAAAACCTCCTTCAGTGTTTCCACAGGTATCATAGGTTGGGATAATTTAAAATATATTCACAGGGTATTTTTCTAGAAATTTACAAGTTTACTATGTGAGTCATCAGTTTCAAACTCAAATCCTAAGGAGCTAGAGCTGAATAAGAGGACAATAAGACATGGGTTTCTTCAGGAACATGGCCAATTACAAAAACCTATTTCATTTTTTTCACAGTTGTCACCAGCTGGGATATGCAGGAGGGGTTGTTTAATCCTATTTTTCAACGGTCCGCATTATATTTATGTTTTATGTAAATCATGGAAAATATGCCACGTTCGAGTTTGTTAGAAGATGTTCTTCGGTTTGTAACAAATTTTGTTGCTAATTTCGATTTAGGATATCCGAGACACTATAAATTTACCTCCTGAATAAGGAGAAAGAGTTGGAATTATTGTAATTTTGGAGTGTATGCTTTCAAGAGTTCCTTAGTAACAATTGCAGAGCCAAAGCTAGTGTTTTTTCAAAGATTCATGCATTGTTTTATGTTGCAGTCTGTTACTTTCTTTCCCATGTGCATTTTTTCTATTTTATCTTCCCCATTATGTTTTCTTTCATGTCTAAAATAAGTGTATAGCAGTTTGGAATTCATATATCTTATGATCCGTCTATTGTTTTCAGACATCCACTAAAGCTTTCTTCTAAAGTTGACATAGAATTCATTCTCTAATTCTCTTTGTTAATGGTTTGTCCATGTTCCTCTTTTCCACTAGGAAATTATAATTTGACTACGACTGAATAGCTATATTCCCTCTATATTGAAATCACCCTAAAAAAGTTTTGTCATCTACATTCAACATCTTGACTCCATCACCCAATGGTCCTATGTTCTGTTTCAACCAATCTTACAAACTATTTATATTTTCACTTGTACATATCTCACATTGTTAATATTTGGTGAGAGATCCCTCTCGAAAGAGTAGAAATCCAATTCTCTCTTCAAAATTGGTTCTGTTGTTACTTGGGAACGAGCCTTCACAACCTTTGGTTCTTTTCCAATGCTAACAAATTGGTGCTGTTGTCAAGAACGAATTGAAGATCATCCATGGGAATAACGACAAAGATTCAAAGGATAAAGGGTTTCTGTGGGAAAACAGATATTCTTACATGTGAAAAAGGTTGTATCATTTTCCCTAGCGAATCCACTGAAATATTCTAGAAGGTGACTCCACTGCGAAGACTGATGGTCAGAAAGACAGATACGGGGAGAGGTCTCAAATCTTCCCTGGATTTGAACGAAGGGTTTAGATCTGATTGTTGATGGTGAACAATGGTCATACATCAAGAATGTCATGTCTCTTTTCACTTGGCGACTCCATCTGCGAAGGATCCATTCTTCATAATTTTCTATGGAAGCTCCACTATCAAACAAGGTTGCAAAGTTTGAGGAGCTGATTCAGTTTCTCCACCATCAAGATGACTTCTTGAGATACAAGGTATGCCTGGTTATCCCAATAAAATACCTCTGGTAGATTGGCAAACATATCTTCCAACATTCAATGATGAAAAGGGTAATGATGCTTCCATTCCTTTATTTAGATTTCATAAGCATATACATAAGCTAGGAGTGGGATGGAAAGAAGACTAATGAAACTGTTCATGTTTAGTTTAGAAGGATATGCAAGGTCTTGGCATGAGGGATTACCAGCAGGGATTTTATCCTCCCTTAAAGAATTTCATACAATATTTCATGAACAGTTCAAACAGAAAGACTAACCAATTTCCATGATATTCAAGAAATTTTCCAGCAAATAGTATTGTCTTCCTTGACTGAAGTTGACATAGACCAAAGCTCATATTCAACCAGTTATATCTCTATTCCTGAAATTGATGATGATTTGCAGCATTCTTATCATTCTCTTTGTGACCAAGAGATAGGTTGGAACTATCAATCAAATCCTTCCGCATATTATTCAACTTCTGAATTTTTGTTACAAGAAGAGGCCTCCCCTTCTCAATCAGAAAATTCCTTTTCGCAACAGAAATCTCTTGAAAATCACAATGCTTGTGTGATTGATTACACAGAAGATGATAATTTTGGAAAATCTCAGTCTTATAGTCCCTCCACATGTTCATTTTTTGAAGATTCAAGTAAAGATAAATCAGATTTTGAAATAATGGTTGAAGGAAGACCTCTCCATGTTGATCAAATTCAAATTTCACCTAAAGATTTACATGACTATATAAATCCCTCTTTGCTTGTAGAAGATGATCAGCCAAGTGATTTGAAAGGAGATGGTTGTACTGAGTTGCTTTCTGAAGAATGCAATTAGCTTATCATAATTTCTGTTACTGAATAAAATATCATTGCAATCCAAGACCAAAAATATGAAAACAAAGTGGAAACAAACATGTTGAAAGTGACTGTTTGCCATTGTGTTCTCCTTCATTTCAGTGGTTAAAAAAGAGACTTCAAGTTTCCAATCAAAAATATAAATTTGATATTGTAGATGAATGCATAAATTTCCTTGGAATGGATGATGAGTGAGAAGAACAGTTATGCAATTAGTCCCAACCTTTAGAAAAACCAGCAGTATGCAATGAAGATTTGAATAACAAAGAAGAAGATGGGGGTTCTCACATGGATGTTTCTTTTTGTTTTTCAAATTCAGAAATTCTTTGTCAAGAAGAAATCTATTTGCTCGATCCTATTGAAGAAATGAATGATGTTTCTGTTGAAGCATATAAAGAATATGAATTTTTAAAATCAGAAATTTTAGATGAAGTTGTGGATATCTCATGTGGAAATTGTCATGATTTTTCCTTGCATGGTTCTTTTGAATATCAGTTTGACAGCGTGCAAGGGAATTTACAGTTGGGATAGCTCTCTCATGGTAAGATAATGACAAAAAAATTTGAAAGTTGTCATGCCTTTTATGATCCAGTGGTTGATTACATAGATGAATTTTGCAGTGGTAATGGATGGTTATATCTCTACTGTAAAGATCAATTTCTTTATTATAACTTTCTGCCATTAAGTCTATCATCTTTGTTTTTTATCAAGCATCAAGAGGAAGTTGGTTTATGGGATCATTTTCTTGAGTGGCTTCATTGGAATTCAGAAGTTACTTACCTGATCATTGATGCTTAGTAAGTAGGGTAGGTAAGTAAATATGAATAAGCTCGACATGGAGAGAATTCCATTCAGTAGTTTTCAGTTTCAGTTTTTATTTCAGTTTCAGATTTAAAGTTTGGGTCTATAGTTATAGTTGTTTTTGGTTTTTAGGGTATGGATAGGTGACAAGTTACAGGTTGAAAGAGTGGGATTTCTTTGCAGAATAGTTTCAGTTGATGGTTCAGTTCGGAACAGGTAGAGGATTTTAGAAAAATTTGGGAACTGCCCAATGGATTTGGCACCTGGTCTACTAGGTTGTTTGTTACCTCGTAGGGAGGATAACATCCCTCATGGAGACAGTTTTTAACATAGGTTTTTACCCATGTGATTTGAAGCACTTTTAAGGGAAAAATATTCTAAAGGTGTTTGGAGAGAAAAGAAAATGAACTTTTACAAATGGCAATTTTTCTAGCTATTTTGGATAAGAATTATTAAAGTTGGTTTTATAAATCAATATGGGCATTACATTCAAAATTTAATATCTTTGGGGCCAAAATTTATATTTTTAATTAAATTTATATGCCAAAGGTATATGAGGTAGCTCATAAAAGCGCAAGACAAAAACTATATAGTTGCTCATCACCAAGAGCATCCACACATGGACCTGCCACATCAACAAACAATCCAAGTCAGCTATCAAATTCCAAGCACCAAGCTCCCAAGTATTACTTTATTTGTTCCTTTGAATACATTCAAATGTTTGATGTATATAAATCCCAAAAGGTCAAAATCTGTTTTGCATGTGGGATAAAGCACGGATTATGAGTAATAGTTAAAATAAGAAATTGTTGGCTTGATTTTTTATATTTAAATGAGTTTCAAACGTTTCAGCAAGAGGATAAGCACTACGAAATGGATGATTCTCAGTAAGATTTGTTCTCTTTAGAATCTACAGTTTTGATAATGGAGGGGATCCACGAGTTAAGTTTGCAGCAAAATGGTGAATATTTGCATTGATAGTGTCAGTGTAGCAGCTCAAGTGAAATTCCTGTGAACGTTCATTGGTATGCAGAGTTTGAAATGTTTACAAATGGATTCTCTCATCATATAAAATGGCTCCTTCACATATTCAACCTATAAAGAGCCTTAACAAAGGCTCTAGTGGGAAACTCTTTGTGATGAAGAATTTCTCTCATGTTGTTTCTCCATGAACTACCAGAAACCATGGATAACCTTTTAAAATCTGGTGGAGCACGTGATGACTGATAGGAATCAGTTTGTAGAAGTTGATAGTTGGTGATTGATTATAAAATTCAGAAAAATAGTTGAATCCATAGTTCATATCAATCTTCCAACAAATCAACGGTATAAATCAAAGTTAAATTTCATATAACGACACACATTTATTTCGTTGCAAGAACAAGCATGAGTTAATTAAAATCTTAGATTTGTGAAATGGTGTTAAGCTGTGAATAAAATGAATTGCCATATTTGTAAAAGAAAAATATTAATGGCTCACAATTATTTTGTGTCGTCAACTAGCAAGGAGAAATTAGGTTTTGAGATTAGCGAAAGTTTTATGCCGCATGCAAGTTCACACACATGGTAAACATCCATTATCCAGTCAAACTGATCAACCGCTTAAAATAAATTCGATGGGTCAATGTGAAGGGAGGTTGGAAAAACAATGCTCACAAACATTGTACTAAATGTGGATCAAATCAGCTCAATTGAGAATTAAAGTAGCAAAGCATGGTTGTTTTTTACGAAAATGGTTGTTTTGGTTATTATTTTAAATCAATTGTTCCTACCGAACCAAGATTATTTTTCAAAAAATGAGAGAGGTTTTTCTTCATAACACACCTATAGACAATAACCTCTCTTAGGTTTTACACAGGTGTGTGGATTGAGAGAGTCAAATTCATCTTCAGAGACAAAATTTCGAGATTTTTAAATGACTATTTTAGTCAGTTATTTAAATCAATTTTTTTTAGCAAACCAAAAATAAGTTTCCAAAACTGAATGAGGTTTATCTTATGAACATGATTATATTCAATAAAATCCTTCATTTTTTACATATTTCCTATGGTTTATGAGAAACAAAGTGAGTTATACAAGCCATTTTTCAAGTTTTCCAAAGGACTATTTCAGACATCAAATTCAAAGAATTGTTTCAGCCAAATGGAGTTGAATTTCAGGAAATGAAGAGAGGTTTTTCTTCATCATAGGCCTACCTTCAAAAAAATCCTTCAGTTTTAACACAAGTATCACAGGTTGGAAGAATTTAAAAGATATTCACAGCGTAGTTTTCCATAAATTTACAGGTTTACTATCTGTGTCATCAGTTTCAAACTCAGATCCTGAGGAGCTCAAGCCGAATCATATAAAAACAAGACATGGGTTTTTTCAGGAATATTTCCAATTACAAAAACCTTTTTTAGTTTTTACACAGCTATCACCAGCTAAGATATGCAGGAGGGTTTGTTTAAGCCTATTTTTCAATGGTCCGCAGTATATTTATGTTTTATGTAAATCGTGGCAAATATGCCACATTCAAGTTTGTTAGAAGATGTTCTTCGGTTTGTAAAAAATTTTGTTGCTAATGTTGGTTTAGGAGATCCGAGACACTATAAATTTACCTCCTGAAGAACGAGAAAGGGTTGGAACCAATGTAATTTTGGAGTGTATGATTTCAAGAGTTCCTTAATAACAATTGCAGAGCCTAACCTGGTGTTTTTTCAAAGATTCATGCGTTGTTTTATGTTGCAATTTGTTACTTTCTTTCCCATGTGCATGTTTTCCAGTTTATCTTCCCCATTATGTTTTCTTTCATGTCTGAAATAAGTGTATAGCAGTTTGGAATTCATATATCTTATGCTTCGTTTGTTGTTTTTAGACATCCACTAAATATTTCTTCTAAAGTTAACATAGAATTCATTCTCTAATGCTCTGTGTTAATGGTCTTTCCATGTTCCTCTTTTCCACCAAGAAATTATTATTTGACTACTACTGAATAGATATCTTGCCTCTATATTGAAATCACCCTGTAAAAGTTCTGTCATCTACATTCCACATCTTGACTCCATCGCCCAGTGGTCCTATGTTCTGTTTCAACCAATATTACAAACTATTTATATTTTCACTTGTACATATCTGGCATTGTTAATATTTGGTGAGAGATCCCTCTTGGAAGAGTAGAAAGCTAGTTCTCTCTTCAAAAGTGGTTATGTTGTTACCTGGGAATGAGCCTTCACAACCTCTGGTTCTTTTCTAGTGCTAAGGGGTCCATTCTTATTTTTGAACTCATGGGGTCGGTTATGAGATCCAGTCGTTGAAAAAATGGCTTCCCCGTGGTTCTTTCTCTCATCATGGGCTGTACTACTACTACTCTCAAGTGATGACTTGATCCCTAGTTGGCTATCCAACAATTTGAATCCTTGCATAAAATGTTTGTTCATTCCTTCAAGATCTAATTTAATGAATTTCTTAAGGTCCTCACTTTTTTCTTTGTCATCCATATCTCTGAGATCTAGTTTTTCCTTAATCTTCTTGTAAAAAGAACTAACCTCTCCACTTCCTTCCAATTCGTTGTTAAGGTCTCCAATATCAATTTATAAGGGAGGGAGGTCATAAATAGAAAACATGAATAAATATTTCTATCAAGTTCCAATATCATGCTCTGATACCACTTGTAGTGTCCCAATTCAAAAATTCCCAACAAAGGCAGAATTTTGTGAAAAATATCTTAACTAGTCTTGACTCTAAGGGATTCGAATGGCACAAGAGGGTATCAAATTTGGTAGGTAATTATGTGGAATATCTGATATATTTTTGATAGTTCATAGACATATGCAATTCTATTTGGTAATGATGGAAAAAAGGGTAAAATTACTAGCAATTTATGATGCAATTCCCCCTAGGGTGTGGGCAGTAATGGTTCTCCAACTCCTATGCAATCCTCCAAAATTGATGAACATAGTATGGAGACTGTAATTATACTTCATTTACTATCATTTGGTGTCGTTAAAATTTCTGCAACAAAGGATTAAATCTTCATATTCGAATGCATAATTTCAGTGATATTTGCTTAAGGGAAATGACATATAAAAACTCAGCTTCTACTCATAAATTGTGCATATAATGGTTTAGAATAGATAAATATAAACATATACCATTAACAAAATTTCAGTAGCTCACTAAAACCATATAATATTGATCCAAGTCGCAATATACATTACACAGACAACTCCATTGAAATGTGAAATCATCACATGGAAACTAGTCACAATAAAGCTTGGAAATGTGGAAATTTGCATATGTATTTCTTCTGATTTTGAATAAAATATAATATGGGGGACATATTATAGAGCCATTAATCCTTCACCAATTATTTGGCATCAACTAAACTCAATTGTGTGCAACCACCAGTCACACAAGTGCACCCTCATAGAAACACATGGAAATATGGAAGTGGGAATTGAGAGAATGGGAAGAGAGATGGGTCACGAATAGAAGAAGCCTCCTATATGAATAAAAACACTCCATGAAGATCCAAATTATAGGTTAGGGTGGCCTTTTTCATATCCAAATTGGATGAGAATCTCACTCTCTCGAAATTGGCTCATTAGTGGGGTAAGTTTGCACTCACTGTGCAATGGACAAGCTAATGCTCTCCAAAATGCCAAAGGAAAATGATAAAATGATAAAAAATCCATTTCCATTCCTCATGAAATACTTTTATAACCCTCCTAATTTCCTCCAAGTTCTAATTCACTCCCATAGGATTCCCCCAACTCATCCTTGATGTCTAGTAACCTCCATGCCACTTGGCCTTCTCCTCAACCCTTCCTCGTCCTCTAAATTCGAATGGCTGCCACCTAGTCGCAAGTGTGCCATATTGGAGGATATTTTTATGCCTGAAATTTCATATTGGAATAGGTATTCAATCAGGTCTGAATTTTCATAGAATATTTCATCATTATTGTCATAAAACGCAGGGAATCTAGCTCCACATGGCACCTAGTTTCTTCCTAGACTCTTCATCTTCTATCCGAAGTTACTTATACTAACCCATTCGAATTATTGGGCTCATGATATTTCATTTGAAAACTATTCACCTTCCAAGAACATTCCATCACTCATAATTTTTAATTTGGGGTTAATTCATGACATGTGTAAGGATGAATCTAGCCACCTAAGGCCTCCATGAACCTCCAAATGTCCTTATGAAACAATGCCACTTTATTTTCTCCATATTTATTATTTGTATGACCAAAAGTAATGTGTAAATGATAAAATTAAGTTCTCTTGGGTCCCATAGCTCTTTTATTGCAATATTTAATGCTTCCTCCCCCAACCTAGGGAACTAGTAGGTGGGTGAAACATTGTCAACTAGTAGACTTATTGGGATGGGGAAATGACATACGTGCAAATTCCAATGTCAAAATGCATGAAAGTTATTCATTTTGGAGAGTGGGTTGGTTGTGTAAATACCATGCATGAGTTACAAAAAAAAAATTATATGCTTATCATTTAATTGTGGAAAGTATACCATTAGATGCATATACTTAAATGCTTGACTTGCAAAAGTTTTTTTAAATTGTTAGATCAAATTGAAAAAGACAACCTTATAAGTCACATTGTGCTAGATTGAAATTCAAAGTGTAGAGTAGATCATTTGCGACATGGTTAAGTCATGGAATTTTCATATGATTCCATGCCTATACCCAGATAGAGTTTCCATCTTTTATCATGGATTGGTTTCTGCAACATGAAAAATAATGTTCATTCTACGGGCCTTTATTCTTAATGGTTATATCAATAGTAGTGGAAAAAATATGAAAACCCTCTATGGTATGAGATTAGATGTGGGAAAATGGAAGTTGGGTAGTTGTTGAAGGAATGCATGTGGTTCTAGAAGCAATACGGAACATTAAGTTGTAGAATCATAGTATTTTGTTAAGGAAAATTGCAGAATCTTGCAAAATGTTGCGGAAACCTCATAAAATGATTATAGCCTCTTGAGGAAGATTCATAGCCTATGATAGAAAGTTGATATTTTTGCACCCAAAGTATTGAACATATCATGATGGTGTTTGATGGTTGTGGAGAAATGGATTTAGAAACATGGGAAATTATTAGGCTTGATTACCCTAATAGATTCACTATCCTTTGGATGGATGGCTTGTTTTTCATGGTTGCGAATAATGATGATCATGTCTAGAACTTGAGCAATGGAGTTGTGGATGAATGGTGAAAGTATATCTGGATAGTGCCTTTCATGCAGCTAAGTTATATTAGATTAGGTAGTGATGAGTTCAGCTGGAGTAGATTATGTGATGATCAATATTATGCATCAAAAAGAGATCGACAATCAACAATCCGATGAGATGCATCCATAACTAAATTTTGAGTCTTGAAGTTAGAGCTAGAAGAGAGGGGAAATTTATTCTAGTAAGGATAGATGTGGTGTTCATGTTTCGGCATGAATCTGGTAAGTTTTAACCCTATATATGGCATTGGTTTCAAGTAGACTTAGCCCTTACTAAGTATATTATCCAAGGAATTTCGGTAAGATGGATTGGTGACCATAGGGATTTCTGTGGTACATGTATGGTTTGGATGTCAAGATTGTGTCGTATATCTACTCCAGGAGGTTGTAGACATGAGAGGAAGTTATGCCAAATTGAAGAGATTCAATAAAAGTGAAGTGGTTCTAGAGAAGTAAATAATTGGCTAGGACAGTGAAGAGTGAAGAGGTTGCAAATAGGTTCGAGGATGTTGCACCTATGCAAGGAGGTTGTGTAGGAAGGATGAAGTAGTGGAAAAATTAGGTAGTTCATCAACTACATGCAGACGCAACTTCAAAACTGTTGACTCGAGGGTGAGTCAAGATATAGTGATGGGGGTTTGTTGGGGCTTAATTACTCATTGTAATGGTCATTTATTAATAATGGGGTAATAGTTTGTTATGGAAAAATTATTATTGTATTGTAAATAGGGTTAACAAAATAACTACCTACATCTATGGGCATGATATAAATATGAGGTTTTGAGATATCATTGGCATCATGTGATTTAGGAGTGTTATGTATCTTTGTTTGATTGTAAGGGTTGTGGGTGTAAGAGAGTGGATAGGAGTGTGATTTTCATGGCTCCCTTTCCCACCGTGGGAATGGGAGGCAGATGTAATCAAGTTATTTCCATTGAATAAATAAAATATGAGTTTTCCATGTGACTTCCATGTGTTATTTTGTTGGTATGATGTGTTCTCATGTTCTAGAATAAATGATGTTGTGGAGATGTTATTGCATGCAATTTATGGCTTATTTAGTGTTTCATTAAATAATTTTGGTACATGCGAAAAGTGCTCAACTATTGTAATGTTCTTGCACATGTATATAGTGTTGATATGTACCAAGGATGGTGCATAAATTAAGGGGGAGGGGAATGTAATACCCTATTTTTTATCCAAAGATGCAAATATGATGTGATTATGTAAAGTCTAGAAGCCATATATGAATGGTTTAGGATGATTGGATATATATTGTAAATATGTACAATTTATTTTAATATATAAATCCTTGAAAAATGTAAGAGAAGGACAACGAAGAGATGGGGGGCTATGAATCCACAAGTGGGGAAAGGGGTGATGATTCTAATGGAATTTAACTATCCCTTGGCCTCCATTCAGCTTTTTAACCCAAAGTCCCTTAATCACAGTTATGAGGGTCAATTTAATTAATCATGGGTTATTTATCTTAATTTAGATTGAATATTAAGACAAAAAGTTTCCTCTTCTGGGGAGGCCATGTGCCAAGAGAAAACCATGCATATTTAATATTAGAAACTCACTTCATTCAGTAGTCATACATTTGATCATTCAGGTGTTAGCACTTAGAACCGTACCCAAGGTTGTGAAACGTGAACCCCGAGGTAACATCAGAACCTCTTTAAGAAAGGGAGTTGGCTTCTCCGTTTCTAGAGAGGGATCTCTCACAAATATATAACAAGGCCAGATATAAACAAGAAATGAAATTCAAATATTGTGTTGGTTGAAACAGAGTAAGGGTACATTGGGCTATGGAGTCACAATTATCATGAAACACAAAGAAATTTGCATGGGAAATTTCTGCAAAGGAAATATAATACTTCTGTTACTATCAATATGTTTTTTGGTCTGGTGATAAGGAAGAAATGATGATAGCCTGTTAACATAGAGCACTACATAGAATGAATTCTGCATTAAATTTGGAAGAAACAATTTCTGAATATCTAAAACAATAGACAGAGCATAAACAAGTATGAATTCTGAAAACTATCACACACTTCTCTCAAATATGAGGGAAAACATAATGAAAAGATTAACAAGAAGGACATGCACATAAAGAAGAGAAATCACAGACTGTAACTGAGAAATGTACATGAATCTTTGCATTCAAAGGCCAGCATCCAGCCTTATAACTTTGATTATGCATAACATCAATTTTTTCTTGAACTGTTTCTAAGTGATGATATTTATTCACCACTCTTCTTGTGCATGTGATAACCAAAACTCTATCCTATATATTTGCTTTCCTGATTTCTTCTTCTGTCAAATTGTTCAAAAAATTGATTGCATTATTAGCTATGTCCATGGGTTTTTTGTTTAAGACTTGCTTTACTAGCAAGAAATTTTGTCTAGCTGCTTCTATAACTATCTCTTTGTCCAACATAAAATCCAAATAGGGCCTGAGCTTGTCTACTTCTACTATCGGTACATCCCAGATAAGATGCTTTGCTCCTTGTAAGGATGACTATCATTAAACTTGTTTTTCCAATTTGCTATTCTTTTCTAAGAACTCCTTACACTTATCTTTCAATATCTTTCTTTCCTTTTCTCTTTTTCATCTATGTCTTCCAAATTTTTATTTTGGTTCTTTAAGACTTACCTGAGACATAGCTTGAGAAAGAGGATCTGTACCATATTGTACAGAAGATGAAATAACTTTCACTTGGTTCTCCTTGTTCTTTTCCTCTAACTTATTTTCCAACTCTTCTTGTTTAGCTTCAAAAGCCTTTTCCTTTTCAGCCCAAACTCCTGCATCTTTCTCCCACTATTTTTCCTTTTATTTAAATTTTAGCAACTTTTCCTTAGAATCAATTAGTTCAGTATTCAAAGCCTCTTTTTCTTTTTCAAATTCTGTCAGCTCAGAGGTTTGTATCAGCTGATTGGATGGGATATTCAACTTCCTTTTTAACAATTGAAATGCATTTTCTTTTTCTTTTAACATCTTTTGTGTGGCAGCTCCCTTATCAGCCTGATTTTCAGCCACAAATAATTCCACTTGAAGCTTCTTAATCTGTGATTGGTGGGGCTTATTCTCCACTTTCTCCTTACTGATAAAATCTTCAAATCTTTTTTTGCTAGATTGTAACTTTGATACCTACAATGTTTATTGTAACAAATTAGTATAAATGATATCACATGTTTCTCTATGTAAATGGATCATATCAGTAGTAGGAATCTTCTTCAAATTCATACCCAATTCAGCCACTTTATTTCTTGCAGTCACTACCAAATTTAATGTGTCGTTAGCCTAATCCCTAATAGTCACTACGGATACATCTTGACTAGACAATTTTATCACTTCATCATACAACTTCATTTTTTCATCAAAAGTCTTTTCACCCACATCTTTATATATGTTTAGCAATTCAGTCTTGGAATTGTACTTATCTACAGTTACTTCAGGAATGTTATCAAATGCGTACTCCTATATTTCAAAGACTGGGCCTTTGACCTTCTCAAGATTCTTTCTTCCTTTATCCTTTCCAACCTGTACAAGTTTTCCTGGATTTTCAATATTTTGTTTCTTGGGCGTTCTAGCAGTGTCTTCCTCATCTACATCCATGGCTTCTGAGCAATCTCTCTTATTCACCTTCTCGGATAAACTAGCCAATGGAGTGACATGAGTAGTTGCCGCAACAATTATAGAAAGGTCTTGTTGAGCAGGAGAACTCCCTAGTGTAGATGAAAGTGAATCATCTTGTATATCCTCACCATTATTAATATCATTGGGATAATCCATCCAATTTGCTGCCTCTGATAGTATTGCCACCTGAAAATACTCAAATGGTTTATTTTTATTTGTGTGTTTACTATCTGAGATGACATGGTGAGGGTCATAATTAACTATAGCTTCCATTGAAAATCCCATTTCTCTGAGCATGATTTGGATCATTGATAGGCCTAATTTATTTTTAATGGTAAGAGGACCCACTGTCCATGGAATTTTGGTTTTTAAAGGCTTCTTATAGCTCAGGAAATTCTCATATTCAACTCTTAGCCTTTTTTTGATCAATTCTAATGAAAACACCCTCTTTGTTGAAAAAGTTGGGAGGACATATGGTTGGTGAGAAAACCCATATACCCTAATCACAGTATTATGTTCACAAAGGAACCAATCTCCTCCTCTTCTTTTAGGTGATAACTACAATAATTATTTAATTTATGGTAGTACTCTAGGTAATTTTTCTTGAAAGAAAACATTATATACTGGTGCCATGAGAAAATTCATAAACTTAGAATAATATTTACTCATTTAATCTATTATAACCATCTCTGGAACCTGCAAAATATCTTCATTGAATGTTAAAAATATCCTCAGCAGAAAAGAGCGAAATTTGAAAGTTCTTGCCCTGTGTAAGTTTCTTAGCTGAGAACGAATGTTCTCAGCTAAAACCTCATCAAATTTGAGACATGATGATTTCATGGATTGACTCAATTTATCAGACTCTACTTGACCAGTAGCAAGGGTGAAAATTAGACTCAACAAGGGTTATGTGATGTATTTATTCGTATCCTTCCTTAAAAACTGACTTGTGAGGGTTATCAGAGATTGGGTCTCTTCATTAAATAGGTTGTAATCAATGGGAAAAGGGTGATTTAGCAACTGACTTTTATGTTTTGAGGAAATTTTCTTTTTGTTCAACTGAGGACTCTCAGAAAAATTGAACTAGGTTTTCTTCTTTGTACACTTTAGACGTTTGGGAAAAATCAACAAGAATTAACAGAGTATTTGGTATGACAAGTGAATTTATTGGACACAAAATCTTAGACCTAGATGCATCCATTATTACCCCATAGGAAGGAGAGTAATTATTGGCACACCACTCAATGAACTCTAGATAATTTGGGGTTTGTTCAACAGAAATATAAAATAAATATGAATAGAATACTCCATCAATAGAAATTCCCTGATCTCTTAGGATTTTCAACTTGTTTTTAGCTATTTCTACATTATCATTTAGTAGGATAGTGTTGAATATTTCAGAGTATTTCTCTTCAAGGGTTTCTTCAACATTCTGATACTCTAGATTTTCAACTTCTAAATCTTCCATTTCAGCCATGAAATACTGGTTCAATAAGATAAGGGAACCTACTAGATAAGCTAAAAGATGGTTCAAAAGTTTGTCCACGGTGGTGCCTTTTGCACAGACTGAATTATTTTTTTCCAATGCTGCAGAAAAAATCAAATGGTATGAATCCACATGCTTGTCTTTATATTATTGTATTCCTCCTATCGACTATGCATATTTTCCAAACAAATAGAACTTCATCCATAGATCTGGCACCTTTTAATTTGAGCCCTTTAATCTTGATCACTTGTTATTCATACTTCCCTATTCCCACTATATCACCCTTCAATATCCTCCTTTGATTTTAAATACACTCCAAAATCTGAATCGTCGATTTGTGGCTTCCACATCCTCACCAAAATTCTTCTTCATTGTTCTTTGAAATAGCGGAATCACTGTCAACCGTTAATATATACCATACCTCATCTGAGTCGTTGAAAGGTGTTGTTTAGGACAATGTCCCCTTATAACCTAGGGTCTCTGGGGTTACCAACTTACTAAGACACTTGTAGATAATTAGCTCATGTAGAAATTGAAATGGGAATAGGAAGGAAATATAGCATACCTAGTTTATGACGGTTGATACAAGCTTGGTATTCTTGTCTTTCAGTCTTTTCCAAAGCTTCCATGGCTTCTCCAATTCACCTGCAAAGAACAAATTATTCTAGAAATATCTTGTATATATATCAATGGTTAATGAGATGCATATTGATAATAAAATAATTAAAACAATTCATAATCCATCATATACAATAATGAAACAATACAAATATTGGAAGAAGAACTTTCTTTATTATTAAATAGAGAATGGTGAGATTACAACCCAACTTCTGAAACAATGACTCCTCTGCAAACCAAGGACACTGAGTTCTACTGCTCCAAGATGTATGAAGGAATACCACCAACATAACTTTTCTATTATAAGAATGATTGATTAGTCCCATCTCATTCTCTCTATTTATACATGGGGAAATAGAGAGGTTTCGAAGGTTGGGATGGTTGAGATAGTTGAGATTGTTATGATTAGGGACTCAACTAATCTTGACTAATCATGATTTATATTTTTTAATATTAAATTAAGGTACATGTGAGTATTAATATAGGAAGGGCGCATGTGACACACTCCTTGCTTTAAGGAAACTCGTGTGTTCAATGTACACATGGGTTGCAATGAAAATAATCGCATGTGCAACCCTAATCTCCAAATGAAAATATATTGAGTTGGTCAAGGGATTATGTATCGACAGTCATGCACATCTATAGTGTTTTGGCTACTTCAATCCTATTTGTCCTTTTTTGTCCCAACATATTGGATGTCAGTACTCGGTTGGAGAAGTGCCATTTTGGTTGATAACAGATGCCCCCTCATGTGTGAGGTTAGAGGGAAGCGATGGCCAAAATACATTACAATATTTTAATCTTCGAGAACTCAAGTGTCCAAGGCAGTAGAGGAAGTACCTAAAACAAATACATATCGATGTCATATAAAAAGCATATCTGAGGATGCCATGTTCAATATAATGGATCACTAGATCCATTACAATATTTGATTACATCATGTGATACGGGTACAAGACCACGTATGTTACAAAGGTTGATCGAAGCCACAATATACAATGATGAGTCTTCAAAATCTAGAAGCTGTGTAGTTGAACATAACATAATCTTGTGCAACTTAGGCTATAGATGTGAACCTAAGGTCTTCATCGAAATCCAAAGGAGATAGTACAATCCTTACCATGTGAATAGATGTGTTGAAGTTGAATATGGAAAGAATTCAACATAATGTCAGACAATGAATCAAACTGACAACTGAAGCAAAGGACTTCACCAATGATGATAGTGAATCCTAAGGTACCATCATCAAAGCTCTAGGTCTTCATCTTTAGGAAGTACTGATGAGAAACCATATTGTGATGAGGAAGGAAATGGATCCTCCAACAAATCACAAGAGTGATTAGGAACTGGATACAGGAAGGTAGACACAAGTAATACTCAAATATGATAATGATGAAATCAGTATAATAATCAGATGAAGGGATAGATCCTTGAATAGTGAGCACGACACATAGATGACACAAGGCAGCTTTTAACTTGTAGATAGGACAACTAGACTTATCTATCATGTAGGAGACATGATTAGAGTCCCCATGTATAAAGGACAAGTAAAGGAGTAAGAAACTTGAACTAATAGCTGAGATGAAAGTGTAAACTAAAACATGAGCATCAGAAAGTTCAAAGAGTGCTATGTTCAAGGATGACATGTTTCCATTGTTTATAACCCAAAGAGAGTACTTCTTCCTTATCTTTCCTTTTAAATTTTAACGAGCCCAGGAAAGTCAGCTCAGGTCTCTCTTCATTTTTGACAAGCTTGAAGAGGGGAGAGAATAATGCTTGATAAAGTTACTTATTCATGGATTTTACGAGCTCGAACTACTACATGCTCATTGGTGTTTTCATATTTTCAGAGTCTGAAAAATCTGAAGAAGAATCTAGGGGGGTGCTTTCTTGTACAATTTAGTCTTCTGAGGCCAAAAAAGTATAAAACAATCCAAAAAAGAACTCTCTTAGATTCTGAAGAAGTAAGGTGCACCCTTTTCATACTTAGTTTGGAAGGTCCAAAAAACATTATATTACCACCTGCCCAACGCTCCTTCAAAAGCAGCATATAGCCTATGTTTTATGAGTGTGAAGGAAGGAAAGATCACTTGGAAATATGCATTTGATTATGAGAAATGGGGCTTACAATAGTAAAATCGATGCTTTGTTCTTTAGGGTTTAATGAGCATGAAAAATACATAAAGTACGCTCAAAATATTTTTCATGTTTGAGTCCAGAGCACAAAAAAGAGAAAACTAAGCTCATACTGGGAGTTCCTTTTCTGTAAGTTTAGTCCCTCGGGTCCAGAAAAGTGATAAACCTATACCTGAGGATACTCTTCTCAATTTTAAAGAAAAGAGAGTGCTCCTTTTTTTTTTTATTCCACATGGTCTGAAAAAGCGATAAACTACCACCAATGTGGATGCCCATTCACATATTCTTAACAAGCCTAAATGGACAAGTTTACTCGATAGCCAAGTCTATTTTTAGGAGTCAGACCTAGGCCTAAAATAAATCCATAAGGGCGGGGATCCTTATAAAAATGGATATCTTATTAAAAGAGACCAATAATGAGGCTCAATTTGTCATGAAAAATATCTAAGGCCTCTGCAAACCTATGACAAATGTGGCATGAGTACCAAAAGATGACAAAGTGTTCTAAACTGGGGTACTCATGGAAAGGAGGCCCTATCCATGAAATAACAATGATGTAGATGAGGTAAAAATGGTTAAACACCTATTTTGTGGTCAAAGAGGTAATCCTGGGGTTAGAAACGGATAAGGTATAGATGCATAAAGACATATGAAAGGCCCAAATCCTACCCTATATGAGTGGATAACAACTTTTTAAATACTTTGAACCTGTTGCATTGGGGAAAAAACATGGTATTAGTTCAATTATAAAAATAATTTTCAAACTATAGACTAGAAACCCAAAAATTTGAACTTTTTCTATATATAGTTCAAAAATAGAATTAAAAGATACCATTTGACATTTTTACCCGATTTGGCAATATTTCACCTCTAACTTGTATTGCTCAATGAGGACAAACCAATGGATGATTTCAAATTCTGCAAGTGTCAGGTTGGTTAGCTTTCCCCTCTCCTTCAACCATTGTAAATTTAATTTTTATGCAAATTCTTGATGTTTTGGGACTTCCCTAGGAAGGATTCATAGTACACCCAGGTAGGTGACTAAGAAAGTTCCATACATGCATTCTACAAGTGACCTGCTTGAGGGAAACTCATGTGTGACACACAACCTTTCTAAAGGACAGTCGCGTGTACTACGTGACATAGAAAATTTTATAGGATGGCCAAAATTGAAAGAATTGGATGCATTCTAATCATCAATGGTGGTCAATTGGGTAGGTTCAACATGGTTTTAGAATGGAGGGAATGAGAGCATGAAGACATGGACTGAGATGATCTCCACGATTCCCCAACTTTGCATGCTTTACGACAAAGTGGTTTACTAAAGTTCTTCTACACTTCTCCAATGAGGGCCAATGTCCACTTGCTTGAGCATTTGATTGGCTATTGGGATCAAAACCTCAGTGATTTTGATCTTCAAGGAGAGATATTGGAGATAACTATAGAAGACATGTATTTACGGGGTTGTCTTGCAGGGATATGCCTATAAACCTTCAGGGTACTGGTAGGGGTGGTGACCCCATGAGCATCCAATACTACGTTGACACTTACTACACCCCAGGCAGTCAGAAAAAGGGATCATGCATCACAATTGTTCATATTACTAGTTTCCCACTACAGGTAGTTGTAAGTAGAATAGTGCAGGCTATAGGATCATCGTCATTATAGCTCACCACTCTGACACAAATGAGAGTTGTAGTGGAGTGTGTACAGGGTACTATGTTTGATTAGTGCTCGGGTATGATCCTGATCATGAGGAAGCAGCTCTATGACTACAAAAGAGGACGCCAAAGAACTTTAGATATTAGTAGCATTCTTCTTTGAGAGAGTTCCTACCATCGGCCCTGTAGTGCCACTTCCATCATTTTTCCCTCGCCAACCTAGACTGACCAAGTGGGGAGAACTCTTCCTCTATCAAGGTGATAGAGGATCAATCCAGGGTGTACACCATTATGAATTTTAGTGTGGTGGAAGCGGCAGTTTCCAGCACTCGAGTAGTTTCCTTACTTCGGATTATATTTTCGAGGAGACAATGATCTGGTCCTCCCACCAAGGGGAGGATGGGGAGAGCTAGGTATTTTGCTTTTTATGTTTTTAATTTTTTATGAATTTTTATCATAAAATTATATACATATGTATAAAATTTTTAATCCAATTTTAATGTTTTTGAAATGTAGATGTTGGACTTGTACACCCCAATGGGCACCCCGAGATGTTTGTGTGGCCCATATAGGGTGGATACCAAGGAATAATTAGAGTTCTCGAGGGAAGGTTGGCCAGGATGAACCAAGGAATTTCCACTATACTGATTTAGTAGATTTCTTTTCATGCATGAATTTGTAGTAGGGATTCTTCCTACCTGGATACGCCTCTTGAGGAGGGTAGCCAGGGCCATTTTATTTTACAGGGAGATCGAAGAGGCTACTGCAACAGATGATGCTAATGATCAGGCCTATACCTATGGGCATTTTATGGATTGCGATCCAATTTTTTTGTATATTTATACAGTTGCAACTGGATCTTTGTATATTTTACAAAATGTGTGTTAAATTCCAATATAGAATGTAGTTCGCATATTCATCAGTTAATGTATTTTCATTTCATGGAGTGTAATTAAATGAAATATAATCAAAATTTCTTTCAAGTAAGCTAACTTGCAAAAAATGATGTAACAAGTTAGGGTTTCACACCTGATAAGCTCCATTAAGCTGGGAAACCACCAGTTGAGAGTCAAGTCTGAATTCCAACTGGGTGATGCCACATGACAAGGCATACCATAACAACTCAATAATAGCCTTGTACTCGGCCACATTATTGGTAGCAAGACATAGGCAAGTGCTTCCAAAGGAAACTAGTTGTCCTAAGGGTGAATAGATGACCCATGCGGCTAAATCCAGGTTACAAGTATGACAACTAGAACCATCCGCAAAACCTAGAAACCACTGAGCTAACATCTGTAATAATCACTAGATGGTATAATAAAAACTAACTAGATAACTATTGTACATAAAAATACATACAATAAAAATATAAGAAAAATCACTAAGCCTAGGCATAGTACTTCTTTAGGTTGAGCCCATTTCTAGGCTCGGGAAGCTTGTTTCCATCAACATCAGTTAACTCATATGCCCCTTTTTTCAATACCTTTAACACAATGTAAGGTCCTAACCACATGGACTTGAACTTTCTTGCTCCCATGGGTTCTTTGTCCTGATCCCAGAGTAAGACAAGCTCCCCATCAAAGAAAATTCTAGGCATGACTGATTTATCATATTCGTTTTTAACCCTATTCTTATTAGCTTCATTTTTTGTTAACTGATCTCTGCGTCATTCATCTATATTTTTCAAATATAGAAAATGTTGTTCTAATTCGGTCGTGTGAGGGAGTGTATGAATGGAAATTTTAAGAGATGGAATTTCACACTCAACCGGAGTGATTGCTTCCACCCCATGACCGCGTTTTACAGGTGAAAGCCCCATGGAAGTATTAACATTAGTATGGTATGCCCAAAGTTTATGAAACAACATAATGTGCCAATTTGACCGAGCTATGTTAATCGTACACTTGAAAATGGTCTTCAAGGTCTTATTGACTGCCTCGACTTGACCATTTTCTTGTGGGTAGAAGGAAGATGAGTGATCTTCCTTAAACCCTAGCATAGTAGCCAATTCGGTCATCATGTTATTTTGGAAATGACTTCCATGGTTAGTGACAATCTCCTTTGGAATTCTGAAGCGAGTAATGATCTGGTTGAACACAAAGAAAGCTGCAGTTTCACCATCATATTTGAAGGTAGGCATTGCCTCTACCCACTTATTGAAGTAATCAACAGTGACGATGATATATTTGTGCCCCCCAGGAGAAACTGGGTTGCACGTCATGTAATCCACCCCATCCATAGTGAAGGGGCCCACCACGATGGTGGGAAACAAAGGAGCAGGATGTGACCACATTTTCCTAGTGTAGATTTGACATGGGTGTCAGCACTTCACAACCTCCACACAATATTTAAATATCGTGGAATAGAAATAACCAACACATAAAATATTTTGGCCCGTTGCTAACCCAGATAAATAACCCCCTCATGCTACGCTATGTGAATCATTTAGGACATGCTCGGCCTCCTCGTGGGTGAGGAATTGACTCAAAATAGAGTCTACTCCTATACGATTTAAGGTATCCCTCATGATAAGGTATTTTTTCACATGTACGTGTAGTTTATGTCGCTCTTCCCCTGAGAAGGATGCAGTACACTTCAAACTCTAGAGATAGATAAGTATATCTCCGTACCAAGGATCATAGGTAGAAATCAGAAAAATATACTCATCCAGGAATAAGTCTTCTTCAACCACTACATTCTCTTTTATCAAAAATTCAGCCATAAGCTCTGCAAAAACTAAGGACTTTTTTTATTTGGAAGATTGAAAATCCAAGTCAAACTCTTCATGAATGACTATCCATTTATCCCCCAGTTATGCATTGAGACAAAACATATTAAAAGGGATTAACATCTACCACTACTATAGTGGTCCTCAGTAGGATGTAGTGACGTAACATCTGCATAGCATAAACAAATGCTAAAGCCAACTTCTTGACGTGGGAGTATCGAAGTTCAGGACCAGCCAATACCCGACTAAGATAATAGACAACATGATCTTGGAGCTTTTCATCTTCTTGGACCAATACTACCCCAATGGTTGACTCTGATGCAACCAGATACAATATAAAATATCGAGAGTAATCTGGTGGGCGTAACAAAGGAGCCAACAACAAATCTTTCTTTAATGACTCAAAAGGAAGTTGTGTGGTTTCATCCCATACAAATGGAGTGTCTTGATTGAATAGATGCATGAAACCCTTAGTGATCTTGGCATAATTAACAATAAAATGTCGAAGGAAATTAGACTTTCCTTACAGGCTTTGAAGTTTCCTGATAGAAGAAGGAATAAGCAGATTTACAATGGCCTCTACTTTCAAAGGATCCACTTACCTTTGTTTGATACTATGAACCTGAGTATTCGTCCCAACTCAATGTAGAAAACACACTTACGAGAAGGTGATCTAGATGATCAATCCGCTTATGATAATGAGCAAGAATATCATCTAGGTATGGCTCGACAATGTTCTTAATGTCATGGAAGGAAAAATTCATTGCCCGGTGAAAGGTAGCCCCTGCATTTTTCAATCAAAAGGGAATTTTTTTGTACATGAAGGTACCCCATGGACAAATAAAATTGTTTTTTTTTTAGTCTTTTGGCTTGAGTTGAATTTGATTGAATCCGGAAAAACCATCCATAAATGAAAAAACTTCACTCCTCGCACAAGCATTAATGATTTGATCTATAAGAGGTGTGGGGTAATTGTCATTGGGACATTCCTTGTTCAAGTCACAAATTTATGTGCATACGCGTATCATTTCTTGCTTCTTATCAACGGGAGTGGGATTGGATACCCATTCTGTTAAAGAAATCGGGTAGATGAGCCCAGCTTTTAGCAATTTTTCCACTTCATCCTTAACGGTTGCCACCTTACGCCGGTTAACAGGTCTAATATTTTGTCGAACCAGTTTAGCATCAGGATAGGTTCAGATTTCATGTTCAACAATTGATTGATCAATGCCTAGAATATCCTCATATGACCAAGCAAACATGTCGCAAAACTCCTTAAATAAGGCATCATAGATAGCAATATCCTCTGGTCCTCCGGAGAGCAGTTTGCATTGATATGTACATTTTCAATGACGTTGGGGTTTGCAGAAATGTTGATAGGAATGGTAACCTAAATATTTTCCATATTCCCCTCGGCAAAAATTCCCTCCCTTGGCAAGGGATTAATCGGTAGATCAAAATCATCTGCTAGTATCACATGGAACTCCTGGTTTTCAATTCTACTCAGCTCTAGAAGGAAGTAGGATATATGGTGAAGATATTTGTAGATGTTATCTCACCCACTCACAGCTTCCAAAATGGCTTCATCCAAAGGAATAACCATGTCTAAACAATCATCTGAATATAAAGAGTTTTTAGCCCAAGTAGGTAGGTAAGCTTCTTTCGACTCCTTTGAGACTGTAGAAGGAGTCGAGATAGGATCAGTAGTGGTGTTAATAATAGCTTGGTAAGCCACTTCCACTACAGATAAGGGAACCTAAGGTTCATGAAGGGTAGGAAGGACCCAAGGATCAGTTCTATCAACAACTGTCATGATAGACTTACCTACACTTGTAGAACCTAGATAATTTATCAGTGTTGGGATATCAAATGTGCCCATTAACAATGAATACATTCCAACCACCAAGATATCCATATCCAGTTTGACCTAATCAACCAAAGGTATAGTGGACTCATTTTTTTCCAAATGGCCCCTTAGAGCAAAACTGAGTTGGTCCACAATAACTAACTTTCCTTCATGTGGAAAAAAAACTACTCGAAGGACAGCCAAGGAAATCGTGCACATAGCGTAATTCTAGATTCTCCCTAGAAGCAAGTTATATTCCAATGGAGAATCAATCACCTCCACTTCAATAGAAATTGTATTCCCTACCAACCTAATCTCAAAAGCTAGTAGGATACCATGCGGGCAAAAACACCTCTAGTCGAAAGAAGTAAGCAAGGTGTTTGATGGAACTAGTTTCGGGGAACCTAAAGCATTCCAGCAAGAAAGAGACATAGCACATGTGGAAGAGCCCTTGTAAAAAATGGTATTCCCAATGGTTTTACCACCATGAATGACATCTACTCACAAATCCACATGATACAGTAGGCACGTCTTAACATCTAACAAATTGAACTTTTCCATCAAACTCGAGGAATCCATACTGCCTAAAGCTTCTAAAAGGGCATCCCGTTGAGTGGGACAAATCTGAAGCACTTCCAATGTGGACATCACACAAGGATTTTGCACAAAATATTCCACCACAAAGTAGTTAGAATCAACCCTAGATTTTGTATTGTGAAATGCCTTTTTAAAGACACCTTTCGGTATTTTAGGCGTTGGATCAGAACGTTTCTCAATCTTGAGAGGGTTAGAGGTTTCACCAACATAATTACCCCTCTCCTGAGCCTCTATCTCATAGTTTTATTTTCTCGTCTAGAGAAAGGTACTAGATCATACCATGTTGATATAATTTTGGTTAGGAGGGGCACTAGGGGTGCCCCCAGCTAGAGTACAAATAGAAATTGCATTTTGTCCTTGGGGAAATGGATCCTTTAGGACAACCAGTTGTTTGTTTTTAAGCAACTTCTGAATTTGATCAATGAGAGGTAATTGATGAGTTAAGTGATCTCCCTGGCATAAATTACTTGTAAATTTCACCTTATTCTTATCCTTCTTGCCCTCATCAGCATTGTTTATGGGTTTAGGTTTGTTTTGATTTCCCTCACCTTTCTTCCCTTTCTTGTTTCTCCCACTGCGATGCTAATTTCCCTTTTGGGAGGATTGTACAAAAAAATTAACATTTTGGGGTGAGGGGGAAGCCTTTGTTGCCTCCACTATAGATCACTTTACTGACAACTCATGGATTTTCTTAACTAGTGACTCTATAGTGGGAGAATTAACTAAACCAACCATGCCATCGACATTGGGTCCAGTCTTATGTTTCTCAACACTATGGGTAGACCACGGTGTCTTAGGTATGATTTCATATAATATCCCAAACTGAGCATGTATCAAATCTATATTCTAGGCCCTGAGGATTGCCTCTTCTTCAGTGGTCACCCCCAAAGTGCATACATCCTTAGATATATAAGGAAATAAAAATTTTAGGAACCACTCTAACAAGAACCTAGGGGGTATGGTGGCTTTGATGATCCTCCTCCTTCTTCGCCACTCGTGGATATCATCTAAGATGTGTGTGGCTTTGTCTTACCGAAAGGTAGACAAGAGATCTATGCCAGCATCATACTAGAGAGGAAGCTGGAAATGATTTAGGAACACATTTTCTAAGTCCCAAAATTTGTCAAATGCAGCAGAGGGAAATTCAATATACCACTTTGTTGCAACACCAGTCAAAGTTCTCTAGAACAGACTCAACCGGATGGTATCATTGTTTAGTGAGTTGGAAGAGCACCATAAGTGAAAATTGGTGATATGGGCACCTATATCTTCACCATTGTTTCCCTTAAATTCAGAATTCTTGAGGGTAACTTACTTAGAACAGATGGCCATGTGGCACTATGCTTCACTGGGTCATTCATCAACTTAGAAAAATATGGGAAGTTTAAAGTTTCTAGGAATGAAATTTTAGGCCTAACCGGAGCCTGAAAATCATGAGTTTAGGAGGTAGAAGGACCTGCCCCCTAGTTCCAAAATGTAAAGGTGGGGTTTCCCCTAGGAGCTGGTTGTGAAGTAGTTGGACTACTTTGAAACATATTCCACCCATAAGCTAGTGTATTTTTTGTGTGCGGTGCAGTATAAGTGGTTTCAACCCCTCCAGATGAAACTGGAGTCTAAACGACAGGAGTGGTATCCCTCCGCTGAAAAGAAAAAAGGGAGATCTCATAAACGGGGTTGAAACCAGGGTCTAAAAACCTTGGCCAAAAGCGTTTGTGTTTCCAAACTACATCCCCACATATGCAGGTGTAGGGACTACATAAGGATTAGATGGGGGAATGTGCCCCCCATTCCATAGGAATCCCTGAACAAATGAGGAGGATCCACTAGGACCACTCTGAGCAATGTGCATGAAAGAGGGGGAAACAAAAGGTGTACTAGGAATCCCAATGACCACCCCGCTCGAAGGATCTACTTCATGGGAGGAATTCGGTGGTTGGACCACTCGACTACTTGGTGATAAAGGTGCAGTAGATGCACTTGGTATAGGATTACCAAATGGGGGAGATGGCACTCCTCCATCCAAAATGGATAAAGTGGGGGTAGAAATACCCTCTCCATAGTTAGCCATAAATTTGCTCACATGAACACCAATCACAGGTGAAGTAAAAGGAAGAACTTGGATGATCACAGGATCGTTTAAGTCAGTAAGAGGTGGGTTAAAGTTCCTTGTGAACTCGACATCCTACAATTCTTCAATCTCTACTGTGGTTGTATACACCTGATTAGTCATAAGTTTTGGTTCACCTGTAACTTTGCTAACTCCTACCGGTTCAAATGAACCGTCAGTATCTAATCTCTCCCTTTGAGGAGGCGGTGGAGGCTCCACTGTAATAGCTGGAGGAAGGTTTTGCAACCTTCTTGACCTTCTGAGAGGTTGGTCCTCCACAACTAAAAATTGAATCTTCACACACCTAAAGGCCGAATAAATACAAACAAACCACACAGCACTCACTAAAAAATTCCTAAACTTGTATAAGATATGCCTTCCAGAATTAATTTAATAGATGGTTACTTGGCGTCCCTGTATATGTTCTTAGGCACAAGTGGAGGAATCACCCAACTACCCTCCCAAACCTTCTACCGGGGTTACCTTCCAAGCACATCCAAGATAGACCAGAAATGGACTTCTGGTATACCTATGTATGATCCCTAATGTCAAAGAGACTAAAGGCTACCGCAACTACACTGAGAGTCTAGCGGGACAGTCATAAGCTTGATTTGTATGCATGGGCAGGGTAGAAAAACCCGAAAACCTATCAACATCGGCACCACACGAGGTCCAATAGGTTGTATTGATAGAAGTCCCCAGATGCGTAAAAATCTTGATCTATGCTCGAACAAGGAATTAGAGGGTTATCTCCTCAGTCCAAGTCCTCATGCGGCCTCGTGCTTAACTCCTATGTGACAGGAGCTTCCTAGATACACTCAATAGAGAGGAGGATTTACCTAGTGATTGGCTAACTACCTCTAAAATCAAATACTTATGGACATTTAAACTCCCTAGTCCACAAGTATAGCCTAAGCTAGTTGGTGTATGAACCTAGAAAAGAGAAACGTAATAGTAATTTTTAATTATGTCGTTCTTTTTAATAGCCATTTTTTAGTCAGAGGTAGTGGTGTGAAACTTGTATGGTGTTATAGACTCGATAAAAGAAAGAAATTTTTTTGTAATAGCTAGAAAATCAAAGCAAGATGCAACTACCAAGCCAAATTTTCTTTTCTTTTCTTGTAAGTAAAAGCTAATGAATTTAAAACTAAGCATGAGAAACTACAAGAATTTTTAAGAATTTTTGAATTTTTCTTTGAAAAATAGTGAAAAGAAATACTGAATGCAACCTAATGCAAAAGTATAAAATATTTTTTGTCTTTTCTTTTCAAACAACTTCAAAAATTACTATGCAAATGAATGGAAACTTAAGAAAATTTGACTAATCTAAGCATACAACAGTGAAATGAGGCAAAAATATCCCAAAGTAACCCACTTCAACTAGAAGGAAGAAACGAGAACAAAACCTGACTTAGAGGAACTATCAAACTTAAAATCTCACTAGATCCACAAAAAGAAGCGTGACAGACTCAGATTACAAGCAACAGTACATAGCATAACGTATTCAAAGAACTTGATCACTGACCTAGAACACAAGCACTCAAACCTACAAACCAAGCTGGAGGACCACCTACACTCACTAATGAAAGAAATACAAGCACAAAATCTCAAGGACTTGAAGAAATCAAGTGAACGGTGTGACATAAAGACCTTAGACTCATAGGGTCATGTCATAAACAGAACCCTCAAAAGCAATCAAAAGGCCAAAAGATAGGGACAAGAAAACCCTAATGAACCCAAATAAAGCTACAGGAAACACGTGACTGTCTATGAAGACAACCTACGTACGACACACAACTGTCCCGAAGGAAACTAGCATGTACATAGTGAAACATGCAACTATCTATGCAAACAACCCACATGTGCTACTTAAAATTTTTCAAATAAATAACACTAATAACAAGGCCCTGAACATGACAAACTATAATTCAAAGGAAAAAAATAGAGAAATCACACCCAGAATAAAAAATAAGCAAAGGATGGTAAGGGAACCTAAATAATGGACCCACAACAGGATGGACTCCCCAGTGGATTCACCAGTTCTGTTTTTCAGGATAATGCACCCTTATAACCTAGGGTCTCTAGGGTTACCAACTTACTAAGACACTTGCAGACAATCAACTTATGTAGAAATTGAAATAGGAATAGGAAGGAAACTTAGCATACCTTGTTTATGACGGTTGATCCAAGATTGGTATTCTCCTCTTTCAGTCTCTTCCAAAGCTTCCAAGGCTTCTCCAATTCACCTGCAAAAAACAAATTCTTCCAGCAATATCTTGTATATATACCAGTGTAGATCCAAATCCTAGGCTCTATCAAGCATCTAGAGGGATCAAATCTCTCTATGTGCAAACCTCTTCTTAGGTATTACACTCAATGAGCTATCAACTTTGGTGTGTCCTATATATACCATTGATTTGATTCAAACCAAAAGACACATCTTTTTATTTAAGGTCAACATATAATATATTTATTATTAATATTTAATATTATTTATGCCCAACATATAATATTTAATATAATTTTTTATTTTGTTAGGAACAAACATTACAACATCTCCCCATAAATGGTTTTAAAACCATATGCAAGGCCCTCCTAAAACCATGGATTGTTTAGGAGGCCTTGCACATGGTCTTAAAGCCATTTGCAAGGCCCTCCTAAACCATGGGTTTTTTTAGGAGGTCTTGCACATGGTTTTAAAACCATGTTCTAGTCCTCCTAAACCATATACAATAAAACCATGGGTTGTTTAAAATGACAACATTTTTTTGCAAATAATTAAATTTTTATTTTTTTATTATTTTGGTAGGTAGGAACATTACAATATCTCCCCCATATTGTGTTATTTTTATGATCCACATTTTTTTGGGGGATAATTAATTTTTTACTTTTTTATTGTTTTGTTATTTTTTACTTTTTATTGTTTTGTTAGGTAGGAAGATTAGAAAATCTCCCCCATATTAGGTTTTTTTTCTCACCGACATTTATTTTGTTTTATAATTAAAAAATCTATTTTTTTATTAATAAAAATAACGTTACATAACATTACGTAACGTTACAAGATCTCCCCCATACTGGGCTATAGAGAGCCTCTCGGCTCAATCAATGGTTCATGAGATGCATATTTATAATAAAACCAGCGTAGATCCAAATCCTAGGCTCTATCAAGCGCCGAGAGGGATCCAATATATCTAGGTGCAAACCTCTTCTTAGTTATTGCACTCAATGAACTATCAACTTGGTGTGTCGTATATATAGCCATTGATTTGATTCAAACCAAAAGACACATCTTTTTTATTCAAGGTCCACATATAATATTTTTATTATTAATATTTAATATTATTTATGGATTACATATAATATCTTTTATTTTGTTAGGAACGAATATTACAACATTTCCCTATACATGGTTTTAAAACCATATGTAATGCAAGGCCCTCCTACAACCATGGGTTGTTTAGGAGGCCTTGCACATGGTCTTAAAACCATTTACAATGCCCTTATAAACCATGTACAATAAAACCATGGGTTGTTTAGGAGGCCTTGCACATGGTTTTAAAACCATGTGCAAGGACCTCCTAAACTATGTACAATAAAACCATGGGTTGTTTAGAAGGCCTTGCACCTGGTTTTAAAACCTTGCCAACATTTTTTTGCCGATAATTCAAATTTTTATTTTTTATTATTTTGTGAGGTAGGAACATTACAACATCTCCTCCATATTGTGTTTTTTTCGAATAATTAATTTTTTACCTTTTTATTGTTTTGTTAGGTTAGTAAGATTACAACATCTCCCCCATATTAGGTTGTTTTTCTGGCTGACATTTATTTTGGCCTATAATTAAAATTTGTACTTTTTTTATTAATAAAAATAATGTTATGTAAAGTTACATAATGTTATGTAACGTTACAAGATCTCCTCCATACTGGGCTGTAGAGCACCTCTCGACGCAATAATTAAACAATGCATAATCCATCATATACAAGAATGCAACAATACAAAGATTGGAAGCATAACTTTCTTTATTAATAAACAGAGAATGTTGCGATTACAACCCATCTTCTGAAACAAGGACTCCTTTGCAAAACGAGGACAATGAGTTCTTCTGCTCCAAGATGTTTGAAGGCATACCACCAGCATAACTTTACTCTTCTAAGAATGATTGATTGGCCCCATCCCATGCCCTCTATTTATGCATGGGTAAATAGAGAGGTTTCGAATGTTAGGATGGTTGAGATAGTTGAGATAGTTATGATTAGGGACTCAATTGATCTCAAATAATAGTATTTTATTTTTTTAACATTAAATAAGGTACAAGTGAGTATTAATATAGGAAAGGCATGTGTGAAGCGCTCTTTTCTTTAAGGAAACTCACGTGTTCAATGTAGACATGGGTTGCAATGAAAACACTTGTGTATGACACATGGGTTTCAATTAAAATACTCGAGTGTGTAACCCTAATATCCAAATAAAAATATATTGAGCTCATCAGTGTAATGTCCCCAATCCTCCGACCGGCGAAGAGGATGCTACTATACACCAAACATCCCAGCAACTAGCCCCATGAACATGTACATACATATAAACTGAAGGAAAATGCTTAAATGTATCAAACATACTAAGATGCATAATCATACATATACTCAACGGAAGCAAAACATACAATTCAGTATTCAACATGTCCATCATCATAATTTATTGATAGTAAATATGATTGCAAAATAGATTAGTCAAGGATACTTATCTTATAAGAACTGTCCTGCAACCAGCTACGTCGCTGCAATGTTCCACCCAACCATAGGCCAGCGTGCTCCTTAATCTCATGGAAACACTACCACCCCCGAGCCAGGCATGCTTCCCTAAGGAATAAGGAACTAGCAGGCTTACACATAGCCAAGGATAAAAAAAATAGCCAAGCCAACACAGTTGGGTTTCTCAAGAAAAGAACGGATCAACCAAGCCAACATAGTTGGGTTTCTCAGGAAAATAATGGATCAGCCAACCCAAAACAGTTGGGTTTATCAGGCCATCTAGGAGCTAGGAAAGGCTAAATGCTAATCTAGTGAGCTCATTGAATAGCTAAGGACACCTACACCAAAACTAGCCTGAATTCTAGGACACCCACACACACCCAACACAAGGAAATTAGTCATTTCTCTGCTACATAGTCCTTCAGGCCTTGACCTGCCTTCTAGTGCTATTTAGGGGTTGTGGAGAAGAAATCCAACACTCTAGCTCTATTTGTATGGTTCCCAAACCCACCACGTTTGTCAAGAAAATCAGGCCCTCATTACCACCCCAATACAGTCCGAAGACAAACCACTGCTTTCCTGCAGCCAAACAAGCACTTCACAACTTGGACAGGGGAAGACAATCCCTGAGTCGTTCTTGGCCCTATCATGGCCAAAATGACTCCACCATAACCTACAGTAGATACCACTTTGTAAAGGGAAGAATAGTCAACAAAACATGAATGAGACCACTGCCAACAATCAACAACAAAGTGTCTGGACAACTACATAATTCGATCAGGAACATAAAAAGGAGAATCAATTCTCTTCATAGACAAGAGGAAGAGCATGCACAAACCCCAATCATTGCATGAGGAAAAAACCACCGCGTCTCCATGTGATATGGATAGTCAAAATGATGGAGAGAGTGGACAGAACAATCGTGCATCCCAAACGACGCGTGAAAAAAACCACTCCTCGCCCGTACATGTGACTGAACCAGTTGGTGGAGATTGCATGGGAGAAATCTTGCCACCCACCACTACCTAGCATTGACTACCCTTAACTAACATCAGGGTTCTTGAATGGGTGGCTGACACATGGATTTTCCCCATGGGTTCAAGGTTTAATAATCCCCCCCTTATCCTTAGGAAATCATTCCCTTTTCAATATAGTTGCATCGCCATAGCTGGTTGGGGTTCTTTTAATTAAAATGCATAGTTAGATGATTCCACAACTTAATATGTGTCGTATATCCCGATATACTATCGGCAACAATTCCAAACACCGAAACATAACATAACCAAATCGATGGTGGGGCCTTTTCCTTTAGCTTTGCACCATGATTATTTACAGTATATATATGTATCATGTATATTTAATGTATCGGGGTCAAAACTGGGGTGTTACATTCCCCTCCCCCCTTCAATAGCACTGTCCTCAGTGCTTTTCAAAATTTGTACAAAATGCTACACTAGTATCGCCTCAGCGTTCCACAGAATTGAACAAAAATGGATGTGCCAATTGCATGGCATCCTCTAGCTCCCACATAGCCTCTTCAGGTCCATAGTGCTCCCATTGCACCTTTACATGTCATATGGCTTGGTTCTAGAGCATTGTGACCTTCCTTTCGAGGATGCACATTGGCTCGGTTTGGAACTCTCCCTCGGGTTCCACCTGAATCACATCCCAATTAATCACATGGTTAGGATCATGCACATATCTCTTAAGAAAAGAAACATGAAAAACATTATGAGCTCTAGTACTAGCAGGAAATGCAATTCTATATGTAACTGGCCCTATTCTTTCAAGCACTTCAAACATTCCACAATATCTTGGTGACAGCTTGGCACAACTTCCAAGCATCAAGGAACTCTTCCTTTCCCTCACTCTGAGGTAGACATGATCCCCAACACCGAACTCCCTGTTCACCCTATGCTTATCTACATAGATTTTCTGTCTATCCTGTGCTGCTTTCAGATTCTGCCTGATCTTTACAACCTCTTGCTCCATTTCCTTAAGAAATTCTGGTCTAAGAACAACCCTATTCACTGGATTATCCCAAGTCACTGGTGTCCTACACCTTCTTCCATGCAAAGCTTCATATGGACTCATCCCCAAGGATGCATGCTGTCCATTGTTATAAGCAAACTTTACCAATTGTAAGTAATCTTCCCACTTGGTTGGTTTGTCCATTACATACATGCGAAGCATGTCACCTGATTAACTCTCTCTGTCTACCCATCTGTCTAAGGATGATATGCAGTGCTGAATTTTAGATTTGTTCCCAAATATGCAAACAACCCCTTCCAAAAATTGGAAGTGAACTTGACATCTCGGTCAGAGACTATTGCTTTCGACAATCCATGCAATTTAAAAATATCCTTCATGAAGATCTTCGCAATGTCATCAGTCTTATGCATAGACTTCACTGGTATAAAATGTGCTACCTTAGTCAACTTGTCTACCACAACCATGATGGAATCATGTTGTCTCCAAGTCATTGGAAATCCTTTAATAAAATCCATGGAAATAACTTCCCATTTCCATTCTGGAACTGGAAAAGGCTGCAACAAGCCTGTTGGATGTTGATGCTCCACCTTTACCTGTTGACATTTCATGCACCTTGAAATGTATTCAGCCATTTCCTTTTTCATTCCTGGCCAAAAATACTGCTTTCTGGCGGTAGCAATTGTCTTCTAGTATCCTGGGTGACCGTAATACGGAGCTTAATGGATTTCATCCATAACAACTCTCCTCAATTCTGCTACCTCTGGAATATAAATTCTACCTTTATAAGTAAGAAGTCCATCTTCTTCCAATTCATACCCCTCATACCTGTTTTCAAGACTTTTTTATTGCAATTTGTCTTTTACCAGCTCATACAAGTCATCTCCAGCAGCATGATTTACAATCTGCTGCCTCAAATCTGATTGGCAAATGCTAAGGGATGCCACATGCATTTCTTGCACCTTCCTGCTGAGTGCATCTACTACCTTATTCTCTTTTCCCTTTATGTGCTTGATTTCAATATCAAATTCACATAAAAACTCCATCCATCTTGCTTTCCTAGCATTCAGAGTAGGTTGATCAAACAAATACTTCAGACCATAATGGTCTATCCTGAGCTCAAATCTCCTATCCATCAAGTAATGTCTCTACATCTTGAGAGCATGTACTATGGTTGCAAGCTCTAGATCATGAGTGGGATAGTTTTTCTCATGATCCTCCATCTTTCTCAACTCATAAGATATCACGTGGTTGTCCCGCATAAGGACTCCTCCAAGCCCTTGTCCACATGCATCGGTACACACCACAAAATCTTTCTCTGGATTTGTAACTTTCAATACGGGTTCCCTAGTGAGAAGATTCTTCAACCACTGGAAACTTTCTTCACACCTTGATGTCCATTCAAACTTTATCCCCTTCCTTTGCAAAGAAGTGATGGCATGTGCAACTTTGGAGAATCCCTCAATGAGTCTCCTGTAGTATCCTGCAAGTCCCATAAAATTTCTTACATCTGTCACATTTCTTGGAGTAGGCCAATTCATAATGGATTCAATATTTCCATGGTCCACAGATATACCCTCCTCTGAGATAATGTAACCCAAATACTGAATTCTATCTCTATAGAAATCACACTTGCTCAGTTTTGCATATAGCTGGTGCTCCCTGAGCAATTGCAATGTCAACCTTGAATGCTCTTCATGTTCTTCCCCATTCTTAGAATAAACAAGAATGTCATCAAGGAAAACAAGAACAAACTTGTCCAAATATCTGCTGAAGACACCATTCATAAGGCACATAAATGTAGCTGGTGCATTTGTGAGACCAAATGGTACCACTACAAACTCATAATGCCCATACCTTATCCTAAAGGTTGTCTTATGAATGTCTTCATCCTTGATTCTCACCTGATGCTAACCAAACCTCAAGTCAATATTGGAAAATACCTTTGCTCCTCTCATTTGATCAAAGTGGTCATCAATCCTAGGCAAAGGATATTTATTCTTCACAGTAACCTTGTTCAATTGTCTGTAATCAATACATAACCTGAGTGTACCATCTTTCTTCTTTACAAACAAAATTGGTGCTCCCCAAGGAGACACACTTGGCCTGATATAATTCTTTTCCAACAAATCTTATAATTGCATCTTCAACTCTAGCATCTATGGTGTACTCATCTTGTAGGGTGTCTTGGACACTAGTGCTGCTCCTGGCACAAGTTCAATTGTGAAATCAATGTCCCTATTTGGAGGAGGCCTTGGAATCTCATCAGGAAACACATCCTTGAATTCCTATAACACCTGATAGTCCTCCAATCTAGGATTTTGATCTCCTATTGCATCCAAAATATGAGCTGCATACAACTGGTAACCCTTCCTACAGAACTTTTTCAACTGCATTGCTGAAACCTGCCTTACTGAAATCACCTTTGGAATACCTATCACAACTACTAGGTTTCCTTCTTCATCCATGCATTCGAAATTCTTGTTGTAACAGTCAAGCTTTACCCTGTGAGCTTCTAACCAATCCATTCCAATGAGAACATCATAGCAACCAAGTGGTAGAACATTCAAATCTACACAAGTGGTCAGCCTCTCCATGACCAATGGACATTTCTCTACCACTTCACTGACCTTCCTTTTAGTTCCAATGGCTAGCTGAAATAACCAAGATTTTCTATGCTTTTTGTTCTTAAAAACACAAATCTCCACTACTCTCGGAGTAATGTAACTGTGAGTAGAACCAGGGTCAATCAAAATAGAAACAGATTGTTCAACAATCTTAGTTGCAACTTCAACCACATTTGACTCGTGATCTTCCTGGTGGTCCTCCAGTGCTGCATAAATCCTAGGGACTGCCCTTGCTACTTGACCCACTGTTTCTACTTCTTGACTGTTATAATCTGGTCTTGCACTTTCATTCTTGAGTGGACAATATCTATGCAAGTGGGGTCCTTCACATTTCCAACATTTTAGTGGTCCTTTATTCTTCTGTGGATATTTAGGCTTTCCACCTATCACTCCAACTGGGTTACTCACAGCTTGGGATGGCTACTTCTACTGATTCCTAAATCTAGAAGGTTTGAAACCTTTCTTTCTTTGGACAAACTTCTCTTTCTCCTTGTCCTTCCAGGCCTTATGGTAATCAGGCTTACCTTTTCTTTGCTCATAGCAATACTTAGCCTCCCTTATTGCTTCTTCAAGAGTTCTAGGTTCATAAAACTCAATTCTATATTTCTAAGACTGAGGCAATCCACTTAGAAACTACTGGACATTAACTTTTTCATCTCTGATGTACTGGACATACCTCAACAATTCCAAGAACTTATTTTCATATTCATCCATGGTCTACTGTCCCAATCTCAGCTCATGGAACTCCTTAATCTTATCATCATAATACCTGTTAGAGAGGCATTTCTACTTGAAATACTTCTTGAACTGTTTCCACTTCAGTCTCCTTTCACTGATAATATTTACTTGCTTGAATTGTTCCCACCAAGTGGATGCTCTTCCATTTAGATTGAATATGGCAACTCTTTCCTTCATGTTTTCCGAATATTCCTACACTTGAAAGTACTTCATTATCCCAAGAAGCAAAGCTTCAACCTCTTGTCCAGTATTTACCTCACCATCAAATGTAGGAGGTTTAGCTTTCTTAAATTCATCCCAAGAGCAATCCCTATGGTGTATCTTTCTTTTCCTTTTAGGAGAAGATGAACCTATATCGCCACTGGATTCTTTAGAGTCAGATGATCCACTAGAAGTCCTTATCCTCCTCCTAGTACTGATCTTACTACCTTTTGGTCTTGTTGTACCTCATCCAGAGTCTATCTTTCTTTGCAAGTCTGTCAAACTCTGCAACATTGCAGGATTCAACTGATCCTGCTCTTCTTGGGCTTTAATCAAGCTTCTCATGGTGGCTGCCACATCTGACGATGTCTCTTGAAATATCCTTCCATTAGACTCTATGTCATCATTTCCATTATGGACATTTTCTCCCATGGCATCTCCTACATGCTTGTAAGAATCTCTAGCATCATATCCATCATGGGTTCTCATGACTGAATCACCACTTACTTACCAAACTGCACCACCTGGAATACTGCCCTTGAAGGTGACTATGATTCTGCAAATGTGTTATTAGAAAATTTTTAGATGCATACATTGATATAAATCAGAATTACTTACCTTCTCCTGGAGAAAATTATAAATAACAGTTTTGCTTAAACAAACAAAAATTCTCTTCTTGTTCAGCCCTGTAATCCACTAAAAATCTATAGGAAAATCCACTGAAAAATAGCTGGAATTTGCTGAGAAATCCACTTGGAAACCCCAAATTCCCTTTTTCCCAATTGGATCTCTTTCCCACTAAATTTCTGGCATTTCGGCGATCAAAACAAATTGTTTCCTCCATTTCTCATCGGCGGTTTGTTTGTCTATTTTTCTCTGGCGTGTCAGGTCCGTAGTTGTCTAGGCTTCCAAACTTTATCGTCGATCCCAAGAACTGTTCATCGATGATTGGGACCGATAAGCACTACCACATCATCGTATCGGTGATTGGATCCACTATACATTGGGCGGCTAGTTCCCTAGGCATCCACAACAGTGACCAATGAACTCTCTGTGTTTTCCGTGGGCCATAACCCTGTCAGCAGTCAGAGAAATTAACCACTATATGTCGATGATCCACAACTGAATGGGTCCACTGTGTTGGTGACCCTAACCACCAAAATTTTCTGACATTACGGTGATCCAAATAGCAAATTACCTCTGGCACTCATCGACGGCCATAACAACTAACCCTTTCCATTGTATCAAGGGTTTCATCATCTAAGGTTTTTTGATGCATCGACGGCTCCAACAACTTTAGTTTTCTACAGTATCGACAATCAAAACATTTTTCACTATACAGCATCAACGATTATTTCCATAGCACTATATCAGTGGTCGGATGAGTTATTCATCGAGTGCTCACTCCCTTAGGCACCCACAACGGTGGGTAGCGATCTCACTGGAAGTTCCATGGACATTTATCGATCGTCGGATCTACTAACCATCGGGTGGATAGTGTCTTAGACTGTCGCAACTATGGGAAGCAAACTAATTGTGGGTTCTGCGGACCCTTCATCGGGTGTCGAAAGCACTATTCACTACGGCATCGACGGTTGAAGCCTCTATCCATTGGAAGGATAGTCCACTAGGCAGCCGCAACACCAGACACACAAACAAGTAAATTTTTTCGATGTCGTTCATCGGCGACCAAAACAACTAATACTTTCCAATGTCATTCACCGCATTGATGGCTCCATCCTCTAAATTTCGATGATGGTTCCGACTAGGTGAGCCAACATTTTAGTAGTTTCGTCAACTAACTTCTGCCGATCGACGCTCCAATCTTCTAATTTTCTCCAATAGCCGATGGGTTCTTCACTTAGATAAATTTTTGAAAATTTTCTTCTTTGCATCGGCTCCTCAAAGAACTAAGTTTCGCTGATGTTTCGACGGTCTTCGGGAGATCTCCACTGAAACTACGACTCCACCTTCAACTATTTTCTGCTGAAACCCTTTAGTTATGTTTCGTCATCGACACCCTCATCCTCTAATTGTCACTGATTCGATCAACTAGAGTTCGTCGATGGCCTGATGAGCACTAAAAAATTTTGCGGTGAAAATTACTTCAGGAACCTACCACTATATCAGCTATTTCATTAGCTATTTTCTATCGATGTTGCAGCTATGCTATCATCTAATCATCGGCAATCCAATCAGCTAATTATTGCTGATCACCAATGGTCTTAACACTTAGAAAAATTTTGAAAAAAAATTCTTCTTCCTTCCCGTCGGCACTCTTGTCCACTAATTCTCACCGACGTTTCGACAGTCTTCAGGGGATCTCCACCGACATTTCGGCTGGTCGATCAACTAAATTCTGCCAAACCTCTTTCCTCCACCGACAACTTCATCATCCTAGTAACCTTTCGGCTAGTAACCTTCCTCTGCTAGCTAATATTTAATGGCCTATTAAGGCCCATGCTGCAACGTTGGCTTTGATACCACACTGTAATGTCCCCTACCCTCCGACCAACGAAGAGGACGCTACTATACACCAAACATCCAGGAAACTAGCCCCATGAACATGTACATACATATAAATTGAAGGAAAATTATTAAGTACATCAAACATACTAAGATGCATAATCATACATATACTCAGTAGAAGCAAAATATACAATTCAACATTCAACATGTCCATCATCATAATTTATTAACAGTAAATATGATTGCAAAACAAATTAGTCAAGAATACTTTTCTTATAAGAACTATCCCGCAAGCAGCTACGTCACTACAATGTTCCACCCAACCATAGGCCAGCATGCTCCTTAATCTCTCAGCAACACTTCCATCCCTGAGCCAGGCATGATTCCCCAAGGAATAAGGAACTAGCAGGCTTACACATAGCCAAGGATAACAAAACAGCCAAGCCAACATAGTTGGGTTTCTCAGGAAAACAACGGATCAGCCAAGCCAACACAGTTGAGTTTCTTAGGAAAACAATGGATCAGCCAAGCCAACACAGTTGGGTTTATCAGACCATCTAGGAGGTGGGAAAGGATAAATGCTAAGCTGGTGAGCTCATTGAAGAGCTAAGGACACCTACACCAGAACTAGCCTGACTTCTAGGACACCCACACACACCCAACACAAGGAAATGAGTCCTTTCTCTACTACACAGTCCCTCAGGCCCTAACCTCCCTTCCAGTGATATTTATGGGTTATGGAGAAGAAAACCAACCCTTTATCTCTATCGGTGTGGTTCCCAAACCCACCAGGTTTGTCAAGCGAAGCAGGCCCTCATCACCACCCCAATATAGTTCGAAGACCAACCACTGCTTTCCTGCATCCAAACAAGCACTTCACAACTTGGACAAGGGAAGATAATCCCTGGGTCATACTTGGCCCTATCATGGCCAAAATGACTCCACCACAACCTACAGTAGATACCACTCTGTAAAGGGAAGCACAGTCAACAAAACATGAATGAGACCATAGCCAACGATCAACAACGAAGTGTCTGGACAACTACACACTTTGATCATGAACATAAAAAGGAGAATCGATTATCTACATAGACAAGAGGAAGAACATGCACAGAACCCAATCGGTGCATGAGGAAAAAAATGCCACGTCTCCATGTGATATGGACAGTCAGAACAATGGAGATAGTGGACAGAATGATCGAGCATCCCAAACGGTGCATGAGGAAAAACACTCCCATCGCATGCATGTGACTGAAACAGCTGGTGGATAGTGCATGGGGGCAAGCCTGCCACCCACCACTACCCAGCATTAACTGCCCTTAACTAACATCAGGGTTCTTGAATGGGTGGCTGACTCATGGCTTTTCTCCATGGGTTCTAGGTTTAACAATAAACCCCTTATCCTTAGGAAATCATGCCCTTTTCAATATAGTTGCATCAACATAGTTGTTTGGGGTTCTTTTAATTGAAATGCATAGTTACATGATGCTACAACTTAATATGTGCCATATATTCCAATATACTATTGGAAACAATTCCAAATGCCAAAACATAACACAACCAAATCGATGGTGGGGTCTTTGCCTTTAGCTCTGCACCATGATTATTTACAATATATATATGTATCATGTATATTTAATGTATCGGGGTCAAAACTAGGGTGTTACAATCAGGAGATTATGTATCAACAGTCATGCACATTTATAGTGTTTTGGCTACTTTAATCCTATTTGTCCTTTTGTGTCCCAACATATTGTATGTCAGTACTCTAACGAAGAAGTGCCATTTTGGTTGATAACAGAAGGTGGGACCATTTTATTATTCTGTTGAATTCAAGACTATATTCCTATGTGCACTATCAATTCGTGAAATCGACCTGAATCGTTGATTTAAACCAATATTTCATCTTAACCGTTGAAAGGTGCAGATTTTACTCATTTCACCAATTCTTATTATGACTCTCTCTGCGCAACTCTAATTTGTGGAATTGATCTTAGCCATCGATCAAGAACCATATTTAATCTCCTTCGTTCAAGTTGGAAGGGCCTACCAAATTCCACAAATTTTAAAAGTGATTCTCTCTACACATGTTCAATCAATGCAATCATTCTCTGCCATAGATTTATCTTCGACTTAATATCCACCGTTGAAACATGCACTCTATTTAAACCGTTTCATGGATTTGAAATGTGATCTCCCATGGTCACTTTATATCAGCGGAATTCACCTTCGTTGTTGATCTAAACCATCTTCGATCTTGGCCCTTGAAACTTGCATGTGTTTAAATGATTCCGCAAATATGAAGAGTATTTTTCATCGTGCAACTTAGATTAGCAGAATGAACCTCCACTGTCAATATTTTCCATAACTTTCCCAGTCGTTTATTTGAGATCAAGTTGTGGGCTGCCAGAAAGTGAAAATCGAGATCTCTGCATTTTATGGCCAAATTCTTATGTTTCCAACCTTTTCCTTTCTCCTCCTTTTTGTACGATTGATCTAGGCGAAAACAATCTGATCCGTAGATCTGTTCGATCACAGAAAGTGGAAATCAGGATTCCAACTTTCAAAATCAAAATTCTTTACCCCTTCCACTTTTCAATCTCCGCGCTTGATTCTTTTATGAGTCATTGATCTCTATGGGTGCACTCTGAGTCGTCGATCTGGTGAAAGGAAAAAAATAGAACTTCAACTTTTCATGACAAAACCATTTGGTATTTCCAATTTCCAATCTTAGGCCTTCTTCTTTTTGTCCACATCGTTTATCTGTGTGGGATATTTCCTGACCGTTGGATCTAACGGATCGTGGAAGGCAAAAGTCAAACTTTGAACTTTCAATATTAAACTTTTTTACCTTCTCCGATTTCTGATCTCCTCCATTTATTGGTCAGTTGATTTAGGCGAAAGAGTTCGAAGAAATCAGATCCTAGATCGTGGAAAGCAGAAGTCAAGATTTCACCTTTCATAACCAAATTTTTACTTCTTCCACACTAATACTCCGGATTTTCCTTGGGAGGGAATGATTTTCAGGTCGTTGATCTTTTCCACAATGCATCTAGACCGTTTGTTTCCTATCAACATTCAGCTAAGGGTGTATTTCTTCATTTACATGCATTTCAAAGTCAAAAAATGGAAATTCTTATGTATTGGGCCCTTCTAGATATAAAAATGTCCTTTAAAACTCCTGCAAACCTTCATCAACATTCTTTAAGGTTCTATCATGTGAAAATTTACATATCTTATTCATCATTACACTATTTTATACCTCTCCAACTACTTAGCACAAAAACAGTTCTAAGAAGTGGCTCCAACTAGGGATGTGATCCTCCCTGTGAGGTAGCAAAGAGCCCCATAGACCAGGTGCCAAATCCATTGGGCAGCTCCCCATATTCCAGGCTTCTTATTTCTATTTTTTCTACAAGTAAAAACATAGGAAAATAGAAAACATGTCTACCCTTCCAGATAATAGGGCCTTCTCTTCGAGCTTCAAGTCTGTTAGTTCATCATCTGTACTATTTGAGAAATAAATAAATATCTACAACTATGATACAAACATTACCTCCTTCCTCAGGACAAATAATTTTTGAGAAACCTTCCATTGACTGGGCCTCCATCCAACAGGGACCCATCTTGATGCTGCAGAATAAATGCATTCTCACCTTTGTGTGTTGCAATGATATAAGGACCCATCCACATATGATCAAAATTTCCATGTTTCCCCTTCTCTTCATGGGGTGCATCCCATTTCAGAACCAAATCATCAATCAAGAATTTCTCCTCTTTGACCTTCCTATCAAAAGTATTCTTCATTTTTTCTTAGTGTATCTATACTTAACTATAGGCCTTGTCTCTTAACTCATTCAATTCTATGATTTTATTTATTCTTCTCTGCATATGAATTGGTTCATTTTTTTGTTCCTATAACAACCTCATGACCGACACTCCCAAGAATGCTGGAAAAAATACTTCAACTCCATATACTAACTCGAATGGTGACACTCCAATTTCCCTTTTTGTGCTGGTTCTGTCATCCCACAAAGCATATTTCGGCTTTGCATTCCAAGCTCTCTTTTTATCTTCCAATAGCTTCTTAATAATCCTTACCAGGATTTTATTTGAATATTCTGCCAGCCCATTCCCTTGTGGATAATAGGTAGTACAATGGTTGAGGCTGATATGATACTTATGACAAAAATTAATCATCTTCTTAGAATTGAAAGTTGTCACATTGTCTGTCACACCCCAACATAGCCAAAATGTTTTCTTCCAGAAAACCCATAATCATTGCATCAGTATCCCTCCTAGTAGGTATTGCTTCAATCCACTTTGTAAAATAGTATGTGGCTATCAAAATCCATCTATGTTGTCCTGAAGAGTTTGGATTTATTTCCCCAATGAAGTCTAGTCCCCACTGTTGAAAAGGTGCTTCTATAGATATTGGATTAAGAGGAAGTGGAACAAGTTTCCTCTTTCCATAAAAAATCTGGCATTGGTGGCACTTAGTGATCTCTTTATAAACATCAAAAAATAATGAGGGGCAGTAGAAACCAGGTCTCAAAATTTTGTTTGTTGTTACTTTCCAAGAATAGTGCCCCCCACAATCTCCCTTATGAAACTCCTCTATAGTCTTTTGGGATTCATTCTCCAAAAGAAAATTTAATAAGACACCACCAGGATCTTTCTAATATAGATATTCATTCAAATTACAAAACTTGGCATATTTTAGCTTCACTAGCCTTGCCCTTGTTTTGCTTAACCCTGCAGGAGCCTGTAAATTTTGCAGCACATACACAATGTCAGAATACTATGGAGATATGGAAAAATAAGGCATTACCTACACCTCTATGTCAAACTAATTCGAATGGCTGATCAAGAAATTTAGTTGCAAGGAATCGCAACTGGAATTTGTCATCATCTTTGCCAATCCTTGACCCTTAATTAGTCTAGTGCGATTGATATCAATGTCATACTCTAGTAACACAACAATCCATTTTTCTCTTTATCCCTCCATATCATGCTCTGTGAGGATTCTCTTCACCACACTGCTAGGAACATAAGCAATGATGTGTGAATGAAGAACATAGACTCTGAAATCTTTCATAGATTCGACTAGAGCATACACTTGTTTCTCCATTATGTCATATTTCAACTCCCAGTATCTTAAGACTTTGCTAAAAAAGGCTATAGGTTGCTCAACATTTTGATCATTTTTTTGTAACACCACTCCAACAACAATGTGATTAGAAGCACAAGAGAAGATTAAAAAATATTTGCTAAAATATGTACTTACTAGAATAGGGGCTTTTGTGATAGCCTATTTTATATCTCTGAAATATCTCTTTGCATCCATTGTCCATTTAATCTCATGGTCATTTTTTAACATGTTAGTGATATTCATTAGTATCTCAGCAAAACTAGGGATGAAACTTCTTAGAAAATTTACCTCTACAATTAAGGATTGCACCTTTTTTTTGCTCCTTGGTTCTTTAACTTTCAAAATTGCCCTGATCCTCTCTAGATCAATCTTTATACCATCTTTTGAAATGATGTGTCCCAACAATGTTCCTTCCTCCAATGCAAAGTGTGATTTCCTAGGGTTTAATGATATTCCATACTTCATACATTTCAGGAAAACTTTCTCCAAATTCCTGATATATTTTCTGTCACATCTAGAGTATACAGTGATATCATCCATGTAGACAACTACGAATTTATCTTTTTCCTTTGCGAAGGCAATGTCCATGGCACGCTGGAAAGTGGCCCCTGCATTCATTAGACCAAAAGGCATCTTGGCATACATAAAAGTACCCCATGGTGTAGTGAAGGCATTCTTCTCTTAATCCTCAGGTAATACCTTTATCTGATTGTATCCTGAAAAACCATCCATGGTGGAAATCCTTTCAGACCCCACCACTTTCTGCAAAATTTGTTCCATTTTGGGAAAAGGATAATTATATTTCAAAGAGACCTTTTTAAGATTTCTGAAATATATACAAATCCAGATCTCTCTGTTCTTCTTCCTGACAGGTACAAGATTCGCAACCCACTTGGAGAATCTCAAAGTTACAATGATCTTGGAATTGAACAATTTCTTGATCTCTTTCTTAGTGACACGTAGCAACACGGGATTAACTCTTCTCAATTTTTGTCTAAAAGGTTTATCACCAAGTTTTATAGGGATAGTATGTTTTGTGATCAAGGTATCATAGTCTTTAATATCTTTGTAGATCCAAGCAAAGATGTTGGTGTACCTTTTCATCAAATTGATATAATCTAATTTTTCTTTGACATGCAAGCTCTTTGACAATTTTATGATCTTTGGGTTCTTTTCGGTCCCTATATTTTTATCTTTGACGGCATCATTAGCAGGCTTCATCTTCATATTATTAGTGACGTCATTTTGGTCAAACATATTCCCTATAGGGATCAAGCCTCTAGGGATATGATTACCTTTCAACTGAACTATAATTTTTCCTCCCCAGGGAGTTTTTGTACTTCATGTTTTCAGCAATTCTTTTTTCATGTTCTTCGACAACTTGAAAGTTCTCAAGATTGTAATTTTCATTATCTATCTGAGTATTCACAAACTCACCAGATAACTCCAAAAATATCTTAATCTGCATATCATCTTCAAATGCCTACCAGTATTTGGAATTATCTAGTATTGAGAGACTGTTTACAATGTCAACCTTATACTTCCTTTGGCCAATAGTGGGAGTTTTGAATTTTCCAGCAACAACAGCTAAGGAGTCGGCCACTGTGTTTGCATATTTGGGAATTACCTTGATTGTATGCTCGATAAAATAATTACCAAACATATCCCACACTTCATTTCTATAAGCCCTCATTCTGGGATGTTTGTTTTGATAGTTGTCATTTACCTAATTTATCACTACATCTGAGTTTCCCATGACTTGTATCCTTTTGGCCCACATATATTTCAAAGCATGCAGCCCTAAAAATAAAGCTTCATACTCTACCACATTATTAGTACATTCAAAATTTAACTTATAAGATAGACCCTTAAAATACCTGATGGGAGAAATAATATACACACCTGCATTTGCACCAACCTTAGACACTGATCCATCAAAATACATGGTCCAAAGACCTTCTTCTTTCTATTTATTCTCTAAAGCTTCTTGTTTCTTTGCAGAATATTCCTCCTCCTTAACTTCAATAGGTGCAGGAATTTAAAGATCACAGGGAGAAACATCATTAAATAAAATGGAAGATCCCAAGTCAGTATCAACAGCATATATAGCATGATTATCTAGTTTGTCTTGGATGCTAACTACATATGGGGATCTTTTCTCACTGCATAACCTTTTACTCCCTCCGTCCATAGGAATGGTAGTATAGGACATGTCCATTTGCAGACTTCCTTTTAATTTAGAGGTCCAAGATATTGATTGTAACACACCAAATTTAGGAGGAATGTCTGCTACAAGAACATACATTACCATAGTTTTTAGTGGGAATTTTTGTTAAAGTTACTACCATATCTTTAATCATTCCAAGACATTTTACCTTCCTGGAAGCAAATGAGTACAAATATTTATAGGGTGTGGTAACTTTTAATCCCAAGCTTTCTACTACTCCCTTTGACATCAGGTTATGGGAGGCACCAAAATCTAACATGGCATTGTGCACAACGATATCATGTACATTTAGACTTAGGTAGAAAGGGGGGACTTCATCCTCATCTCCATTTTTAGTTTTAGACCCAAAGACAATAGTAGGAGAATCAACATTCACTTCTAAGATATCAGGTTGAAATTCTCCCCGATTCCTAACCATGTCTGTTATCTTGTCTCTGTATTCTCTGTTTCTTAGCAACTCATTAAAACGGATGGATAATTTTCCCTTTGAGATCTTTGTTTGTGGGCTAAAAGTTGAAATAGTTTTTTCCACATATATCAATGGTCGTTGTTTAACTTCTTTTTTCTTTTCTACTTTATTTACAAACTCTTTATATACAATTTGATCTTTTTGTTTTTACTTTTTCTTATCGATGTTATGTTGACTGCTAGAAGGCTGATTTGGATTGAGCCTTCCTTTATTGAAAATAACATCTCTATTCCTCAATTGAATATTTCTTTGGACATCATCCATAGCATGTAGGTACCCCCTCTGGTATTGTTCTGATTCTACCTCAAAATATAGGTTATCATCCTCCTGAGCATACATGTTATGTTATGTTTCTGTGAAGTATATATTAGAATCCAAATCGTCGAAATGATGGATTTGATCTTCAATAGCTTCAGCCTCACCTTCACCATCAAATAGTTTTCAGTCAAAGGTGGTTTTATTTGTTGGTCATTTGGATTTCTAGGATTCCTTACACCCCTCTGTCTGATTTGTGGGGGTTGAGGAGGATTGGGTCTCCCGAAATTCAAATTCCTGATTTGAGGCTCAATTTTTTCCCTGTTTAGTGGCATGTTTTCTACAATCAGTTTATCCATCATTTTCTCCATTGCCTTAAACATCATCTCAAATTTTACATCACTAGAAAAGGCAGTAGTAGAAGTAGAAGCTAACATTTCTTCCCTAATTTTCCTTTTATCAGTTTCTATTTTATGCTTCATCTTTCCACATGCCATCATGTTGGCTTCTACTTCTAATGCATATTTAAACATGTGATGAAGAATAGTTGATTTCCTCTCTCTCAATAATAAAGAAAAATCATTTTCAAAAGCATCAACATAGTGGAGTTTTGTAGCACCTACTGGAGGTTTGATATCAGCAGGGATGGAGTTATATACTCTCATGAAACGACTTGAAAATTCATGGAAAAATTCAAAACCCCCTTTCTTGAGATTGTTATATTAAGACAATGTTTGTAATGGAATCTTCTTATCGTCCCACCTTTCTAAGAATGAATTCTGGAATGCTTGCAATGTAGGAATGGATCTAGTAGGGAAGCACTAAACCATTTCTTGGCTTCCCCAAACAGGATTTGTGCAAACAGTCTCATATTACCATCTTCATCAAACCTGTCCACATGTTGCCTGGCTGAGAAATTACCCTCCCCATCATACAAGGTAATTATTTGGGCATAATTCAGAGGGAGGTCATGTAATGCAGCAGGAAAAGACAAAGGGGAAAATCTAGCCGCCATTGGTCTAGGTGGATTTCGAACTACTGGAGGTGCTTGGAAGGCTGGAGGGTTTTGAACAACTGGTGGGATATAAGGCTGAAAGTTATGAACAGTAGGGTTTCTTGCACCAGTTTCCCTAGAGCTTTGAAGGTTCTTCCAAAGAGAGTCAAGTAGATATGACTCTAACCTACTAGGATTTAATTTTGTGTTCTTCAAGTCAGATTCTGATTTAGACTTTAATAGTGACCTTTAAAAATTAGTTTCTCACACAAAATCTTGAATGCTATGAAATTCTTGAGTAGATGAATTTCCAAATTGAGGAATATCTAGTTGGTCTTTTCCTTTATTTATAAGCATTTTATTGGGATTATCCACACCTTGAAATATTTTAGCATCAGGATTAACTCATGTATGTGGCCTCCTGGAAGTCAAAATGCCTTATGTAATTCACTCAAAACCAATGTGGAGTTTCCAGGGAAAATATACAACCTTATTCAACTATAGGAGTCTTTGTTTTCCCACAAAAACCATTTATTCTTTAAAATATTTGTCATTTCTCCTAGTTATGATTTGCACTTTTGCGTCCCCACCAATTTGTTAGCACTCATAACCACACCCAAGGTTGTGGAAGGTGAACCTTGAGGTAACATCAGAAACACTTTAAGAAAGGGAGCTGGCTTCTTCATTTCTAGAGAGGGATCTCTCACAAATATATAAAAATGCCATATATAAACATGAAATGAAATTCAAATATATTTGTGGTTGAAATAGATTAAGGGTGCATTGGGCTATGGATTCACAATTATCATGAAACACAGAGCAATTTGCATGGGAAATGTCTGCAAAGGAAAGATAATACTTTGGTTACGGTCAATCATTTTTTTGGTCTAGTGATAAGGAAGAACTGATGACAATCCATTAACACAGAGCACTACATAGAATGAATTCTGCATTAACTTTGGAAGAAACAATTTCTGAATATATGAAACGATATATAGAGCATAACCAAGTACAAATTTTGAAAAATATCACACACTTATCTCAAATATGAGGGAAAACATAATGGAAATATTAACAAGAAGGAAATCCACATAAAGAAGAGAAATCACAGATTGTAACTGAGAAATATACATGAATCTTTCCATTCAAAGGCCAAGATCTAGCTTTGCAACTTTTATTAAAGACAGATCTCAAAATTACATAACACAAAAGTATCATGGGTTTCAACCCTTTCCTCCTCTGTTGAGGGTATACTTATAGTGTCTTAGACCCCTGAGACCAACCTCAAAACAGGGTCGAAATTAGTTAAAAATGGAGAAACAAACTTCCAACAAACTCTAATGTGGCACATTTGTCATGATTTTCATAAAATATAAAATATGGGGGTAACGTGCATGTTGTATTTAAAACAGTAATGCATATTTGGGATTTTGGATTGCTTTATCATCCTACAGTTGTTCCTTCGATCCTTGTCATTCTTAGGCATGTCTTAATTAGTGAAACTTGTGTTTACTTCTCCCATAATTTTCAATTGTATTCCATTGATCAGCAGTTGGAAAATATAGACTATTCATGTCCATATCCAATACCCTGAGCTCCACGTTTTTTAGGTGAGAGAAATATGGAAATTTGTCACATGTAGCTTTAAAGTCAAACAACATCTCAAAGTCTCCAGCTAATTTTCCAATCACAGTTTTACCCGACAAGGATTGTTGTTGCATATCATCAAGTTGTCTATGATCTAATCTACAATTTATTAATCTGTCATTATACTCCTTCTGAGACAACATTTCTCCTTTCTCTTCCCAAAAGAAAGGAAGCCCTATTTTGAATAAAGGATTAAAAAGTTGAATGAATTTCTTAATTTGATTATGCATAGCATCAATTTTGCTCGAACTGTTTCTAAGCGATAATATTTATTCACCACTCTTCTTGTGCATGTGATAACCAAAATTCTATCTTGTATATTTTCTTTCCTGATTTCTTCATCTGTCAAATTGTTCAAAAAATTGATTGCATTATTAGTTGTGTCCATGGGTTTTTTGTTTAAGACCTTCTTTACCAGCAGGACATTTTTTCTAGCTACTTGTGTAAATATCTATTTGTCCAGGATAAAATCCAAATAGGTCATGAGCTTGGTTGCTTCTGCTATCAGCACATCCCAAATAAGATGATTTTCTCCTTGTAAGGTTGACTGTATTAAAACTTGTTTTGCCAATTTTTTATTCTTTTCTACCATATCCTTACACTTGTCTTCCAATATTTTTCTTTCTTCTCTTTTTTCATCTATTTCTTCCAAATTTTTATTTTGGTTCTTCAAACCAATGATTTCTAAAGCTTTATGTCTTACTTGAGACATAGCTTGAGAAAGAAAATTTGTACCAGATTGTACAAAAGATGAAATAACTTGCACTTGTTGCTCCTTATTGTTTTCCTCTAATTTATTTTCCAACTCTGCTTATTTAGCTTCAAAATCCTTTTCCTTTTCATCTCAAATTTCTGCATCTTCCTCCCACTATTTTCCCTTTTCTTTAAATTTCAGCAAATTTTCCTTACAATCAATTAGTTCAGTATCCAAAGCTTCTTTTTCTTTTTCAAATCCTGTCAGCTCAAAGGTTTGTATGAGCTAAGTGGATGGGATATTCAGCTTCCTTTTTAACAATTGAATTGCATTTTTTTTTTTTAATATTTTTTTGGCAACTCCCTTATTAGCCTGACTTTTAGCCACCAATAATTCCACTTTAAGCTTCTTAATCTACGTTTGGTGGGCCTTATTCTCCACCTTCTCCTTTCTGAGAAAATCTTCAACTCTTTTCTTGCTGGATTGTAACTTTGATACCAGCAATGTTGCTTGTAAGAAATAACAATAAATTATATCACTTGTTTCTCTGTGTAAATAGATCATATCAGTAGTAGAAATCTTCTTCAAATTCATCCTCAATTCACGAACTTTATTTCCTGCAGTCACTGCCAAATTTAATGTGTCTTTAGCCTAATCCCTAATAGTCACTAGGGATACATCTTGACTAGACAATTTTCTCGCTTCATCATACAACTTCAACTTTACATCAAAATTATTTTCATCCACGTCTTTATATATGTTTAGCAATTCATTCTTGTATTTGTACTTAGTTGCAGCTCCTTCAGGAATCTTATCAAATGTGTACTCCTCGATTTGAAAGGTTGGGCCTTTGACCTTCACAAGTTTCTTTCTTCCTTTATCCTTTGCAACCTGTACAATTTTTCCTGGATTTTCATTCTTTTATTTCTTATGCATTCTGGTAGTGTCTTCCTCATCTACATCCATGGATTCTGAGAAATATCTCTTATTCACCTTTTAAGAAAAAACTAGCCAATGGAGTGACATGAGTAGTTGCAGCAACAATGCTAGAAATATCTTGCTAAGAGGAGAAATCCATGGTACATATGAAAGTGAATCATCTTGCATATAATCACCATTATTAATATCCTTGGGATAATCCATCCAATTTGTTGCCTTTGATAGTCCTACCACCTCATAATGTTCAAATGTTTATTTTTGTTTGTGTGTTTCATATCTGAGATGACATGGTAAGGGTCATAATTAACTGCAGCTTCCATTGAAAATCCCATTTCTATGAGCATGATTTCAATCATTGATATGGATGATTTATTTTTAAAAGTAAGTGGACCCAGTGTCCATGGAAATTTGATTTCTAAAGGCTTCTTATAGCTCAGGAAATGCACATCTTTAACTATTAGCCTAAATGTATGATCAATTCTAATGCAAACACCCTCATTGTCAAAAACGTTGGGAGGACATAGGGTTGGTGAGAAAACTAATATACCCTAATCGCAGTATTATGTTTAGAAAGGAACCAATATCCTACTCTTCTTTCAGGTGATAACTGCAATAATTCTTTCATTTCTGGTAGTTCTCTATGTATTTTTTCTTGAAAGAAAAAATTATATACTAGTGCCATAAGAAAATTCATAAACTTACTATAATATTTACTCATTTCATCTGTTATAACCATCTCTGGAAGCTGCAAATTATCTTCATTGAATGTTAAAAACATCCTCAGCATAAAATATCAAAATCTGAAAGTTCTTTTCCTATGGAAGTTTATTAGCTGAGAACATCCATTCTCAGCTAAAAAATCATCAAATTTAAGACATGATGATTGCATGGAATGATTCAATTTCTCAGACTCTACTTGACCAGTATTAAGGGTGAAAATTAGACTCAACGAGGGTTCTGTGATGTATTTATTCATATCCATCCCCAAACATTGACTTGCCAAGGTTATCAGAGACTCGGTCTCTTCATCAAACATGTTGTAATCAATAGGAAAAGGGTGATTTAGCAACTGAATTTCAGGTTTTGAGGAAAGTTTTTTTTTTCCAACTAACGACTCTCAAAAAAATTGGACTAGGTTTTCTTCTTTGTACTCTTTAAACATTTGGGAAAAATCAGCAGGAATTAACAAAGTATTTCGAATGAAAAGTGAATTTATTGGAGACAAAATCTTAGACCTAGATGCATCCACTATTACCCCCTCGGAAGGAGATTAATTACTAGCACACCCCTTAACGAACTCTGGACAATTTGGGGTTTGTTCAACAGAAAAATAAAATAAATATGAATTGAATAATCCATGAGTGTCGATTCCATGATTTGTTAGGAATTTCCACTTGTTTTTAGCGGTTTCTACGTTATCATTTAGTAGGATAGTGTCAAAGATTTGAGAGTCTTTATCCTCAAGGGTTTCTTCAACATTCTGATAATCAATATTTTGAAGTTCTAAATTCTCCTTTTCATCCATGAAATAAACTGACAGGTGGTTCAAAATTTTGTCCATGGTGGTGGCTTCCGATAGTCTGAATACTTGTTTCCCAATGATCAAGGAAAAACAAATGGTTTGAATCCATGTGCTTTCCTTTATATTATTTTATTCCTCCTATCGACTATGCATATTTTCCAATCAAATAGAACTTCATCTGTAGATCAGGTACCTTTTAATATGAGCCCTTTAATATTGATCAATGGTTACTCGTACTATCCTATTCTCGCTATATCACCCTTCAATCTCCTCCTTTGATTTGAAATACTCCCCAAAATATGAACCGTCCATTTGTGGCTTCCACACCCTCGCTAAAATTATTCTTCCTTGTTCTTTGAAATGGCGGAATCATTGTCTGTTAGGATATTTAGACACTTAGGAGTTAGTTAAGATCAACTTGTGTAATATATCCGTTAGGTAAAAGTGTGTTTCTTTAGTATGCATTAGTATGCATTTGTAAATATTCTAATCCGACGGTCACGATATGTTCTAGACATAGAGTGATCCGACGGTTCAACTTCTCTTAGATCATACCTACCATTGATCCGTGGCTTAACACTCGATTGGTCTATGATCTCTATTTAAAGAGCATAGAGGGTCCTTGGCTAGTTGATCGATTATGAGAAGCTCATGTAACTTTCTTTCTTTTGCATAATAAATTGCTCCGAAGTAGCTATTTGGCCGGGGCCGTGGACTGTTTCCCTCTCGAGGGTTTTAACCACGTGACAAACATTGGTGTATTGATCTGTGATCTGTTTGTGTGAAGCGGCTATTCTTGGTTTTCGGTCCTTTGGGAGTACCCTGTGTACCCTAACATGAACTCCATCCGCCTTGTTCTTTCCCTTGCAGCCTTACATAACTGGGAATTCCATCAAATGGATGTTAAGTCTTCCTTCTTACATGGTGATTTACATGAGGAAATTTACATGGAACAACCTCCTGGATATGTTCAGAATAACTCTAGCCTTGTTTGTCTCCTTAAGAAATCCTTATATGGCCTTAAGCTAGCTCCTAGAGCTTGGTATTCCAAAATGGATAGCTTTCTCCTTGACACTGGTTTTTCTAGATGCCATTCTGACCCCAATGTCTATACCAAGAAAGTAGGAAACCATCTCATCATACTTGTTCTTTATGTTGATGATCTTATCCTTACTGGTAGTGACCCTAACCTTATAACCCATGTGAAATCCAGTCTTAAGTAAACTTTTGAAATGTCAGACTTAGGACATTTGCATTATTTTCTTGGTCTCCAAGTCTTGCAAACCAAAGAAGGAATCTTTCTTTCCCAGTCTAAGTATGCTTGTGACCTTCTTCGTCGCTTCCACATGGAAGATTGTAAACCAGCCCCTTCTCCCTTCCAGTCTGGAGTCAAACTTTCTACCACTTGCACTTCCCCTGAAGTAGATGCCACCTTGTATCGTCAGCTTGTTGGTAGTCTTTTATACTTGACTCATTCCCGTCCTGACCTTTCCTTTGCCGTTGGTCGTGTTTCCCGTTATATGCAAACTCCTCATGAAATTCATTGGAAAGCAGTAAAAAGAATACTTCGATATATTTGAGGTACAATTCAGTTTGGGATTCATTACAGTATAGGGGGGAAACCTTTGTTTGTTG